>OY757548.1:5057432-5079932 GCA_963584105.1 Alviniconcha strummeri
CTTTGGACCATCTATGCAAATCTGTGGACCAATTTAAATCTCCTAGGACTTAGAATATTTCAGGACCTCCCACCGGCCCAGGGCTTAGCATCTTTGCGAGTATGGGTGGTTAAATTGTGCTTCCAGGCCTAGTAAAAAGCTGCCAGTTGAAGCCTTACTTAAAACCCTGTAATTGCATTTGTTTTGCAGCATAGACAGACCCAGCAACGAGCAGCTATTCCGATGCACATTCATTCAAAAAAGAGCATGTGCATATGTATGCCATTCATGCATTGCATTATGTGACGTTTATTTTGAAGACAAATATGGAACTCATTTGCATTCGTTTGCTTGATCCACACTTGCGTTGTGCGTCTATTGATTGTATGTCTCTTTGCCATCATGACAGAAATGCTTGCAGACACTCGCGTACATTTACCATATACAGTCTGTATGTTGTATGTCTTGTTTGTCTATTTGCCATCATGACAGATACGCTTGCAGACAGTCGTGTATATTTGCCATCCACAGGGAGAGTGTTGTACGTCCTTTTTTTCTTTTTCTTTTTTTCTTTTTTGTGCATGTTTGTTTGTTATCCTGTGTCCTTTGCAGACACTCGTGTACATTAACGTTTATCATCCACAGGCGCACACGCAGTTCAAATTAAATAAGTTAGCGTTCGGCTTTGCGCAGGCCTATGTTTTGTCGTAGCCAACGAGTCTTCAAAGGCGGACTACGACAAAACGTTTCGAAATACAAACACACTCACAAACAGTGTGCGTGTGCGTGTGTGTGTGTGTGTGTGTGTGTGTGTGTGTGTGTGTGTGTGTGCGTGCGTGTGTGCGTGTGCGTGTGTGTGTGTGTATTCCTGTTTATGTGTAGGCTTATGTGCGTTTGATTTGCGTGTGCACGAGTATGTGTGTGTGTGTGTGTGTGTGTGTGTGTGTGTGTGTGTGTGTGTGTGCGTGCACGAGTGTGTGTGTGTGCGTATGTCTGCATGTGTCAGTGTGCGTGTGCGTGTGCATGAGTGTGTGTGTGTGTGTGTGTGTGTGTGTGTGTGTGTGTGTGTGTGTGTGTGTGTGTGTGTGTGTGTGTGTGTGTGTGTGTGTGTATGTGTGTGTTCTGTTTCAGCGATGTGCCACCCATCAGCGAACAGCATTCATTCACATGCAACACAAACAAACAGCCGGATGAGTTCTTGGGTATTTTAACTCACATAAAATGCACACCAAAAAACATGATATCCCGGCCAAATATTATCGAAATATATCGTAAACCTCCAAATCACTTCGCAGTTTTTTCTTTTCGGTGTGTATGCGCGTGTGCGAAGCACATGGTCACATTTGAACAATTCAGAGCAGTAAACCAACAATACTCGAACATAGTTTGAAATCTTGGTTCCCCAAGACAGAGTCCCGTATAAAGCAAATCAAAACGAAGTCAAACGTAAATAAATATAACTAGCAAGTAGCTCAGGCAGTAAGGTTTCAGTGTCGCCTGTAAAATTCCTAACTTTCTTCTTGAGCAAGACGCTAGGGTGGTGTAGGGCACGCTGTCTACCCTCAACACGCTCTCCGAAAGATTTACAAACCTGGACATGCCGGAGTCGAGGGAAATGACCGAGTATATAGACTCGCGGGACATTTGCAACTATCGCAAGTGGCCTGCGTCCCGGAAGACCTGATGTGTTGAGGAGCTTGAAACACCACCTGCGGGGACAAAGTCGAAAGCATCACACCACCAGTCGCCTGTAGGAGAGCGGCGTGGAAAGCAGAAACGCTCAACGATATTCTTTGAAAGGACGAAAAAGGGCCATCGTCAGTCAGACGAACTGTGTCAAAGGCAACGTTTGGGAAACGTCAGAGGGACTGGGTGGCTCGAATATGGGATTTTCCGAGCGCATAGATACCATCTTGATCTGAAGCGAACTGAACTGTATATTCTTCAAGACGGGCAAAATCCCAAAGATACACAGGTATCTTCCACAAGACAGCATCGCTAGCACACAAACAAGAAGCATATTCCTCAATACAGGCGAGCTCAAAAACAGACAGGTATCTCCCACAAGACAGCATCGCTAGCACACAAACAAAAAGCACAGCTTAGCCTACCGGAAGGGCAACGCGGTCACTTGACCTACACGATGCACTTAACGCGCCCACGGGGACCCGAGGTGGTGGAGATTCGAGAGCTTGATCTTTCCTTTTCTAAAAAGATCAGGCTTCTCTCCGTGTAACCTGCACTTCTTGGGCTCTGGCAAAACAGCCTTTGTGCATGTCTGTGTTTATGTGCATGTTTTCTTTTCAGGTGTGCGGTGTGACAGTTACTGCTCTCTGAATTTCAGAAGCGGCGAACCAGCTGTTGCGGCTTTATGATGGAAAATACGGTTTTACTGGTTCTGCCGGACGGTGTCAATTCCTCTCTTCCCACATGGCTCCAAATGACGCACACCCGTGTCGACATAGTATACGTAAGTGAAGACATTCTTTCTATACGTAGGACATAGTGCATATTCACAGTCAGAACACGGACAGTGCGATTTGCTTGCAAGCTTTTGGTCCTGCCCTATTATCTGGGGGTCTCCTCGCAGTCTCGCCTATCGCTTAGTACATATTCACAAAGTCAGAGCATGGACAGTGTGATTTGCTTGCAGTCTTGCAGCCTCGCCTATCTCTTAGTACATATTCACAAAGTCGGAGCATGGACAGCGTGATTTGCTTGCAGTCTTGCAGCCTCGCCTATCCATACGAGGGCTCCAATCAAATTGTCTTGTAATGGGCACTCTCTGTGGCTACATTCCCCCAACATTTGGCATGGGCCACTTACAATAGAGAGCGCGTTAATGCTTGGATTTACCATGAAATCCACACCTATTTCAACCAATAACAATATTAATAATGGAATAGTTTTTATAAAGAACCAATGACAAAAGAAAACATGCGACAGAGAGCGTGTTAATGCTTGGATTTACCATGAAATCCACACCTGTTTCAACCAATAATAATAATGGAATAGTTTTTATAAAGAACCAATGGCAAAAGAAAACATGCGACACAGAACGCCTTAATGCTTGGATTAACCATGAAATCCACACCTGTTTCAACAAATAATAATAATAGATTTTATAAAGAACCAATGACAAAAGAAAGTATGAGACAGAGAGCGCGGCTTCGATTTACCATGAAATCCGCACCTATTTCAACCAATCATAATATTAACAATAGAATAGTTTTTATAAAGAACCAGTGACTGTTAGAGAAAGGCGGAAGTGACATCGCTGCTAAGTCTAATTATTTCAGTTTGACTAAACGTTACGCCACCTCCTTCTGGTAAACACGTTCCCTAACAGTCGTGTAAACTATTTCCCGATTAGCATGCCAAATCCAAACCCGAACGCTCGCTTGGTTCCAAACGACCTCCGTGTGATTGATGCCTCACTTCCCCTACAACCCGACACCTAGCGACCCTACCCTACGCGTGTCTTGCAAAATCCTCAACAGCCTGTCATTCCCAGGCGACGGGTCCTGACAGATCACGAACAGAAGGCAAAATGTAGAAATAAAATTATCGTTTTAAGCTATATATGGCTATGGAAACAACGGCTCCAACGATGCCCTTGCAACGCGGTCGGTAGGTGGTCCGACAGCTCAGTCGCAATCCTGAAACAAACAAGCACGTTGGTGAATAAGTGGTATTGGTAAGCATATCAAACTAAGCTAATCAGTAGGCGGTTTCGAGACGGGACGGGAGTGAAAGCGACACGTGCATGTATACAAAGCAAATCCAAAACGTGACCAAGAATGAAAAGGAACGAGAAAAGTGCTGTATGACTTATTAAATTGGATTGTTAGACTTTCCACCGTGGGAAAAGACTTATGTCGTTCAGTTCGTATTTCTCTTGAACCTTTTGCTAAATCTACTTTTTGGGATTATGGAAACACCAAACTAACCCAGCATGCACTAAAAGTGTCAGAGTCTTCGTAATGTTGAAGTTGAACACTATACGAAAGAAGAAGAAGATGATGAAACCTCTATTTCCCGCACGCATGGATGACCGGGGGGGGGGGGGAGGCGAGGGGGGGGGAGGAGGTGGCGGGCGTTGTGCGGACTAGATGAGCGGAAAGCTGTAGAGCGCATGTTTAACATCGCAACGGTTAAAAAATAAATCTGAAACAAGAATGACTGCTAGCGTTCTAAAACACATCAAAGGTTCAAAACAACGGTATTTTCTTGAACAAGACTCAACTTGCAAATTTTCGGGGCAATTCCTTTTGTCATGCTACAAAACGACACTGAAACAACAGCTGAACGGTGAAAAACGATGTTTTTCCAAGCACTGGACAGGAAAACAACACAGCTCAACCAAAAACAGATAAGCGGTTTAGCTTTCTACTTTTATGCAGTCGTAAGGCAAATTTCTATGTTATTCGTAGACAATAATATTTCTGTATTCTCTATTCCATCTCATTTTTCATCGTTTTTCACCGTTTCACTGTTGTTTAAGTGTCGTTTTGTAGCTTGACAATGGGGATTACCCCGCAAATTTGCAGATTGTGTCTCGTCCTAATAAAGAGCGTTTTTCTTAACCTTTTATGTGTTTACATCCCAACGGTTATTCGATCGATACCCCCACAATTCGTATTACATGCTCCGTGGTCCAGACGTCCAAGCGGGTGGAATGGCCACAGGTCTGATCCTTGTTACCACGACACTTGCGTGTACACTTCCGTCCTTTCAAGTTCCACGCCTCTGTGGAGTTGTTGATGGTGTTAGAACACAAACACGTGAGCCCTCGGGTCAAGCCGGCGAACGTGTATTGCCGCTGGTAGCATCTGCAAGTGAATTGACGACAGCCCCAACCTTACATGTCGAGTACAATACAACTTTATTGCCAAATGTCAATACAATTGCACGAGGAATGTGTTGTGGTGCCAAGTACACTCATCACACATTCACTCCAACCATAAAACATTAAATGACAATAACAGCAAATAAACATCTTGGTAAAAAGATATTCCATAGATAAAAATATGAAAATTCCCACTGGCTGTGCATATCGCATCGCGCGACGGGCCGTATTCATTTGTGTTCACTTACCATCTTTTTCTAGTAACTCGTGCAGAATCTACAGGATACTGGTTATTGCTTTGTTCTCTTTTATCACTTGACAGCCTGTAAAAATTGTTTACTGCAGAGGTATTAAAAAGGAGGTTGATAGAAAGAGATAGAAAACTGGGAGCGGAGTGTTTGCGTTCACTGTTGGCCAGCGTAAGAAGGAAAGAAGACAGAAAAAAAAAAAAAATGAAAACACTGAAAACACAGGAACGAATGAACATTAAAAAAAGGGGGGGGGTAAATGATAAAAGAGAAAGAAAAAGAGAAAAAGACAGCGGAAAGTTGCTAGAGCACGAGGTCAGCAAGCACATTTCTCTCTCTCTCTCTCTCTCTCTCTCTCTCTCTCTCTCTCTCTCTCTCTCTCTCTCTCTCTCTCTCTCTCTCACACACACACACACACACACACACACACACTCACTAGCACACCCTCGTACTCATACACACACACACACACACACACACACACACACGCAAACACGCACGCACGCACGCACGCACGCACGCACGCACACACACACACACACACAGCTACATACCAGCAACGAAATGCGCACACTCACACACACACACACACACACACACACACACACACACACACACACACACACACACACACACACACACACACACACACACACACACACCACGCCTACCCAAACTTAGGCCCCTGTTTTAATCACTGTTTTATTTTTATGTCTGTTCACAGTAAGGTGGTATCAGACAACAACAACAAAATTAATCATATATTAGTATGTTATACTAGCTTACCCACCAGGCTATGAACAATCTAATTACAATCTAAATAACAACAGAAGTAATACCATCAGTATTATGCAAAATATCTCTTACGTTGTTAGGCCTCTGTCTGGTTGTTACAGGATGTTAACATCGAGTTACCAACCAAACTACAAATGAAGCAGCCGTGTATTTGTGTGCATGCAGTACACACCTGTATATGCACCAGTCCACTGACATTGACCTGGGCAGCTTCTCTTCAAGTTCAAACTGCTGGGTGTCACTCACCATGCAGCCAATCTTCTTTGCGCACGACTTCGCTGGAGCTAGGGGAGAAAAAGCAAATAAAAGACCAGCGTGAACCGGTAATTCTTTGTCTTGTACTGGATAAGGTCAGCATATACCGGCTGTTATTTTGCTTGACCTGTTCTCAAAACAAACAAACAAATCAAAAAAACAAAACTCAGCACAGAGACAGAGAGAGTGAGAGCTTGTGACGTGCGCGTGTGTGTAGGGGTGTGGGGGGGTGTGTGGGGGGGGTTAACTTACTTGTTTAGTTGTTTGATTTTGGGTGCTGTTTTTTGTTGTTGTTGTTGTGTTTGTTTGTTTGTTTGGGGGTCTACTCTGCAGCGTTAATCATGATTATCAGCGTGAAATGGCGCAGTTGGGGGTGGGGGTGGGGCAATAACAAGTAAACACAAACACGAGAACACTGACTCAGGGACATCCGGAAAGAAAGTGACAGACAGTAAGTCCAGAAGGAAAGTGACTAGAAATCCGGAAGGAAAGTGACATTCAATAAGTCCAGAAGGAAGTGATTAGAAGTCCGGAAGGAAAGTGAAAGGCGATAAGTCCGGAAGGAAAGTGACAGGAAGTACGGAAGGAAAGTGACTGGCATTAAGTCAGGAAGTAAAGTGGCAGGCAATACGAGGACATAATTTACAGGCAAAAGACTGAGGTGGACATACAACCAAAGGGACAATACAACTGTCCATAAGTGACAGTGTGAACAACCTGAGGACAAAGGGGGAGAAAGGAACAAAGGGACGCAGACAATACAACTGTCCATAAGTGACAATGTACACAATCTAAGAGACTGACATACGATAAACGGACGCAGACAATACAACTGTCCATAAGTGACGATGTAAACAACCTAAAGAGACTGACAAACGATAAACGAACGCAGACAATAAAAGCGTCGACAGGTGACCCCACAGACAGAGATGGACAAACAATCCAAGAAACAACTGTGCCCACACACCTACAGGCAGGCAATACGACAGTGGATATAACAGAAAAAGAAAGAAGACAGAAAGACAAACAAGCGAACGGTCGTGGCCAGAGAGAGACAACACGCCAGTGGCAACAGGTGGCCTAGGGAATGACCTTCCGACACACAGACGGACAAACAAAGGGACAGGGCTGGACAGACGGACCTACCACGGGCAACACAAGGTGAAGAGAAGTCCTCATGGACGATTTTGTTCACCTCATTCCAGCGGACCGCTCCCAGGCCCTGTCCAACAACCGATTTATTTTCTTATTTGATATTAAAAACAATTCCCTGAGTTATCATCGTGCTAGTCTTGCTGTTGCTTTCATATGTGTGTGCAATTTAAGAAGAGGAAGAAAGAACATTTCACTGCGCCCCATCAACTAGGCGCTTACTAATGTTTAAGGAGGATGAGGGATGACATACAAAGTACAGCACGTAAGCATTTATACAGCTACATTATGAATCCTACTCTACAAACACTCTAAGTCATTCAACAACAAATCCAAGCATTACATAAATAGCTAAGGGGTCTGGCAAGTAAGGGGGAGGACACTAGCAGATCACTCCAAAAACTCTCTCCCACTTTATCCACACACACACACACACACACACACACACACACACACACACACACACACACACACACACACACACACACACACACGCAAAGAAGGGGGAGGACACTTGCACATCACTCCAAAACCTCTCTCCCACTTCGTGCACACTAACAGAGACTGACGCAAGCACACGCCACACACATTGATGAATGGGACTTGGACACAGCCGGGCCTACTGTTCTTCAAAATTGACGGAGATGGGCTGGCTGGGTCTTTAGCTGTGCTTTGAAACATTGCTGAAACTTTTAGGAGCGCTAAGGTTGCATCTGTACTGAGCCTTAGTCAGAGCGGCGGTTTGTTGTGCATGTATTGGCAGTATTATGGTTTGTGAACTGATTGGTGTGTTCTATGCACCAATAGAAATCCATGATCTGTGGTGTCAGTAAAGAGGCTGAATATTTTTCAGGAACGGTTCATCGCTCCAAAAGTATATTCACAGTAAGGTTTCAAGCCGTTGAACGGACCAACTTTACGCTAAAAAAAAATTATGTCAGGGGTTGTCAGCCTACCTTAGGGGAGCCAGTCCCAGGGCAAGGCTTCAGTTGCACTTTCGGAGGGGCAGGCTGAAGACAGAGACACTTAAAAAGTTATTTCAAGCTATGAAATATCTAACCTACATCAAAGACAAAAGCAAACCAACCAAGCTGCACTGCAGTCATTATTTTCCAGATAATACGAGTGCGAACCTTTTTCATAGAAAAGAAAAGCAAAGGCTCGATCACATCGCATAAATATTTGTTGTTGCTGTTGTTTGTTGGTTTGTTTCTTTGTTAGGTGACTGATGTTTGACTCACTTATTATGTAAATGATATGTCAAAAACTTTACACGCAACTGACTCGGACGCCATAGCCTTTAGAGCAAATCAACTGCAAATTTTAGTGACTTGTGAAAACGAAAAGTGCAAAACATACATATCAGACCAAAATTATATCATCCTGTGACAAACTGTCAAAATACGACATGAGTAATGTACAACGTGTTGTAAAATGAATGCGTTAGACTTTATTAGGCAAAATATTGGCTAGACATCAGCGTGAATGACAAAATGCCATGTGTGACAAAATAGCATGTGTTTGTTACATAAATGCGTGCGTGCGTGCGTACATGCATGCGTGTGAGTGTGTGTGTGTGTGTGTGTGTGTGTGTGTGTGTGTGTGTGTGTGTGTGTGTGTGTGTGTGTGTGTGTGTGTGTGTGTGTGTGTGTTTGTGTGCGTGCGTGTGTAGGACATGTTTGTCACACTGCACCATGCCCTGGATCTGCAGACGTACCCTGGTATCGCGGAAGGCTGGGTACTTAGCCCCGAAGCAGGTCCGCATTGCTTTACGGTCAACGCCTTTGGGTAGAATGATCCGCAGGTTGAAGCACAGTCCGGCAGGACACAGCTGGCTGTCGTTGGTGCGATCATGACGGCTCCACACCTTGAAGAACAGTATCCTGTGGGCAGAGAGGCAGTGTGTTTCCGTGCACAACTCCTTTAACGACAACAAGTCTCTCTAAAGTCACTGCCTGTACTTCCTGGCGGTAAGGGAAAGCAAGCTTATTCCTAATTCTTCACTATCACTGCCATACACAAATTGTATAACAATATACTTTATTAATCCCAGTGGGAAATCAAAGCTGTCGTTCTATCGCACAACGAAGAACATCATGAACCACACGCACATGTCTTATACATACGCCCCCTTTCTCTCAATCTGCATACACTAATACTTAGTTATAGCAAACCCAAAATTACCACGAATAATGCTTCCTCTGTGTCAAACCAAAACATAAAAACTCTCAAATAAAAATTATTAGGTTCACACATCCCCAACCCTCCAATAGAAACAGACGACGCATGTGCACACTCAGTTAATGACTGGTATAATTTTCATTAAAAACTGACAGAGCCGAGGGTAAAAACGAGGCTTTATAACGGTTTGTATTTGTTCTCGGAAGTAAAAAAATATTCCACTCCTGTCCCTACGTCTGAATATCAAGGTAGTGTCTCACTGGATGTGTAGGGTCGTTTAATATTTGCTTTAGTTTTCTGTACAGTCACTTTTCGTGTAAAGTCTTAAAACTGTCCAGTGGCTTTCCCACAACATGACCTGCTTTTTTACCATATTTTCCAACCTCCCTCTGTCTAATTTCGAAATATTCCCACCCCAACAGACACAACCAAACATAATACTACTACATATTACAGCATTGTAAAAAGTTACTAGCATATCTGAATTTACTCCAGATGATCTCAGCTTTCTCATACAATACATTCTCGTGTTCACTTTTTTCAGCACAGAGTTGATGTTCTCTTTCCAGTTCAATTTACTATCAAAAACCACACCTCAGTACTTATATGTATCTACTCTCTCTACTGCTTCTCCTTTAATGTAGATTGGTTTGGGGCATCTTTTATTCTTCCTAAAATTAATGCACATCTCTTTTCAATCTGCTTGTGGTATATTGCATCTTCATCATTACTGATTTTTCCAACCAGTTCTGTATCATCTGCAAATTTTACTACAGGACAAGACTCATCAGTGCTTCTACAGTCAGCTGTATACAGCGCAAACAAAAAGGGTATATATAAAGTATATTGTTATACTGTACACTGAGGTATCCAGATCCAAACACACAAAAGGTTCAAAAGAATGCTGTTTTTTAGTCTTAGACAACATGAAACATGCAAAGGCAGGGAAAGCAAGCGTATTCCTAACGCTTCACTATCACTGCCACACTTGTATCCAGATCCAAACACACAAAGGGGTCAAAAGAATGCTGGCTTTTAGCAAGACAATACAAAACGTGCAAACTTTCGGGTCAAAGCCTCTTCTAAGCAACGGACTGTCAGCTAAACGATGATAAATGAAAATTGTCTACTTAGACTGCGTCGAAACACAAAAACCTTTTGTGTTTGGATCTTATTTTAGAACACTAGCAGTCATTTTGTTTCAGATTTAAAATTTTAAAAAATTAGACTGCGTCGGTTATTGGTGCTGGACAATTGTTAAAAAAGCAGACGGTGAGAACAACCTCAACAGATCATGCCAAGCACTGTTCTCCTTCTCCTCCAACACGTCCGTCTACTTACTCTTCCCTCATTCGAGTTCACACTCAATACATTTCGGTTCTCTCAACAATTCAGTTCGGCAACGCTTTCTTTCACTCTCCGCGGCGTCAAAACGCTGTCACCAAAGACTGAAGGTCGTCTTGAAATTTCACACTCAAAACCGGTTCCAGACCAGGATGAGTTACTATGCGTACGTGTAATAAATAGTCCACACAATGGGTTTTCTTCGTGGTTTACCGCGCAGTAATAAACACTCGTTGCGCAAGTTTTGTCCTAGCCAGCTGGTCAACGACAAAACTTACACAGCTCGTGTTTCTTATTTCACGGTGGGAACCCACTTAGAACCATTGCGTAAGTTCTGTTGCTCTATTCTACGGCTAGCCCCTTTAACACGATACTTTGCATAGCCACTTATTATCAGTTTCGATTTAGTTCATGTTGAAAGGGCTACATTTGTGTTAGTAAGTGGGGTATTTGCTACGCAGTGCTATATTTCTTAGTAAATCCCGGTGCCGTGGTAGATGTCGCTGTTTAATACAGTGGTATATTTGATTTTCAGTGGGGTAATAATCGCATCAACCTTTCTCAGTGTTGGTGCTACATTTGCTTGTTCACACGGTGCTTTAGTTATGCATCCAGCCGCCCTCGTGATTTGAATTGCTTCTATTTATTGCTATTTTCGTTTCCCGCTTCGGGCGTCTCAGCGTTGGTGTAGCTTAGATTTGAATTATGCACAGTGCGCTGAACTGATCTTTATGTTAGAGGTTCGCGTTTTACAGAAAAATCTTATTATTGTTGTTATTATTAACAAGTTTTCAATGTCGTGGTAGATAGCATTGTTTACGTCACCGCTACGTTTGTTTGTTAATAGATTATCAGTGTCGTGGTAGATGGCATTGTCACGTTAGTGCTAAAATGCGTGTTTGGGTACAATGGGGTATTGTCTGCACCCACCCGTTCTCAGTGTCGTGGTAGATGGCATTGTAACGTTAGAGCTAAATGCGTGTTTGGGTACAATGGGGTATTGTCTGCACCCACCCGTTCTCAGTGTCGTAGTAGATGGCACCGTTTCCTTCGTCTGCGTCCAGGTCTGCCATGCTGTAGACTTTGGTGTAGTTGTTTTGACGGATGACGACAGGGTAACTACTACGCACTTCGAAGTCCGTCAGGTTCTTTGGAAGGCAGATTCCCATCCTCACGACGTCTTGTCTGACAGAAATCTAAGTGGTCAATTTCAGACTCTCTGTCCGCCTGCCAACCCCCTCCCCCCCCCCCCCCAACACACACATACACAACACACACAATACATATACACACACACACACAAACACACACACACACACACACACACACACACACACACACACACACACACACACAACACAACACAACACAACACAACACACACACACACACACACACACACACACACACACTATGCATACGCACACGCACGTACGCACGCGGGCGCGCACACACACACGCACACACACACACACCACGCACGCACGCACAAACACACCACGCACGCACACACACACACCACACACACGCACACGTACGCACACACACACCACACGCACACGTACGCACGCGCATACACACACACACACGCACACACACACACACACGCACGCACACACACACCACACGCACATGTACGCACACACACACGCACACACACACACACACGCACATGTACGCACGCACGCACGCACGCACACACACACGCACGCACACACACACACACACACACACACACACACACACATACACCACACACCACACACACACACACACACGTACGCCTGCGCACACACACACACACACACACACACACACACACACACACACACACACACACACACACATTCTTTCCCTGCAGTAGCGTGACTATACATGATGTCAGATGGCTTGTCAAACACGAGCTCTGCGGTTACTGAGCAGGTGTTTGAAGCAACAACTATTCCTCGCCACTTCGTTCTCAGTGTCAGGTTCCAGGACAGTCCCAGTGCACGCCTCAAAGTCCCACTGGAAAAGAAGCGCTGGTCTCCTTGTGCTCTCCAAAGCGGAGTCGGCATGTGATGCGCAGGGGCAGCAGACTATGGCTCTGAAAGTCTTAGCTGAGAAACAGTGATGCACGCGACTCACCTTTCCACCCCGTATCCTAAGATTTTGATCTCCTCGGGGAACTCTGCTCTCTTCATCGTGGTGTTGAAGTCCACCAGGAAGGACGTGTAGGTGCGTGTCAGGTACTCTCGCCTCTGATGGCCTGTCGATACCAGACAGAAACAAGCAGTTCGTCCATTATGAGCTTCGACTAGTCTGCTACTATTCAAAGTTGTCTGTGTGTCGTCATCATGTCACCAGCATTCCCTCGTGCAAAGGTAGACATGAGATACTTCTCATTGTTATACTTTCCCCAAGTCAGTTCATAGAACCAATCCCTACACAAACACAGAATAAAACATGTATACACAAACATCATACAGACAACTTAAAAGCCCGACTCTTAACGAAAGATGTTTGACAATTTTCTGGGGTGGAAAGTCAGTAGAATGGACCCTCAGCAGGAAAACAAAAAGAACAAGAAGACTAGGCAGATAAACAAGAAAGGAGAGGGGAATCAAATGATACACCTGAGATTCCAGACAGGGGAGTGATATCAGACATTCCTGGCCTCCCTTCGGGGGTTCTACATCATGCCTAAAAGTGACGTTTTCTGTATTCTGTGTTCAGTGGTGCTCCATACCGCCAGACTAGGGAAGGAGGATCTGTTTGTTTTCTTTTGTTGCTGTTGTTACCAGATGCCAATCATAATTTTGCTCCTTTTAGTTGAGGTCAAACTGAACCTGAGGCGGTTTCGCCAAAATCTTAACCACTTCACTGCCCCAGCCTGTACAGTTTCTGGGCTGAAAAAAATGCATAGACTCGAATGGAAACGTATTCTGGTCCTATAACACATGTACTTTCAAAGCTCTACGTTTTGATGAAAACCCTTTTACATGCCAGTGCGAAAATGAAATCAAAATGGCCGAAGGGTTTCAAATTTCGCACTTTCATTGGTCATTTTCAAGTGACATCATGGCAGTGATGGGGTTAAATGTTGTACAATCAAGTTCCGACTTGGGATATTTTTAGTGTATATTAATATCCAGATTAATTGCGCCCGCCAGTGTGTGTGCGTACTGTATTTACCCTCACCCCACCTTCCCCATCCGCACCCCCCACCACTACACTCACCCCTCCCGCTTCTAATGTGAAATATGACTACATGAACATATCAACCTGACTGACCGTGCATGTAAAAAATATTTAAATTTGCAGTTTTGTTTTTGTGGGCGCTCAGAGCGTCTTTCAGCGCATTACAAATATACGTGATTAGTAGTAGCAGTAGTAGCAGTAGCAGTAGTAATTATTCATCGCTTTTATATAGCGCTATTCTCTGCTCTCGAGCAGACTCGCTGCGCACATGTCGCATGTGGTTCCGAATGAGTGACTGAATCCTTTTTGTAGTGCGTATTTTTAAATTTCCACGGTAGTGGTGTAATGGTAGCACTCTTTCGTTGCTGCATGGCTGATGCCACGTGAAAATGCTGCAGTCTCAGCGCATGTTCTATGTACACCATCCAACCATACACCAGTTTACAGTGTCACTTCATTCAAGGCCACATAGGTAGGTGTGTGTGTGTGTGTGTGTGTGTGTGTGTGTGTGTGTGTGTGTGTGTGTGTGTGTGTGTGTGTGTGTGTGTGTGTTTGTTTAGCTGTAAACTGCCACCTGCACTTTTGGCAGAATGACCGGGGTCTTTTACGTGCTACTGCGGTAACACGGGGATGGAACGGATACCGAAAAAAGACAGCACAGGAAGCTGACCCTGGAGAAGAAAATTCTCCCGCCGCTCCTGCCAGGGCTCAAACCCTGGACCTTTTTCGATCACGAGTCCAGCGCTCTAACCACTGAGCTATCCCCCACCCCACCCCACTTCCCGGTTGAGTAGTAGTAGTAGCAGCAGCAGTAGTAGTAGAAGTAGAAGCAGCAGTAGTAGCAGCATTAGCAGTAGTAGTAGTGTTATTAGTATATCTGCCTAGCTAGCGAGCCAGTTCAACGCACAGGCACCTTGCTTGTCGCACTAACCCAGCTGATAATAAGGATCGTCGGTTGCATCATCGCGATGACCGATCAAGGCCCACTGATCCTTCTTGTCTTCTGCTAGGTTTCCTCCAGTGCCCAGAATCTCCACCTGCAGACAGACACAAACGAAACGAGACGTGATCGGTGGCTAATTCCACCTGCAAGAGGATTTCCGTTTGCTCATAGGATATTCTGATCTGTTTACTGACGAGAATTTTACGAAAGTCCTCATCGATGTCTCCACTTACGGACTGAAGGAAGGAAACGCGCTCAGTGGATATCTTCACCACTTTATGTGTGCGTGTGTATGTGTGTGCGTGCGTGCGTGTGTGCGTGCGTGCGTGCGTGCGTGCGTGCGTGCGTGCGTGCGTGTGTGTGTGTGTGTGTGTGTGTGTGTGTGTATGTGTGTATGTGTGAGCGTGTGTGTGCGCGCGTGTGCGTGTATGTGTGAGCCTGTGTGTCTGTCTGTCTCTGTTACAGTCTGCACCTGTCTGTGTGTCTGTCTGTGCCTGTATGTGTCTGTGTGTCTGTCTATGCCTGTGTGTCTGTCTGTGCCTGTGTGTGACTGTGCGTATTTTGTTGCTGATGTTGTTGTAATTTATTTTATTTTTATTGTTTTTTCAGTCTGCACCTAGACAAAATAAAAACAAAAGTCGCATTACTGGATCAGAAATTACCGAGGAAATATGTCATGCTTTTACCTTTCCGGTGCTCTTACGACGTTAAAATAGGTCAAGGTCATTAAAACTGACAAGGACGGGCAAAGTTCCACAGAAGTCATAACAATGGCGCAGTATGAAAACCTCGTTTACACAGAGTTCGGGAAACGGTAATGGTTATCAACGAGTGCGTCAGTTACTTCACGCGAATGCATAGCAAACTTGTAACTCATTCCATGCGTTCAACAACCATACACAGTTTGAACTCATTCGGGTAGAATGTACCGAGAACTGCATCTTTTTATTCTTTTTATTTCAACCGTTTACAGCCGCTTTGGTCCTGAAAATCGGTCATAATCAATTAAAAATGAAATAAACGAGTAAAACTCGGTAGGTACTACAATAGTGCAAGTCTGACAATGATCAAGTTAATATAAAATCGCCAACTTAAAGTTTCGCCGCGTTCCTCGGATAAAAAACAAAAGTTCGTCCCGTATTGGATGAGAAGGTAACGTATGCAACCGTTTCCCCAAACCAGTACACACTGTCATAAACTAAAGTGGAATGTTACTCGCCACTCCGGTTGCCCTGATATAGCCTAACCGTACTGGTTGACTGGGCGTAAAACACTAAGTTACTCGCCACTCCGTCATCTGCACTCTGTCTTCGGGGATTTCAATAATAGAGTGTAGTGATCGTGTCAAGTAAGTTACTACAGCTCAAAAGTAATCTCCGCATGGGACTATTCACAAAACAGACGTTTTGCTTTCGCTTCAACATTCTGGCTACAAGACAATAAAATGTCAATAATGACAATGCCAACAGCTTCTGATCTGGGCCCACTCTAACATGAATAAAACCAAATTGTAAAGACCGCGATAGAGAACTGCGCCGACCTTGATGTAGCGGTAGGGACACACACTCATGTGCCAGTCGGGACGGTACAGACACTCGGGTCCGGTGAAGAAAGGTCTGTTGCGGACGATGTAGGTGTTGGGAGTTCCGGTCAGCGAGCCATCCAGATCCCAGTTGTGGGCGGCCTTCGTGCCGTCCTTGTCGCTCCAGTCGTACACCGAGGGTTCCCCGAAGAACACATAGTGGGAGTTGTTGACCTGAGCGTTGGAGGGACAGAAGAACAAAGTACCACAGTAGACACAATGAAAAAACATTTCGTGTTGAGCTGTGTGTCTCAGTATTGAAGGGATAAGTGAGCACATTGCCAGGAAACAGATAATGACAGCCGCCTGTCTGAACATTGAATGGAAAGATGAGAACATTACCATGGAACAGATAATGACAGCCGCCTGTCCGAACATTGAATGGAAAGATGAGAACATTACCAGGGAACAGATAATGACAGCCGCCTGTCTGAACATTGAATGGAAAGATGAGAACATTACCATGGAACAGATAATGACAGCCGCCTGTCCGAACATTGAATGGAAAGATGAGAACATTACCAGGGAACAGATAATGACAGCCGCCTGTCTGAACATTGAATGGAAAGATGAGAACATTACCATGGAACAGATAATGACAGCTGCCTGTCAGAGCACTGAATGGGAAGAAAAGAACATTACAAGGGAACATATAGTGACAGCTTCCTAAGCATTGAATGGAAAGATGAGAACATTATCAGGAACAAATAGTGGCAGTTGCATATATGCGCACTGAATGGCAAAATTAGAACTTTACCAGGGAACAAATAGTGACAGCTGTCTAAGCATGAATGAAAAGATGAGAACATTACCGGGGAACAAATAGTGACAGCTGCCTATCTGAGTACTGAAGAAAAAGATGAGAACATTACCGGGGAACAAATAGTGACAGCTGCCTATCTGAGTACTGAAGAAAAAGATGAGAACATTACCGGGGAACAAATAATGACAGCTGCCTATCTGAGTACTGAAGAAAAAGATGAGAACATTACCGGGGAACAAACAGTGACAGCTGCCTGTCTGAGCATTGAATGAAAAGATGAGAACATTACCAGGGAACAAATGATAACAGTTGACTACGAGCGTTGCATGAAAAGATGTGACATAACAAGCTAACAGACAGAGCTGTAGGTCTTGAGAGTGATCGGTCTGGGCATTGAATGGAAAGATGAGTGGTTTTACCAGGAAACAAGTAGTTAAATATTTCTGTCTGATCACTGAATTAAAAACTGAACACCTTACCGGGAAATAGATAGCAGGAAATATGTGTCCGGGTATTACATGGTGTTGGACCTACGAAACGGAAATTTCTCGTCTAATCTTTGTTGTCGGTATTCTGAGCGTGTACTCACGTTGTCGCAATAGCCAAAGGTCAGGTTGGTGGTGTATTGGGACGTGTAGATGGGGTAGGTGCTGTCCTTTTTCCAACTGATGGCGCCGGCGTTGCTGACCGGCCTCTTGCCCAACTTCTGTGTCCAGGCGTCGTTCCAGTAGAGCGTGGTGAACCGGTCAAAGTAGGTGTGCTTCACGAACATCGGGCCCTGGTAGATACCTACTCCTGTCACCGTGTGCCACCTGTCAACATGACGTCATGCTACGTTACGGTCATAGTAGGTGTGCTTCACGAACATCGGGCCCTGGTAGATACCTACTCCTGTCACCGTGTGCCACCTGTCAACATGACATCATGCTACGTCACGGTCATAGTAGGTATGCTTCACGAACATCGGGCCGTGGTATTGGGCGATTCAGCGAAGCTGGTTTGCTAGAGTGAATGCGCTTTGTAATCTTTCAGCAAAGAAGTCGCGAGAGGTCGCATCGCACTTCCGGGCCGATTTCTGAGTAGGCGTTGCTTCACGCTGTGTATAACAGTGGAAGATGAAATTGGAATTGCGAAGCAGCACAAATGGCAATACTGTTGCAGTTGCAAAAAATACCGTGGAAAGGGGATGGAGGGTGAAAATAAAGTGTCTCTGCGTCGTTTTTTGGCTGACCAGAAGATCGCGAGTTCGTAAAAAAAAATTCGTTTTGGGGCATCCTAAACCACAAGAAACAAGTTATTGCTTATTTTCAGACACATTATGACTACGGGCCTCAAAAAAAATGCCTTTATCGTTGGCAGTATAAAATTCGCAAATTCACTGTCACCGCCTTACATTGTGAAGAAAGTACGCACCGGAAGTAAAAGCAGCCAAGGGATTTAAGCGATGCTGGGCCTACTGTCAAGGGAGTTAACAACCCCGCCTGAATCGCCTAATAGAGACCCACTGCTGTCAGTGTTTGCCACCTGTCAGCATGACGTCATGCTACGTTATGGTCATAGTAGGTGTGCTTCACAAACATCGGCCCCTGGTAGACACCCACTCCTGTCACGGTTTACGACCTTTCAGCATCAAGACGTCACACTGATTGATGATTAAAATAGGTGTACATCACCGGTCCTGGTTGATGCCCACTTTATCTGTCGAAGTTTTTCACCTGTCTGCATGACGTCACCCAATGTTAGAGCAACAAGCATTAGGAGCTAGTCGCAATGGCGCTTTTTGCAAAGTGAAGGACTCAAAAACAAACAGAAGGATATATTCTCAAAATCTACATCCCAAAACATCAATTCAAGTTTGATCCGTTAAGATGGTATCTAAGTGATCGGTAAAGGCCGTATAAACTCCAGTCTCTTTCCCTCCGCAGTTGCTCTGAGAGGCAGTTTCCTCAAGCTAGCGCTAGAGCTAGTTGTTGATGATGATGATCGCTTTTATATAGCGCTGTTCTCCGCTCTCGAGCAGACTCACTGCGCTCGCATGTTCAACAATTCAACAGTTCAACAGTCGTACAGTCAAAGCGATGAGCAACAGTGGTGAGCAAGCCCAGTGTCCAGTCAAACAACCAATCATCCACCCAGGAATGTACACTCACGGAGATCCCACGTAAGATGCAGGGTACTCCATCGTCAGTGTTTTTCCGTTGGGCAGATTCTCACTGTACGTTGTCGGTTGTCCGACGTTGTCCGAGCGTCCGATAAAGATGCAGTACTCAACAGACACTCCCGTCCAGAAGCCAGTGTCCCCGCCGGAGAAGCTTTGGGAGACTGCGTCAGCAAGTCTGCAAACAGAGTTCAGGAGCAGTGTGAAAGTCGAGGTGGCCGTCCTGGGCTTTCCGTCCTAATGAGCCTTACGGTTTCTGTGGACGTAAAGCAACACTGAGCCATGCTTAGCCACTGGTCACTGTTTGTCCCTAATATGTCAACCGACACCTGAAGACATGAAGCTCTACATCATCAGTCTGCAGGGAAAGTGACGTACACAGTACTGGGTCTGCCCAACCGGGTGAGCAAGTTAGTTATTGTTTCGGCGTTCCCCAGCTCATCACTCTGTTATCACCCAGTATATGCAGTTATACAGTGTACAATTGTTCATTGTACAAATGCATTCCATAGTGTGTGTGTGTGTGTGTGTGTGTGTGTGTGTGTGTGTGTGTGTGTGTGTGTGTGTGTGTGTGTGTGTTTGTGTGTGTGTGTTTGATATAATTGCGTGTGCTTTGTGTGTGTATGTGTGCGTGCGCGCGTGCGTGCGTGAGTGCGTGCGTGTGTGTGTGTGTGCGTTTTGTGTGCGTGCGTGTGTGTGTGTGCGTGCGTGCGTTCGTGCGTGTGTGTGTTTTACTCACGAGCAAAAGGTCACATTGATATTACCACCCTTCACCCACATGTTATTCTGCCTGTTCTTGTAGGATGTGAATCTGCAACAGCAAAATGGCATAAAATACACACATACACACACAGCATTACCTTTGTCATCGTTTTATTTTGTGGCACATGCTGCGCTTGCTCTGCTGCTGCTGTTTTGAACAGTTAATTAGTAACTGGATATTATCGCCCTGTCGACCGCTAGGTTCAAGACCCGAAAATGTCGGTTTGTCATAAAATCGCACGATACATGTTATTTTCTATACGTGCACTTTTCTACCAGTTGTTTCAGCAACCGCCTGTGTGTATAATTATTTGATCAAAACATGTCAAACAACTGACGTCAAGATTCTCTCTCTCTCTCTCTCTCTCTCTCTCTCTCTCTCTCTCTCTCTCTCTCTCTCTCTCTCTCTCTCTCTCACACACACACACACACACACACACACACATATGTGTATGAACTTTTGAAGACAAATCAAAATTGTAATAAAATTGTACTTCGATTATTATACACCGTTGCACAGGCTCCGTCTTTCTGTATATAACATTCTCACATGCAATGAAGACGAGCGAACAAGAACTTGAAATTACACTCCAACGTTCACGTCCAAATCTGTTGGACGTTTATAAAAGTTTTCGTTTCTTTCTTTCTTTCTTTCTTTCTTTCTTTCTTTCTTTCTTTCTTTGTTGTTGTTGTTGTTGTCGCCATCGCTGGTACGAATAGGCGAAGTGGAATAAAGTGGATATTTATGCAAAGTTTCAAAGATCTTGATTATACAATGTCCACAAAAGAGCCAAGGTTCTGAGGACTGCTGCCCATAATTCACACTATATTCCCTAAAACGTGCGTACCCGATTTACTGATCGTATACAACAAGCACACATAGTCTGAACGGATAACGATAAAACTTACCGGGAAATACAACTTCTTGTTTCAACTAATCTACGCAGCTATGATCTCGAACTTACGCCAAGGTCACTAAATAATAATAATATAAATTTATCATACGCACATCAACGCCCTGAGTGTTCACATGATACATATTAACTTAAATATGATATTCTATACACATGTAGAGCATAGTCCTACCGAAACAGTTTACATAAGGAATTGCATGGCAACAAATACCCACACACACACACACACACACACACACACACACACACACACACACACACACAGTAGAAAAACTGGATATTGATAATTTTTAGTTGGGGCGGAAATACTGTGAGAAGAGGAAGGTTTTCAGTTCGGCTTTAAATGTGGTATGAAGACTGAAGTTCAATAAGTAATGCCATCTTGTGAAGTTGAACATTAATAGCGTCGTTTCGTAGTGACCAAGAAAATGGCGTTTGTTTATGCGAGACATACCTATCCAGGCTGGTCCACACCCGCCTTCCTTTGGGGTCCCCTGGGGGGTCACGTGGTTCATAATAATTCTCTGCTTGGATTATTCCGTTTAGAGGCACGCTTTTTTCCCCCTCTAGATTTTTGCCAGTGGAAATCCGACTGTCGAAGAAGAGTCCACTCTGAAAACAGAAAGTGTTCAAAACCATGTCCACCGACGCGTACGTAGCTCATGGAAATAAAATCGGCGTCAGTTTGTTTTGTATGTTCATGTCAGCTCTTAAGAATGAAACCCCAAAACACAGTTCCAAACAATGAACGAAAAGCTGTATTTGCCTCTGTGTCCAGATCCAAGCATGGGTACACTTCACATTTGATCAATAATTACCAGCTGTAAAAAGAATCACACACATTTTTTGTGCTTTTCATTTTGTTGTCTGTCTGAGAACATACAAAAGAAGAATACTGTGACTTTTTATTCTCCAATACAAACAATAAACTCACTCGCATTCGTTTGTTTTATCCATACTTGTGCGTCTTGTGATTCCATGTTTATTGTTTGCCATCCTGACAAAAACGATTGCAGAAACCCATATAGTTTTACCTTCCACAGATGCACACAGCACCACTGGTAAAATGATGTGCTGTTTTCCCGTAAAAACCAGACCATGTAGTTTCTCTCCTCCAATCGCTTCATTGGCTAAATGACCACTCCAGAGTCAACTGAAAACTCTCAACTCGCTGCCACATGTTCTAAAACGACTCTCTAGCCTACATATCCCAGCTGTTGACCATACGCACATGATCAAAAGCAAAACTAAAACTGGTCAAGGGTGCTTCTCATTTTCAGGCCCAACGCGGCCTGCAACCTCTTTAAATCAAGTCCCCAAAAGATACTTTTCCAAGACCATCTATGCCTGTAATCTCGGTGATCCTTTTCCGCTCCGCTCTTTGTCTCGACAGCT
>OY757548.1:5084932-5102432 GCA_963584105.1 Alviniconcha strummeri
ATTGAAGTACAGCCCTACACAAGGTAGAGGAGAAGGGGGGGTGCCATCATAACAATTGAGGAAGAGTATACCCTACAGCACTAACATTTATCGGAAAAAGAATGACTGCTAGCGTTCTAAAACAAGATCCAAATACATGAAAAGTTCAAAATAAGGCTATTTATTAGGAGAAAACACACCATGATGGGTTTTCGGGGTAATCCTCTTTATCAAGCTACAAAACGACACTTAAACAACAATTAAATAGTAAAAAATAAAAATCAAAATCAAAAACTATGAAAATGAGATGGAAAGCTAATCAGTTATCTTTTGGGGGGTGACTTATGTCCGGTGCTTGGAAGAATGGTGAAATGAAAGCACTAACATTTGCCAAGTTTTATTCACTCTTTTTCGCCCCGATACAACCGTACCGGTTGACTGGACGTAAAACATCATGTTTCTTACTTGTTCACTCTTTCCTTTCTGCACGTTGCGAATATGTTTGGGCGCAAAATTGTTCGTATGCCACTGAATAGGGATGTTGCCAAATAATAGGGATGTTGCCAAATAGAGCGGGTGCGCCATGTATCACGATAAAGTTGCGTTAACTGTCGTTATAGGTAACACTCAAATAAGCATACTGCTTTTGTGTTTCCTGTACTTATTTGTTGAACTTATGATAACGATGAATGAATCAATTTAGTTTAAACCATCTGTCGTTACACGGCGAGACCTTCGCTGTTTAGCCTGCGGGCAACCTTTCGGCGCGCTTGGAGCTGTTGGTGAGCAAGAGACTTAAGTTTGTACATTAAATTTTTCTGATTCTAAAATAGTGAATTTGTTCTGTGCAGCGGTCACCTGTTCAAACGACAGCTGCCAAAAGATCGGACGTTTTTTTTCGTTGTTGTTGTTGTTTTTGTGTGTGTGTGTGTGGTTTTTGGGGGGTGTTTTTAATATAGCGTAATAAATATCTAGATACACAAGTACTTGTTGACTGCACTGATCTTTTTATTTATTTTTTCCCACGACTATGTCTTCAACAGCACAGCCATGCACCTTGTCTGGTTACAAAGCGTATAGCACACCCAATAGACCTCAAAATAATGGCATGGTTTTTTAAAGAAAAAAGGCGGCGGGAAAAGGGGCGGGGAGGATCAAATACATATATCAATGTGTATCAGTACAAGTATTGAATTCAAACGTACGTAATGAACCAGTTTCATGAAAGTTATGATCTGTACAACATCCAGTCAATGTAAATTTTATTCGGTCTGTTAGTTCCTATGTGATCGTGTTTTTATGCTGCAAATCTGTTCTTCATATTTCGCACAAAAGCGTTTAAATGTGACCATGCAACTATACATACTACTGTTATAGCTCAGAATTATATAGGTTTGACTGCAGTTGTCCATGGCCTCTCCGGTCATATGAACGTTTCATTTATAAATATGTATGACCAAAATTATAATTTTATACTTTCTGTAAGTATTAAATCAATCCTCTTTCTTTTCTCTCTCTCTCTCTCTCTCTCTCTCTCTCTCTCTCTCTCTCTCTCTCTCTCTCTCTCTTTCTCTCTCTCTCTCTCTCTAAAGTATAAAGTATTCTCTAAAGCACTGTGATACCATAAATCTTATTCACACACGCACTCTCTCTCTCTCTCTCTCTCTCTCTCTCTCTCTCTCTCTCTCTCTCTCTCTCTCTCTCTCTCTCTCTCTCTCAGTATGTTTGAGACTGATCCTATCGTTTTCACGGTACAATCTGCAGCTTCATGGTTTGACATTTTGGCAGACAACTTAAAATAATCATGCTGTCAGAAACCGTGCAGCTACACACATTGCGAACACAATCAATTGTCCTAAGTCCAAGCAGTTGACGTGAGCACACAACACAACACCTACCCAGCACAGCCTGCTGCCCCATGTGGAACAGTTCCACTCCCTGCACGTGGACGCTCTTGTGGCCTCTCAGGACCTGCACGTCAAACGTGGTCTTGTGTTCTGAACCAGCGTCTTGCGTTTGTTGTTTAAACAATAACTGCTCGGTTCCCCTTCAAAGGAGTGATATTTTCAGCTCGGATCTCAGTCCGGTAGCGGTAGCTCTGTTGGCAGATCGTCAGACCAAAAAGCCAGGCGCCATACTGACGCAGGTTCGATTACCTGGTATGGCAAGGATTTGTCCTCTTCAGTAATTTTCCAATGCACCATCTTACGGTGTTCACACAGCCGCCGTATGCAATCAAATGTATCGTCTGTGTGCACGTTAACAATCCTAAACGCTGGCACCCATACCATAATTTTGACTCACGACAATACTGCACATTGGGAAGAATGGGTAGCGCTGCTCATGCGGCTGCTGTAGCTTTACCCAAGTAAGTAGTGACCGCGCTAGACATTTTTCAAACCGGTGTAACATCTATAAGGTGGCAAACGTGGTGCACGGAAACCTGTCAGGTAATTACTGTAACCGGTCGGATACACGGCCGTCCATACTGCCACTAGAGCTGTACTTGCAACCACCTACACACACACACGCACGCACGCACGCACGCACGCGCGCGCGCGCGCGCGCGCACACACACACACACACACACACACACACACACACAGATCTAAGTTTTACAAAAAGAAAAATTAAGAACCAGTCAAACAAACAACCTGACCAAAAAGTCTGACCGACTACTGATTTTTTTCCCGGTACATGCTGATCTTAACCAGAAAAAATACCGGAAATTACCGAGTAACCGGAACCCTGGGTAAAGCGACCAGTATTTCCCGCAAGGGGTTAACGAATTAGTAGGGGAAAAAAACATTCTAGAGCCGGCCCATGAGTAGACACAACTGCAACATTCCGTCAGACTATAAAATATTCCCCAGGCTTGGGCCATCAGTCTCAAAGCTCAGAAGCTGTGTGAATGCCGATGTGGCCGTTCTGGGATCCTGTCCCTAATAAGCGTACGGTTCCTGTGGACGTTAAGCAACACTCAACCAACCAAGCCATCAGCCCCACGGCGGCTGTAAACCGCTTGGTCCAGTCCTTACCGTAGAGAGGCTTCGAGGGCCGCCGCGCCATCGGTGCTAGCGGAGGACATGTACCCACACAGAAAATGTAAAAAGATAGCTCTCATAGCTCTTAGAAACTAAACAAAATTGTTTCAGTGTTCATTGTACACAGAATTTGAAAAAAAAAAAAAAAAAAAAAATGGACATGTACTTGATGTTTCAGATCATACAAAGGGGAATAATCTAAGCAATAGGTCTAACAATACCAGTTCCTTCTGTTGTTCAGTCTACTACTACCACTACTACTACTGCTGCTGCTGCTGCTCCTGCTCCTGCTCCTGCTGCTGCTGCTGCTGCTACTACTACTACTGCTACTGCTACTACTACTACTACTACTACTACTACTACTACTACAGCATTTTAACGACATACCTTGATATGACCTCCGAATGTGTCCTGACCGAAGCGGTGGCAGACTTTCTCCTCCTTTTCGTCGTTGAAGGTGCACTCTGTCTGCATGACGCCCTCGATGACGATGTTCCGGGACAAGAGGCCCACTTCCGCTCTCTCGTCCACGTTGTACGTGAAGTTGCCATAGTGACGGTACATGAAAGATTCTGAGGGGGGCGAGAGAAGGGGGCGAAAAGGAAACATGAGAGTTTTGATATAGACAGTGACTGAACAGGTGCATGATACTGTCATAACCCGCGTTAGGGCTGTATGCACGAACGTCTACACGTACCAAAGCAACGGATGTAGACATTTTAAAGTACGTCTCAATGTACTTTAGTTGGTATAGTTAAATAAGGTGGCCTGTTCTTTGTCTAAAAATAACAAAAACAAAGATTTCCGTCATCACCGTATGCTAAATTAACCTCCAAAGAAGGGACCAACAGCAGGCGGCAGCGTGGCAAAAAACTGTCGTCAGTATAAATCCTGCTCCTAGGGCGTTTCACATACAAAAGCGACTGTATCTATACAAGGTGGCAGACAGGTGATAAACATATCAAACCACAGAGTTAGTGCGCAATAACTATTTGGCCTGGAACTGGTTTCAGGCTAGAAAAGCGCCAATTACCGTATGTGGTCTGTCGCAGTTTTAAACTCATGAGTATCCAAAGCTAAATAAAAATTCAACATCGAAATGGTGAAAGAAAGAAAAAAGGATACTGGATCTGAACCTGGAAGAACAAAGAATGTTGCGTACCCCCCTCCCCCCCATCTCTCTCTCTCTCTCTCTCTCTCTCTCTCTCTCTCTCTCTCTCTCTCTCTCTCTCTCTTTCCTCTCTCTCTCTCTCTCTCTCTGAAGTCGGGTTACTTTCCGTGACGACGGGGTTTGGGATAATGTCCAAATTTCGGTTAGAATTCTACTGTGACTTACCATTGACTCTGATCTGAGAGGCGCTGCATTCTTGCCGACAGTCAACGATCTCACGGACCTCGGCCTGTCGCCAGTCAAAGTCTGTGGAGGCCACCACGATCTTGTCGCCTGGGGTGAGCAAGTCGGCAACACTCATCATTGACGTGTCAGTGGATACGTCATCGAGCGAATGGACGTGTGAGTTTGCAAAGACTGGGGTTGTTGTTGTTGTTTTGTTGCTGTTTTTTGTTTGTTTGTTTGTTTGCTTGCTTGCTTGCTTGCTTGCTTGCTTGCTTTTTTTTTCTTTGCTTTTGTTGTTGTTGTTGTTGTTTTGTTTGTTTGCTGACTGACTGACTGGTTAGTGCAAGAAAAGATCCAAAGGCATAACAACCCTATTTATTAGGACAAAACACAAGCGAATTTGACTGGACACGAAAACAAGATAGCTCAACCAAAAGTGCCCAAGTTCTACATCTCATTTTTCACCGTTTAACTCTTGCTTAAGCGTCATTTTGTAGCTTGATAACAGAGATTACCCAAAAAATTCGCATGTTTGGTTTTGTCTTAAAAAACAGCGTTCTTTTTAACTTTTTATGTGTGTATCTTGTTTTAGGACGCAAGCAGTCATTCTTGTTTTGTTTCTTCTTCTTCTTCTTCTTCTTCTTCTTCTTCTTCTTCTTCTTCTTTCAAGAAAAGCAATCACAAACAGTTGGTACGCTTGCAAAAAACTGTCGCTGCTGCAGCAATATGACGCGTGTCCGTCAACTGAATGCATGCTCAGTGCTCTGAAGGAGGTTCTCCTCAAACAGAAGCGAATAAACAAAAAAAAGGGGTAGAGGTTCGTGGCCCGTAATGACCATTCAGAGCAATACCGCAAACAAATATGCCTCAAGAAACCAAGCAAGGGTAAGACCGTGTGAGAAAGAAAAAATAGACCAAGACGATACGGACAGAAGAAAAATAAAGCTTTTTCCTTTCAAGTCAAAACATAGAAAGATGTGAAATAGTCAAAGGCAAAACATAAAGAGACGTGAAATAGAATCAACAAACAAGCGAGTCAATTAGCGCCCAAAAGATATCACGCAACAGGAAACAACAAAGACCGAGTTGCCTATGGTAACTCTCACCTGGCATGTGATAATAAAGTGACACTGTAAACTGGTGCATGGTTGTATGGGGTACACAGAACATGTGCCGAGACGGTAGTAGTTTCGCGTGGCACCAGCCATGTAGCAACTAAACAGCGCTTCGGTGGATATTCAAAACACATTGTGTACAGCTAGTCGCAGCCATTCAGTCGTATAATTATGACTAAGCGCGGTGGGTCTGCTCGGAAGCCGAGAACTGCGCTATAGTTGCCACTGTGAAGCGCTTAGGGCTTAGGGCTCATCTCCAGATGACGCGCTCGACAATTGTTGACATCAATAAATACACAAGGAACGATAAAGGTGATAGAGAATTGCGGTACAAGACCTAAACAAAACGAAACAGACATTTAACGGCAGAGTCCCTAAATCAGCTAGGTAAAAAAAAAAAAAAATCATTCAAGTCCTATAGCTGATTGTATAATACTGACATGAGAGTAACATTAACATGCACACACACACGCACACACACGCACACACGTGCACACACACACACACACACACACACACACACACACACACACACACACACAAACACACACATATCACACACATATTTTTACACACGCGCGCGCGCCCACACGTGCGCGCGCATACACGTGCGCGCACGCTTCACGCACGGACGAACACACACACGAACACGAACACACACAAACACACGTACACGCACACACGCACACACGCACGCACGCACGCACGCACGCACGCACACACACACACTGTGATGACATAGTCTGATCACCCACACGCACGCGCGCACGCACACACGCACGCACGCACGCACGCGCACGCACACGCACACACTGTGATAACACAGTCTGGTGCCCTTGACTCACCGGGTTTCCAGCCTGTGACGTCCTCAGCCAGCTCCAGAATAGGATAGGCAACGTCCGTGGATAACACACGGAAATACTGAAATGTCGTCTTGGCACTTTTTGCCACCTGAAGAAATTAGAAACTGTATCATGAAACACATCACGCGCGCGCACACACACACACACACACACACACACACACACACACACACACACACACACACACACACACACACACACACACACACACACACACACACACACACACACGCTGCATAACACAGTTAGATGACACCGAGAACAGGTCTCGTCATGAAGAGGAACACAAACGTAACTGTTGTCACGCCCTGAAAAATCCAAGGCTTTAGAAGCATTGAGTGGCAACCTCGGAGGTTAATCAGATTTTGAGCCTGTCGTCTATTCAAAAATCTTCATCAAAAACGACGTGAGCAGTTTTCTAGGCAGCCTTTATTTCATTCGGATTTTATCATAAACATGTTAATATGCCTGATCAAAAATCTATCCCTTTTCAATGATGACATCAACACGGTGTATTCATGTAGATGATTGGGTTTTTTGGTTTAGTTTTTAACAGAAGATTGCTCTCCCTCCCATTATTTATTGCTTTGCTTTGTCTTTCTTTCTTTTCTTTTTTTCTTGTTACTTTTTTTCTTTTTTCTTCTTTTTAACAATCGTTATTGAGTTGTGCATTTTAATAATAATTATAATCCATTGTTCGTTTAAAGCGCCTTTCTCTAACCCGAGTTAAACTCATTGTGCTTTTCAAACTACTACTACTACTACTACTACTACTACTCTCTCTCTCTCTCTCTCTCTCTCTCTCTCTCTCTCTCTCTGATTGACTAGTTTGATTTGATACTGGTTTGATTATTCACATATTTAAAGGAACAACATTTTACTGCACTGAATGTCAGTAACATTGCGTGTGTTTCGCCCTGTCCTTCTGCAAAGGTCAGTTACCTGAAACGCCCGTTTCGTTGTCCAGATAGGCAGTTGCAGAAATCGCTCTTCACTTTCAGGCATGACTCGACCTTTCTGTTTGTAGTGTTCTAGAGGTCTGGACCTTGAACCTAGAGGAATGTTCAATGAATGATTAACAAACTGAATCGAAAGAGCACACTCATTTACAATATCACGACAATCCATTGGCCAAAATCAACAAACTTAACTAACCAATCAGAAACCTTGCAAAGCACTGTCAATGATCATTGGATCAACTGGCTGGCCAGTTAACTGACTGCCCTGATTATGATCGTATTGGTTGACTGGGCGTTAATTGCATCTTTAACAATTTAATCTCGTGTGTGTGTGTGTGTGTGTGTGTGTGTGTGTGTGTGTGTGTGTGTGTGTGTGTGTGTGGTGTATGAGTGTGTGTGTGTGTGTGTGTGTGTTGAAATGAGCTTATCCGTATGTTTTTGTAAGCGTCCTGGGCTCTTACGAGATGGGGCGCCATAAATAATATATTGTTATCATTATTATTATTATATACGTATACTGTTAGAGGCATGGCTCATTTCCGGGGGAAACACGGCGATGCAAAATTTTACCAAATTGTCATTTTATGGGGGAATAATATATCGGCTGATTTGGACACTTTAACATTCTTTCAGTAACTTATTTTATAGGTATAATGTCTTTAACATGTACAATATGTCCAAAACAATACATATTAAAGCGTGGTTGCCTTTATTTTGAGCTACTTTGGTCAATATTGGCAATGTTTGGGTCTTGGGGTCTTCTTCTCTTCTTTTTTTTTTTTTTTTTAATGAGCACTGGCAAAAATAATTCTGACGTGACGTGTACACAAAACAGAAATTCCGGTATCCTATCAATGTCATACTAAAACACGGGAAAGAGCTCGTGAAAAAAAAGTGTGTTGTGGTGTCTGGAACAGTCCTCTTATAAAGTCTTATAAAATCAACGGCAAGTTCAGTCACAAAACATTTACTGTGGATCATGTTCATTTAGCCTGCGAGTAGTTTTATCGAGAAGTTTAGCCTGCGAATGAGAGTTTCTTTAAGTAATTGACCCAGGACAGATTTCAGTCACACAACTGAGCGTGATGACTGCAACCCGATGACGTCATCTGTGTCGTCCCGAAAGTGACTGGTGTCACATGGTACAGTTGAAGCAGGAGAACGTGCATGTCGTGGCGTCAAATCTGAGTCACTGGCATGGCAGACAGCAACAATAATGAAGAAATCACGTCATTAGAGGCGATAAATTTCAGTTAATGCGAGGTCTGACCGAACGACAAACGACTGTCTGCCATTTCAAAAATGCCAAGTGCCATCACTCCGGCTGCGACAAAAGCTAACTGGATGAGTTTTATGATTCTCCTGGCAATAATATGATAATAATAATAAAATGCCCCTCAAATTCGCAGCGGGATTCAGTCAGAGAGGACTTTCGCAATTTCCCCTTTCTCAATTTTTCCATAGCATTTTATTAGCTCCTGCTCATGCCGTGTGCTGTATGGGGAATGTTTGGCTTTTGATAAAAAGCGTGTCTTTCTAGCAGGTTCTGGTGTGGTTGGGTTCTTAAGTACTTGAACAGACGACTTATCATGTATGTAGTCCTATCAAGCGATGCAGATCACCTCGAGGGTTCGCGTAATAACTGACCATGAGTCTTTTTGAGTAACTCAGACATTTGCGTTGAAGGTCCCGCAGTTATCGACTGTGTGTTATCAATAGGCTAAAACTTTATCGCTAATTACTGTTTGCTGTTACAAGCAGGTAAGCAGTGCTCACCTTTGATGGTCAAAAGGGAATAACTGTCCGCCTTGTTGACCTCAGAGATTAGTTGACCGCCCAGGTCGTTAATGATGACGTCATCCAAGGTGGAGAAATCGTACCTCTTAAGCTTCCTGTCTTGAAGGCCACGTTTTCCGAAAGCAAACATTCCAATCACTTTGCCGTCTGGAATTGCTGCAGGCGCAAAAACTCGAAAGATCACTTTGCCGTACCGGCAGGAACGCTACACACACACACACACACACACACACACACACACACACACACACACGCACGCACGCACGCACGCACGCACGCACGCACGCACGCACACACGCACGCACGCACGCATGCACGCACGCGCAAAAATACACACAAACACACACGCGCGCGCGCGCATACACAACACGCACACACACACACGCACACACACGCACACACGCGCACGCACACACACACACACACACCATACCAGGTCGAAATGTACTTTATATATATATATATACTCACACACACACGCGTGCGCGCGTACGCACGAACAAACACGCACGCACCCGAGAGTTCATACACGATTTTTTTCAAACCATACTGACACTAGGATGGTCATGCATACAGATTGTGCATGTATATTTTTACCATAGTTGGTTTTACTAACTATCTAAACCGTATCATTCGCCTACTGCACGAATCTGGGGATCAGAATCAAAAATAGCGTATCTGTTTACTTATTATCTATTTACTTTGTTGATTGGTTATTCGTATATTCTTCTCATTAGGTAAGCTTTACTTATTCTCTGTTTACTTTGTTGATTGTGTATTCGTATATTCTTCTCATTGTGTAAACTTAACGTGCATTTACATATTTTATGGTTCGTCTATCATTCATCTATCTCAGTCTACACCAATGACACCGGTGTAAAATGATGTATGCAGTCATGGAGCAAACAAGCGCACTGTTCAGTGACGTCCACTTACATCTCACAAAAGGTTTGAGAGGAGTGTACTGGCTGAAAACGCCGAAGTCAAACACAGAGCCATCTTCATTCCACACTATTACCTTTAGTCCAGTTCCACGCTCCTTGCTAAACGGGTTGGCCTGGGGAGAGAAACACCACGAGGAGGTTAAGCCCAGGACATGCTCTCTCTCTCTCTCTCTCTCTCTCTCTCTCTCTCTCTCTCTCTCTCTCTCTCTCTCTCTCTCTGTGTGTGTGTGTGTGTGTAATGGACGTGAGAAAAAAGAGAGAGCGATGCATGGTTATGGTGTACATTTCTAAGACAGTAGAAAGACCAAACATCGCTGTAAGTACACCACTTCGGTGGCTATCCAATAGCGTGCTGTGTAAAGCTACAGTCACTCACTCATACAACTAGAGCGCAATGGATCTGCCAAGAAGCAGAGAACGGAGCTATATAGGTAACTGTGTGAAGCGCTTCACAAGAGCTCTTATAATAATAATAAACTGCAGAAACCAAAGACGCTCAAAATCATTGATTCATTTCCGACCCTACAGAACCTACAGTCAGGGCGTACAATGTTCCTTTTTACAGCCTAAGATAGCTTGGAGATTAGGGTACCGTCAGTGGAGTTAGCTGCGGTCCGAGTGGAACAACAAAAGTTTGCTTTTTGTTTTGTTTTTAATGCTTAGTACTATATGCATGCCCCTATGCTTAACGGTGCTGTATCATCAAGCCGTTTTCATGTATTCACAACACAATACAACCTTTTTGCCAAGTGTCAGTACAATTGCACTTGGACACTTTTGTGGTGCCAAGTATACTCATCACACATTTACGCCCATCATAAAACAACATTAAATTACAACAACAGCAAACATTCGGGTAAAAAGTAATTCATAAATAAATACACGAGAAATCCAACTGACAGCAAGCTGTGCATATCACATAAAAAATTGCCTCTTCACCAGGTCTACCTCTTAAAGATTACTGCCGTAATAAAAGCAATTATAAAAATAATCTACAACAAATTAATTAGCCAACCCGGCCGGCTTACTCCGCTGCCCACTATCACCCTGTTTTACTCCATCATGACCCTGACCCCTCCAACATCCTACGCACCGAAAGCTTCCTCGCCTGGGCTCTGCTGACATGGCAATGAGCCTTGTGTAGCTCGTTTTCTAACCAAAACAGTATAATGCCACACATGCCGGTGCGTGCGTACGTGCGTATATACAAAATGTATTCCTGACAGGATTATTACTACTTAATATCATTATCATGTACGTGTTTCTTCCTGTCTGTAAAACTGCTGAAGACAGTGACGATACAAACGTGTACAGTACCTGATAATCAGAATGATCGTAGATGAAGGGACAAGGGAGGTCATTCAGAACTGGTATGGTCTGGGCCAGCCGAGTCCACGACGTTTTCCTCTTGCCGTGCAGTTCCAGCGTGCCACCCTCTCTAACAAGCAAAACCTTCCGCACGATCCCTTCGTGAGGCTCATCGATATGATTCGTGCTGGTCGACGTGCCTGGACACACAAGTGATTTCGTGCGTTACATGAAAACTGCTGTGCACGTCTCAACGACTCTACCGCACCAACATGCCGTGGAATACTGCGGGAGGAGAAGTTAAGAACCCAGAGCCGACATGTGTTTTCCTTCTAAAGCCTGGAGCAGGTCAGAATATAGCCATGCATGCTTCGCCCGCTACTATACGTGCCGCTTCCGCCTAGCAGTAAGGCATTAGGCTGGTAAGCAGAAGGAAATCGGTTCGACTCAGCTTCGGCTCTAATTTCTCTTCAAAGGTGGCAGTGTGGTTTGTCTGCATGCATATGAAACAGTGGGCGCAGTCGGTGAGGAACCACGTAGTTTAAGGATGGGGGCTAGGGGGCAACTTGGTTGTGTTTGCTGTTGACTGTTGTATGTAGAACTGTGAGCCAGTTTTTCACTTGTGCTTTGGTAACGTGCATTTCGACCTGGTATGGTGTAACTGTGAAAGCCCCGAGGAGCTCAAATACGAAGCACAAACTTTTGCTTTAATATTGATAGAACAATCACATGAAGCATCCCGATAAAAAAAAAAATGTCTGCATATTTTCTACGCTTTCGGGCAGGACTAGCCCTGTTACAAGATCCAAACACATAATAGGTTCAAAAGAACGCTATTTATTAGGACAAAACACGACATGCGAATTTTCGAGGTAATCCCCTTTATCAAACTACAAAACGACACTTAAACAAAAGTTAAACAGAGAAAAATGATTAAAAAAATGAGATCGAGAGCTAAGCCACTTATCTGTTTTTGGTTGAGCTATGTTGTTTTCAAGTCCCTTCTTCTTCTTCTTCCCCCCTTATAAAAGCGTCAAGGTTGATAGGGTGTCCTTTGCAACACACCCACTACATTACCTTTGAGTTTGATGGACGCTGGCTGTTGGAACCGACAGGTGGGTGAGCCTATATGGAAGGCTCCGTCCACCAGGATGTACTCTGACTGCAGCTCAAGGTTCGCTACGTTGCCCCAAACGAGGGAGGCGTCGGCCTCGATGGTCAGTGTGGCCAGTGTGGCCGGCTGGACGTCCAGCAGGACATGCTTGCCGCTAGGTATCACCACCTGGACACACACACGCATGAGGAGGGATGGGGTGGGGAGGAAGAGGGGGGTTCAGATGAGGGAGTTATGGGCCTCGATGATCAGGGCGGTCAGTTTTGCGCCGGTGTGACGCAGAGAAAGAAACGCGTACCAATCTTTATCATTACGTCACGGTTTAGTGTATGTAAAAGAATATCTGTAATCGCTTACACCGAACGCGAGCCCGAAGCCCGGTAACAGACACTCCTCAGTGTATTTGAAACCGTGTTATTTTCACCTGGTTAAAATCGACTACATTTATACTTGCTACAGATGACAAGTCGCTGTGAACGCAATTATCAAGTTATGAAAATGGTTCTCCTCAAAAATGTCCACCAGTAACTCTACACACGGCTGTGGGAGTGCATGAAAACAACCAAAGCTTTTTGCTATTTAAGCCCGTTCTTAATTGGGCGAATGTTTGTTCGCGAACCTAGGTGGTTCTTAATTGGGCGAACTTTTCCTCGCGAACCTAGTTGGAAGTATTCGTCGAACTGCGACGAAGCTATATTCGGGGTCCAAAAAGCTTCGCTCAACACGTTCTGGGAACATTCGCCGTATTCGACGAACACTGCCTCTGACTGGCTGAGCGCAGAGCTCTCCTGTGGATGAAGAAAGAAATTAAAAATGGATGACGGTGTCGCTGGGTTCTTCACTCGCTTCGGAGGGAATTTATTTGTTGACTTGTGGGAGGCGCAGCCTCGTCTCGGGGACGCAGAATGAGACATCAGTGAGTTGAGTTACCCTGTGAGGGATGATTACAGTATATTGACTTGACTTTAGCCTACATTTTCGATCATGCTGTCTGCTGCGCGCCTACCGCAAGTTCGGGCCGAAGCTTGCATCTCATTACAAGCCAGTTAGAAGGAAGTAAAGTTCGTCGAACTGCCCGAACCATGTTCGGCGAACTAAAAGTTCAATTAAGAAACGAATCATAGTTCGTCGAACTGTCCGAAGTATGTTCGGCGAACAAACATTCGCCCAGTTAAGAACGGGCTTTACGAAAACGTAAGTAAGCCAGCCAACTTTCATACAGTGCCTGGGTTATTGAAAAGAAAAGACTGATGTGCACAAAGCAATTAGTAAAAATGGTTTAAAAAAATCGAAGAAGATATCCATCGCCTCACAGTGTGTTCTTGTCTGCTGGTTGACTGTTGAAAATGAAGTCAGACTCTGTAACCGAGATTGCGTCTTCATGAATGAATCTTCGGGGGCCCCTGGGCTACATTTATCGTTGTGGATTGGATCCCGTGGCTTTCAGTTCCACAAAATAATGAACTCTCTCTCTCTCTCTCTCTCTCTCTCTCTCTCTCTCTCTCTCTCTCTCTCTCTCTCTCTCTCTCCTTCTTCTTCTTCTTCTCCTTCTTCTTCTCCTTCTTCTTCTCCTTTTCTCTCTCTCTCTCTCTCTCTCTCTCTCTCTCTCTCTCTCTCTCTCTCTCTCTCTCTCTCTCTCTCTCCCCCCAATACTGGTGTTGAATTGATCAAATGTTCTTCTGCCTTACGTTCTACTGGTTGTATGCTCATAATGTATAACTGAGTGATGTATGCATGTGTACATCTGGCGCAGTGAACACGCTATGTTATGTGTGGAAATTCTCATGTATCAAATTTCACTCACTCATTCATGCCTATGTGTATACAAATGACGCCTGTAATTTTATACTTATCAGTTGCTTTTCAAGGACTAGTTGTTAGGCGGGTTTTTGACTGAACCTAAACTACAATCTTTGTAAAATAAAGTTTTATAGCTCGAGTTCGAGTTCTGTCTCTCTCAGACAGAGAGAGACTGAGGTTTTCGAGTGACTGGCATTGCAATGACTGGTCATTTGAGACCTGTTTTATACACCCATAGAACTCTACCCAGTTCTTCCGACTGCTGGTGAGAGTGTCCCCCCCCCCCCCCACCTCCCCACCACCACCCCCCTTTTGTTTTTGTTGTTGTTGTTGTTGTTGTTGTTTTGTTGTTGTTTTTGTTTTTGTTTTTGATTGCTGTTGTTTTGTTGTTGTTGTTTATTGTTTGTTTGCTTTGTTTTTTGTTTGTTTGTAAAAAAATTGTTTTTTGGTTCTCCCTCTCCCTTACTGTTCATTATACGATAAGCATTGACTGCTTCTGTTTTCTTTTCCGATACCAGTCATAATTATGAACTCATCAGATGTTCTGCTGCTTTATTTGCTGGTTGTATGCTCGTAACAGAATGATGTCTTGCATGTGTTCATCTGGCGCTGTGAACACGCTATGTTTGTGTGGAAATTCTCATGTATAGCGTTTCACTCACTCATTCATGCCTATACATATATAAATAATGCCTGTAATTTGATATCTGCTCATCAGTAGCTTAGCAAGGACTAGTTGTTAGACCGGTTTTTGACTGAACCTAAACTACAATCCTTGTAAAATAAAGTTTTCGAGTCCGCCCCCCCCCCCCCTCTCTCTCTCTCTCTCTCTCTCTCTCTCTCTCTCTCTCTCTCTCTCTCTCTCTCTTTCCCCAATGTAATAATTGTCTTAGCACACGCAGACACATATGGCATTTCCTCGACGTAGTAACACTTTTACAAGAGCTGGTTATTGAAACTTTTGCTCGTAACTTAATCTTAAATTAAATGTTTGCTCCATCCCTACTCACCCGCCCTAAATATACATGGGAAGGGATAGGTCAGTTGGTAGAGCGTCGGACAGAAACGCAAGGCGCAATACTGACGCGGTTTCGAATCCCCGGTGGGATTTTTTTGTTTTTTGTTTTTGTTGTTGTTTTTTGTTTGTTGATGTTGTGTTTTTGGTTCTCTCTCTCTCTCTCTCTCTCTCTCTCTCTCTCTCTCTCTCTCTCTCTCTCTCTCTCTCTCTCTCTCTCTCTCTCTCTCCAACCCCCACCCCCACCCCCCGAGTCACTTTCAGTTCAGGCTCTTTTACGGTGTCCGTACAGTCGCAGTGTACAACCGCATGCATCAACATCTGTGGACATGTTAAAAAAAAATCCAAAACACTGGCACCCGTACGACTGTGTGGACAGACACGAAAATACTGCGAACACTGACAGGAACGGGTAGCGCTGCTCTTGTGGCTGCTGTTCCTTACCCAGGTAAGACGACCCGAATTTCCCGCAGGGGATAATGAAGTCCAATTTTTTGTTCTTCTAAAAACAGACCATTAAAACTCACTTCGGGTCGATCTTTCTGTTTGATTTTCTTTGTGCCTGCTCCGCTTGTTGTTTCAAACCTTGGCGCAGACGACAGATGTATGCTTCGCCGCACCGCCTGGTACATCCGCACTTAGCACAAGTAGTCCCCTAACCATCGCTTTTTAAACACTGCTGCAAGGCGAAAAATAGCACATTTATGTCATAGCATTATAAATCGAATGCCTTGAACATCAAATGTCTCTCAACACTTGCCATTAGACTTCAGAGAAAGGACAAAAGATCGCCAACAACATTCGTCTGCTGGCAGCCGTCTAGACTAGACAGTAGCGGGAGAAACTGACATGTCGAAGTGGCGTGTTGCGCCTCGCGAAGTAACACAAAGTCTTCTTGCATGCGATGTTTATCCACACTGGAGCACGTAGCCCATAATCAAGGAAACAACAATCAAAACATATAGTCAAAATAAACTCGCGCGCGCGCGCACACACATACACACACGCGCGCGTGTATATATGTATCCTAAACATCTTGAGGCACACAGGCCTCTCTCTCTCTCTCTCTCTCTCTCTCTCTCTCTCTCTCTCTCTCTCTCTCTCTCTCTCTCTCTCCAGTGAAATCCAAAACAAACAAAAAATGAATGTTCGGTCTATCATTAATGCTGCAGCCGCATCATTCTCTCCAGAAGAAGCAAGCTGTCAAATAAAATCTCACAAAATCATCATTCGCGATAGGGACTAGAGCCACATCACACAGACGTTCTTGCCGCCGTGAAAAAGCACAAAGAACAGAGCTTGGTGTTGTTTACATTCATTCATCATCACTACCATACCCATACAACAGCCCTGTTACCCAGAACTAGGCATAGTGCCAAATACGATTATTTACCACTAAGCCCATTCACATTTACACACACCATTCATTAAAAAAAATATAGTTAAAAAAATAAAAAGGCGAAATTACAGTGTAAATATTTCACTCTCTGAGTCTTTTTCTGGAGCAATAGTATTCTAATCAGCGAAGACCGAACAAAAATTATACCTCCTCATCATCGGCGGGCACAGCACCAGCATCCCACGTGCTTGCCTCACTCCACAGCAGCAACCCGGGCTTATCCCACGGACACTGCCTCTGGGTGGACGCCCATCCCGGGTGGCTCAGCAACACGGCGGCAAACGCTGCCAGCGATAGGAGCAGTCCCTCCATGTTAACAGCGGAGTCGGAGAGCTGTACTGGTTGACAGAGGTACCGCTGAAGCTGCGCTCTTATAAATCACAGCTTGCCGCTCTGATAGTCCCGCGATGGGGTACTGCGAATGCAGAAATTGTTGTCCTCCCAGGCTGACAAAGTCAATGGAATGAGTGAACAACTGCTGGTGAGGTTGACAAAATAGAACAACTCTAGAGAAATGTACTCACCTATACAATGACACATAAAGAACAATTAAAAACACAAGCGCTTTCGACACATGGTCTTCGTCTGGTGCAGAAGAGAGAGAGAGAAAAAATAATAAAAGAAGAAGGAAGTAATTGTTTTACTTCAACTTCTTGTCTATCTTCTTCTTTACTTCCTTCTTTTATTATTTACCATCTCTCTTCTACGCCAGACGAAGACCATGTGTCGAAAGCGCTTGCGTTTTTAATTGTTCTTTATGTGTCGTCGTATAGGTGAATACATTTCTCTACAGCTGTTCTATTTTGCCAAAATCAATGTTCTCCCTA
>OY757548.1:5108488-5130988 GCA_963584105.1 Alviniconcha strummeri
GTGTGTGTGTGTGTGTGTGTGTGTGTGTGTGTGTGTGTGTGTGTGTGTGTGTGAGTGCGTCTGTCTGTCTGCCTGTTTGTGTAAGTGTGTGTGTGGGTGAGCGGGTGGGTGTGGGTGTGTATGTAGGTGTTGTGTGTGTGTGGATGCGTGCTCGCCCGCGTTCGTGTGCGCGTGCTTGCGGGCGTGTGTGTGTGTGTGTGTGTGTGTGTGTGTGTGTGTGTGTGTGTGTGTGTGTGTGTGTGTGTGTGTGTGTGTGTGTGTGTGTGTGCGAGAGAGAGAGAGAGAGAGAGAGAGAGAGAGAGTGCGTCTGTCTGTCTGTCTGTCTGTGTAAGTGTGTGTGGGTGAGCGTGTGGGTGTGGGTGTGCATGTGTTTGTGTGTGTGTTGTGTGTGCGTGAATGCGGGCTCGCCCGCGCGTGCGTACGCGTGTGTGTGTGTGTGTGTGTGTGTGTGTGTGTGTGTGTGCGTGCGTGCGTGCGTGCGTGCGTGCGTGTGTGTGTGTGTGTGTGTGTGTGTGTGTGTGTGTGTGTGTGTGTGTGTGTGTTCGTTTTTTGTTAGAATAAGTTCAGTAACCTCCCTACACAGAACCCGCAACCCCCCTCCCCAACCCCCACCCACTCCTGCTCTTCACTGCGAGAAAACACTGGGTATGGTCCCAGCCGGCAGAGTTTAGGGGTTGGAAGAGTCCCACGCACGCGTACGTGCACCGACGGACAGCCGGGAACAGAAATTATTAGACCATCATGTAGCATTGAGCCTGTATTCGTCTCAAACACGAACACCTTTATTGTGCAGGTCCTGAGAGGCCACAAGAGCGCCCGTGTCCAGGGCGTGGAGCTTTTCCACATGGGTCAGCAGGGTGTGACGGGTACGTGTCTATTGGGCGGTTCAGTGAAGCTGGTTTGCACGAGTGAATACCCTTTGTAATCTTTCGCGCCAGAAGTCGCAGCGTCACTTCCGGGCCGGTTTCTGAGTAGGTTTTGCTTCACGCTGTGTATAACAGTGGAAGTTGAACCTAGAATTGCGAAGCAGTACAAATGCCAGTACTGTTGCAGTTGGAAAAATTACTGGGGAAATGGGATGGAGGGTGGGGGGAAAAAGTGTCTTTGAGTCGTTTTTTGGCTGACCAGAAGATCGCGAGTTCGTGGAAAAATGCGTTTTGGGGCATCCTATAGCACGAGCAACAAGTTATTGCTTGTTGCCAGACACATTCTGACTACGGGCCTCCAAAAATGCTTTTAAAGTTGGCAGTATAAAATTTGCAAATTCCCTGTCACCGCCTTCCATTGTGAAGAAAGTACGCACCGGAAGTAAAGGCAGCCACAGGACTTAAGCGATGCCAGGCAAAAGCCAAGGGAGTTAACAACCCCGCCTGAATTGCCCAATAGCTTGTGCAGACGACAGCTGCAACCCATGTTAACTCGACCTCATGTGAACCTGTGCCGGTGACAGACAGTACGTTACAATCCGGTTACTAACTAACTTATTTTTTTCTCCAACTGACTCGTGTGTTGTCAAAGCTCATTGTTAGAACGATATACTAACTCTTGATATTTAACACCCAGTCGATCGCGAAGGTCACATCAAGGGTGAAACACGTCATGGTGACCGGAATTTCCGGCAAGAGAGAAAGGAGTACTATATGCCTACGACTATCTTTGGCACTTGAAATTGTAGGAAGTAGGCCTACTTTTCATTCCTCAATGCCTCTGACCTTAACCTCTGCCTTTAGCTATATAGACGTCGCCAGTTTTGTCTTCTCGATTTCTCTGTGCCTGTAACTTCGACTGTTTTATTCCTAAAGTAGTAAAGATGTTTTCGTTTTACTCATGCACTTTTATGTGTGTCCGTTTGACTCAGTGTGCCGTTACCGGCTACAGAAACAGCCCAGATGGTTCCATGGGGGTATATTTAAAAGGGGTTGGTGGTTTGGGGGGGGGGGGGGGTTACTTGTGTACTTGGGCCTATACATGTCTTTCTATTGTCTTACCATACTTTTTTTTTTTTTTTTTCCTTCTTCTTCTTTTTTGTTGTTGTTGTTGTTTGTATGTTTGTTTGTTGTTGTTGTTTTTTGTTGTTGTTTTTTGTTTTGTTTTTGTTGTGTGTTTTTTGTTGTTGTTTTTGGGTTTTGGGTTTTGTTTGTTTTGTTGTTGTTTTTGTTGTTTTAATGTTGTTGTTGTTGTTTTGGAGTGGGGGGTAGCTTTCAATTGTCTTAAACTGCACGTCTTTATCTTACCTTGTATTACACTTTAGACTACCTTATCTTACTACACTTATCTCCATCCTGCTAAAACGTCGTTCTTTGACTGGTCAGGTGCCTACCCTCTGCATTTCCACATGTGTGACTCTGCACCCGGCTCGTGGTTCAAGGACAACTCCATTCATCACAGCTTTCAACGCTGTGTCACTATACACGGAACAGACGACGTCGAGGTAAGACACATTTGTGTGTTCAAGCTTTCAACGCTGTGTCACCATACACGGAACAGACGACGTCGAGGTAAGACACATTTGTGTGTTCAAGCTTTAAACGCTGTGTCACCATACACGGAACAGACGACGTCGAGATAAGACACGTTGGTGTGTTCAAGGACAGCTCCATTCATCACAGCTTTCAACGCTGTGTCACATACACGAAACGGATGACGTCGAGGTAAGATACGTTTATGTGTTCAAGGACAGCTCCATTCAGAACAGCTAATTTCAACGTTGCGTCACCATGCACTGCAGATTTCAACGCTGTATCGCCAAACAAGGAACAGATAATTCCGGGGTAAGACGTTTGCGTGTTCAAGTTCCATTCCATTCATCGCGGCTTTCAGTGCTGTTTTTCAATGCACCGTACAGACACCTCACATGTGTGCTGGTGGTAGGGTTGCGAATTGCAAGCTCGTGGGTTTGTGACTGCTTGTCTCCTCGAGCTTGTACTCGTGTGTCTGCTGGAGTGCACCGACATTTTTTAAGCAGTGTCTGCAGATGCCCACAGCTTATGTTTTTGCCATTGCAGTTGCCCACAGGTTTCTGATTTTCTTATTGCAGGTGTCAACAGGTTTCTGATTTTCTTATTGCAGGTGTCAACATGTTTCTGATTTTCTTATTGCAGGTGTCAACAGGTTTCTGATTTTCTGATTACAGGTATCAGCAGGCTTGTGGGTTGTCATTATATGTGTCCAAAATATTGAGAAACCTTTAGCTTTGTCTTTGCAGGTGTCTGGAACAGCGTGATTTGAATCGTACGTGCCCGTAAGATTGGATTTATTTTTCATTGCAGGTGTTCAAAAGTTTACTATTTTGTCACTGCGTGTGTCCACTGGTTGTGATTCTGTCATTTCAGGTGTCCACAGGTTTGTTAATTTATCCTTGCATGTGTCCAAAGCATTGTGATGTTGTCACTGCAGGTGTATGTAGGCATGTGATATTGTTATTGCAGGTGTCTGCAGACATGTGATGTTATCATTGCAGGTGTATACAGGCATGTGATGTCATTGCAAACTTGTGTATGCAGGCATGTAACGTCATCATCGCAAATGCGTGATGTTATCATTGCAGGTGTGTGCAGGCATGTGATGTTGTCATTGCAGGTGTCGGGCAATGTGTGTTACGATCACCTGGGTCACGGCTACTTCCTGGAGGACAGTGTGGAGCAGAACAACGTCATCAACGGGAACCTGGGGATAGGCACTCGCCACGGGATGACGCTTATGTCCGACTACCTGAAAGACTGGTGTGAAGTGGACGTCCGCAAGATTTTCGTCGTGAACTGCGAGTGAGTGTGTGTGTGTGCTGTCTTGACAGTTCTGGTTTTGTCACTTGGACAGTTTTGTTCTCTCTCTCTCTCCCCCCCCCCTCTCTCTCTCTCTCTCTCTCTCTCTCTCTCTCTCTCCATCTATGTGTTTTATAGGGGTTGTTCTGCTGCACTGCCATATTGACACGTTTTTAGACTTATTTTTTGGAGAAAAAAAACAAGCTCTGTTCGGTGTTTACTTCTATATTTTGACTTTCAGGATTCAACTTTCGATGACTTTCTGGCTACTGATGCACTGCTTGGAAGTTCGTTCACATTCTGGCATTTTCGATAAGACTAATTTGAGGGAGGTAGCGTTACACTATACGAAATGCCTAATAAAAACCATCTGACCTTTTCAGCAAAGTAGCTAAATAATATGTTGGACACAGTCGTCTACAGTATATTTTGTACTGAGTCAGTTGGTCTTGGCCTGGTGTGGCATATCCAACATGATTCGATCATTTGGGAATTTCAGAGAGTTCTCCGCCCTCTGGATAATGCATCCAACATGGTTCGTTTTACAGTTTCAAAGAGAGGTCCACATTCCTTGTCAATCCAGCTTGATTTATTCCACCATTTCGGCGATATGTTCACAATCTTGATTGCATGTACAGTAAATTCAGCTGACAATTTCAGCGATCTGCTCGTGCACATTCTCGGTGGTACATTGACCATGATTCATTTGACAGTTTCAGCGGGGTGTCCACATTCTGGGTGAATCCAACACGACTGAGCTGTCTACGTTCTGAGCGACTTAACATGAATGATTTGACAGTTTCAGTCTGAATGAATCTAACATGACTGGTGTGACCATTTCAGCTGGGTGTCAACATTCTGAGTGAATCCAGCATGACTGATTTGACCATTTCAGCTGAGTGTCCACATTCTCCGTGAATCCAACATGACTGATTTGACCATTTCAGCTGAATGTCCACATTCTCCGTGAATCCAACATGGCTGATTTGACTATTTCAGCTGAATGTCCATATTCTCAGAGAATCCAGCATGACTGATTTGACCATTTCAGGGGAGTGTCCATATTCTGAGTGAACCAAACACGAATGATTGTACAATTACAGCTGGGTGTCCACATTATGAGTGAACCGAATGATTTGGCTGTTTCAGCGAGGTGTCCACGTTCTGGATAACACACCCCAACAATGAATTGTCCAATAACGCAGCCGCTGGTGGAGAGGTAGGGATTAACCTTTGGTGTTGTGGTGGGTGATGGTATAGCTTAGGTTGGTTTAACAATAACGCAGCTGCTGGTGGACAGTATGGATTACCTTCGGTGTTGTGGTGGGTGATGATATAGCCTAGGTTGGTTTAACGCCGAGTTGTCTCCGAAGGGCGGGGTTAGCTCAGTTGGTAGAGCGTCTGACTGAAAGTCCAGGCGCAGTGTTGACACGGATTCGAGCCCCGATGCAGCAAGGGATTTTTCTGGCAGAGTCAGCTTCCAATGCAGACTCTCTTACAGTGGCCGGACAGCCCCAGTGTGCATGGATCAACATCTGTGCTGTGAGGAGTCTATTACTTCAGTTTGCACTTGAACCTCTTCGACGGTAAAGACCCTAAGACCTGTTCATCCGCTCTTGCAAAGTTTCGTTGCTGCTGTATGTGTTGACAATTATTAAAGGCACCTACAGTGAACAACGCTCAAAATTAGATGACAGCCAGATTCCTTCAGTGGGAACCCGCGGAACCAGAAACTGCCGACGCTGGATGCTGTGACAACACATAGTGATGGCATTCATGGCGGAGTTTATGCCGTAGTGTATGTAATTCATGGTGGAGTTCGTGTGGTCATTACAGAGATGATGTCCGTGAGGAGATGGTGCTGGTACCCAAGTTCTGGTGGTGTTCATGAGTTGATTCTTCTTCTTCTTCTTCTGGTACCCAAGTTCTGGTGGTGTTCATGAGTTGATTCTTCTTCTTCTTCTTCTTCTTCTTCTTCTTCTTCTTCTTCTTCTTCTGTCCTTACATTCTTCTCAGTTCTGTTCTATCCTGCAGTGCTGTGGGCCATTTTAATTTTTAATTTATTGCAGAAGACCAAAGTCATACATAGCCTGCATGACACTTTCTTATTGTACCTCTTCCTCTTGTGGCGATCTTTTTTCCTCCCGAGGTCAGTCACCCTGTACTGTTGACAGGACTGTACAAGCTAGTTACTCACTAATATTTCTTCTTCTTCTTCTTCTTCTTCTTCTTCTTTATATTTATGTGTAACCGAGTGTATTGTATACATGTTCCGGGCCATGACCCTATAACCTTTTCATTCCGGTCCTTTTCCTTTTTGATTGGGTGGGAGGTTTATTGCCCAATTATCTAAGGTGTTAAAAGTTGTGTGCTAGGCCGGCATAGCTCATAGTTCAGGAGCTGTGTGAGAGTCGAGGTGGCCGTCCTGGGCTGTCCGTCCTAACGAGCCTTCTGGTTTCCGGGAACGTAAAGCAACATTGAACCATGCTTCGGCATTGGTCACAACTTGTCCCTAATATGTCAAATGACATCTGAGGACATTAAGCAACACTACCTACCTACCTACCGGCATAGCTCAGTGGTTAGAGCGCCGGACTCGTGATTGAAAGGTCGCGGGTTCGAATCCCTGCTGGAACGGCGGGAGAATTTTCTTCTCCAGGGTCGACTTTCTGTGCTGACTCTTATTTCGGTATCCGTTCCACCCCCGTGTTACCACAGTAGCACGTAAAAGATCCCGGTCATTCTGCCAAAAGTGCAGGTGGCAGGTTACAGCTAAACACGCATACACCTTACGTATGTGGCTTTTATTGAACCGTGCTTCGGCATTGGTCACAACTTGTCCCTAATATGTCAAATGACATCTGAGGACATTAAGCATCAACTCATCATCATCGGCAGCGTCCCTTTTCCCCCAGTGTCCCTGCAGAGGCAGGTTGTTTGTTTATTGTTGCGGCCGGTGTTCGTGTGTTCATCTCAGGGGAGAGCCTGTAAGTAGTTATTTTTCTATGGCTTGTTGTTGTTTCTTATTGATGTAAATAATGTATGTTTATAATGTTACCATGTTCACAACGTGCCTTGATTTTGGTTCTTGAATACGTGGGTAATTTCGGCGTCAGATTGCCGCCTGGTTGCAGCCGCTGTGGCGTCAGAGTACCTTGTTTGTGCGTTCGAATGTTAAACCTTTATGCCACAGGATGACCGGTGTTTTCAAAGTGTATGCATCAACTCATCATCATCGGCAGCGTCCCTTTTCCCCCAGTGTCCCTGCAGAGGCAGGTTGTTTGTTTATTGTTGCGGCCGGTGGCTAGTATGGCTAGCTAGTAACATGTAGCTAGTATGTTATGTTGCCATTGTTGGATGTTCAGTTTGAGTGATGCTTTGCCGATTCAAAGTTATCCCTCTTAAAGTATGGGTACTTTGTCAGTGCGGCCGTGCGGCATAACTTATTTGTTTAGTTTCCTACCGATCTATGTTTCTACATGAAATCGGTGGTATGTTATGGCTAACACTTTAAAGATGTTGACTTCATAGTTGTGGAATGTTCAGTTTACTAGTTGAATATGGTGTAGTACATAGGAGTGATTGTAAAAACTGTGAGACATGTTATTTCTGTTTTGATCCGGCTTTTGTATGGCCGAGTCTTGGGCGCGCAGACTTTCCATCTTTGCTTGTAAGCCCTTTCCGGGTCTTTGTGCGTGTACCCGAACTGGCCGGCGATGCGCGTCAATGGTGGTAATTAGGTCTTTGTCTCTGTTCACTAACCGAGCAGACAGGCGCAGCCAGATCAGCAGTTTAGATTCTTGCTGCGCTATCCGCTTCCTGTAAGATTCTTGACGTTGTTTACAGCCGGATATGCTCTGCTAGTCAGTAACAGTAACATGCTGTAACGCTTTGAGTAACTTGACGAGGCTGGAGCTGGTCAGTTTATGACTGACTTCCTCCCGCTCACGGCATGGACCCAGGTGCCACCCGTGTCACTATCCATCTCGTTGTGTGCTTAAGTGGAACTGCTGTAACGATTATCTCACGCTTCCTGTTTAGTTAAGAATGAGCTTGGTAATCCACATTCTTCACTGTTACTTTATTGTATACTTCATTATACTGAGAGTTCATCAGTTAATTGACTGGCCGTCTCTTGTATACTCACCGTGACTCTGTGAGATACAGGTTTTAAGTGTAAGTCAAGCACACGATCTATGTGCTTGATTATTAATCATTTTGTAATGTATTATAGTAACCTTCAGGTAAACTACATGGTTACTGTATTATTTAGATAATTGCTGTTGCTTAGACTTTACATTTGCTTTCATGTTCTAAATGTTTTGTTTGCTTGTGTCTTTTCTAAAACAGACACTGTTTCCTGGTTGGTTGGTGTACAAATAAAAGTTATGTTATAGCAACCTCTGACTTGTGACTCTTCATCATGCTTCCAACCTGCTTCCCCTCAACTCCCCATCCCCACTCCCCTACATATGCTTTGTGAACAGTTTGTCACAATTGAGAGAGCTCAAAAGTAATATTTGTTTTTGTTGCATTAAATTCGTTTGTCTGTCTGTGTGTTTTTCTGTGTGTCTGTCCGGTTGGCTGGCTGGCTGACTGGCTTGCTAACTGTCTGTCTGGTCGGTCGGTCGGTCTGTCTGTCCATCTGTCCGTCCGTCTGTCTGTCTGTCTGTCAGGGTCACGGTTTCATGTACGTGTTCGCCGAGCTTCCCCTGGGTCTATCCTACGAGCGCCAACAACAGCTGGGCAAGGTCTGGCGCTTCTCGGCCCGATCTACCCCCATCAAAAAGTTCTACAACAACGTCGCTCACTCCTACAGAAGGGTAGGACATATTCTAGGTTGTGACGGGTGTATCGTCTCCCTTAGATGTGCATACGGCTGCAGAATGTATTGTCTCCCTTAGATGTGCATACGGCTGCAGAATGTTTTTCCATTTAACTGTACCTGCGCACATACATTATCACAATGATAATGATGACTAGTCGGAATGTACCATTCGTACAGGTGTCACATTTTCGTGTGAACTGGATTTGGTTCCCTTACCAAGCAGTCAGACAGCGTGAATGTTGTTAGGTGTTTGTTTGTTTGCTTAGGTTTGTTTGTTTGTTGTTTGTTTGGGGTCTTGTTGTTATTTTGCTGGTCGTTGACTGAAATAATTAGTAATGATAATCAGTACGAGGGTCAGCTTACTGTTACATGTTAAATTCTAGCACAGCTAACGCTTTTCCTCTATTTAATTTTGTTAATTACTATTATTATCAATACATTGCCTGTCAGCATGTCTTGGGTCGTTTGCTTCAGAACGGACTGTTCTTCGACAGCCACATTTCCACTGGCAGATTAGCCCACGAGGATGGAGTGCCAGAGAACGGCATCATCCAGGAAGAGAACTATTATGAACCACGCGATCCACCGGGCGACCCAAACGGAACCAGGGTTTGGACCACCATCGAAAGGTTGGCTTTGCTTTGCTGCTGCTGCTGCTGCTGCTGCTGCTGCTGCTGCTGCTGCTGCTGCTGTTGTGGTTGTTGTTGTTTTATTTGTTTGTTTTAAGTTGTTGTTTGTTTCTTTTTGTTGTTGTTGTTGTTTTTTGTTTGTTTGTTTGTTTGTTCGTTAGTTGTTGTTGTTTTTTGTGTGTGTGTGTATTTTTTTAATGCAAATGGTATAATTAAATGACACACTTAGGTTGCGATCCTATGAGATAAACATTGATGGTGGTGTTTTGTTGTTGTTGTTTTCAGATCAGTGGTCGCGATCAAATAACTACGATAAACATAGCAGTACGTTTTTTTGTTGTTGTTGTTTTTTACAAAATGGATCAGACTTCATGAACACACACACACGCGCGCGCACGTGTGCACACACACACACACACACACACACACACACACACACACACACACACACACACACACACACACACGCACACGCACGCACACACACACACACACACACACGCACGCACGCACGCACGCACGCACGCACGCACGCACGCACGCACGCACGCACACACACACACACACACACACATACACATACTGCGACGTGTAATAATAGCTGTCGATCGACCTCGACAAAAGTCTTGGCTATATCCCTGTTTCTAAGACAGATTCGTCGTGCTTTTTTCTCCATGTTTTTCCCACCAGTGCGGTGCACAGTCGCACGTATTCAACAATAAGAATAACAAGAACAGGGTGGTAAAATAATTCTTTGATGCTGTTTTGATGTTACAGAATGACGGTGTACAAAAACATTCAGAATAATGTGTGGCTGAAGGGTGGTAATATCAATGTGACCTTTTCCTCGTAAGTATGTGTGTTGTTTGTCTGGCTGGCTGGCTGGCTGGCTGGCTGTCTGCATGCCTGTCTTTCTGTCTGTCTGCATGCATGTCTGCATGTCTGGCTGGCTGTCTGCCTGGATGCCTGCCTGTCTGTCTGTCTGTCTTTCTGTCTTTCTGCCTGTCTGTCTGCCGGCCTGTCTGTCTGCCTTCCTGTCTGTCTGCCTTCCTGCCTGCCTGTCTGTCTGCCTACCTGCCTGCCTGCCTGTCAGTCTGTCTGCCTGCCTGCCTGTCTGCATGCCTGCCTGCCTGCCTGCCTGTCTGTCTGTCCTTGAAATTGATAACCCGCAGAAAATCCACATTGGTTCAAGCAGCTTTCGTCTGTCCCAACCAAAGAGATAGTGCTTGGCGAGAGCTGTCTAGAATCGCTATGCTATCTCTAACAGAAAGGACGGTTGTTTGAAATCGGTTCGTTGAAAGGAATGAGAGATTTAATGTGCCAGTGGTGGGTGGAGATGACTTTTTCGTCGCATGCGTGGATTAAGGGCGAACATTCAACGAAATTTTCGATCCTTCCGGCGTTTTTGTTGTTGTGCGTGCGTGTTGTTGTTTCTGTTGGGGGTGTTTTTCTGTTTGTTCTTGTCTTTCTTTCTTTCTTTTGGGGGGGTGGGGGGTGGCGAGGGTTCTTAATTTTTAGACTAGGTCAGCTCGCGCGCACCAGTTCCACACACAAAGGCCAAGAGTCAGTCCACAGTAGCGTAGAGAGCCGAAACAACTGTGGACGAGCGTTCCCGACGAGTTGCGAGTGAGTCCGTTTCCCTGATAGGTTTCAACGCCATGCCTGGGCAGTAGCATCAGCCTGCTCCGACTTCGACTGGTCGAGGTGACTGCAGCGCAAGGATTTCTGAACTTTACGTTGCTAGACCCTGTGTGTATACGTTTATACTCTACGTCTAAACCTCAATCCTGTCTACCTTACTTTCCTTCCAGATTGGCCGACTCGTCCGGTCAAAGCTTCTCAGGCGGGACAACTGGCGTTCAGACAGGAGTGTCTGTTGAGAACTCCATCTTTATCGGACGAACGGACAACCTCGGAGAGCCGAGACTGTACTCCGAGGAAATTAACAACAGCGAAACACTTTCGATGCACTTCGATGGAAGTTTTGGAAAATTTCCGTGAGTGTCCTTCGTATCGTTCACTGGTTATTAGGTTGATTTACTATAGTTTCCTTCCTTTGGTTGTGATATTTTAAAAGGGGATTATGAGGAAATTGCTGCTTGACGGGACCGAAGCGCATATGGGCTTTTCCGAAGGATCGGATATCATTTTAATCTGATTTTTGTTGCTGAGAGAGAGACAGACAGACAGAGAGAAACAGAGAGAGAGATTGCCATGATTGCTGGGTTCCATGGTTTTCTCTGGTTGTTTACCAGATCGCCATTTGATTTGTTTGTCTTTTGCCGTTCCTATAACCACACTTGTTCCACAGAATGTGGAAGTTGGGGAGGGTCGAGTTGTTAGGTGGGGGGGGGGGGGGGGGGAGGGCAGGGGGGGAGTAGTTGTTTGTACCCTTACGAATTTTGACTCACAGGGGAACTGGATTGATTCCACTGGGGGGGGAGCCTGGTGAGGCATGGTGCTAACACAGGTCGACGTCTGATTTCTACCGTTGATGTCGTCTGTACGCTATTTACTTAGGTGGCAAACGTTTACAGTGGGTCTCTACCAGTACGAAGCCCGATGTTCGTGAAGCACACCTACCATGACCGTAACGTAGCATTACGTCATGTTGACAGGTGGAAAACGCTGACAGTAGTGGGTAACTAGTAGGGTCCGATGTTCGTGAAGCACACTTACTATGACCGTAACGTAGCATGACGTTATGTTGACAGGTGGAAAACGGTAACAGGAGTAGGTATCTACCAGGGCCCGATGTTCGTGAAGAACACCTACTTCGACCGGTTCAACACGGTCTACTGGAACGACGCCTGGACAGAGAAGTTGGGCAAGAGGCCGGTCAGCAACGCCGGCGCCATCAGTTGGAAAAAGGACAGCACCTACCCCGTCTACACGTCCCAGTACACCACCAATCTCACCTTTGGCTATTGCGACGATGTGAGTACACACAGCTAACGTTTTAACTGTTTCCTCTCTTATCCGCGAATGGCTCAATTTTGAAGAGATAGCTTCAGAAGATTAAAAACGTTGGCTCTGTTTATTAGTTTCATTGCTCTTTAACTCAGTCGTTTCGAGGTACGTATGCTGTCGCTCTGCTCGCTTCACATAGGCAGCCCATGTTCTGAGGATGTCTAAAAAGCAGCTTCTATTGGCACAGGACGTAAAACACCAAGTTACTGATTACTTACTTGGGACAGGAAGGGAGTTTTCACTTGATAAGCGCCCGCGCGGTGGACAAACGAAGAGATTCAAAACTTGCCTGGAGGCGCCTCTGAGGTCCTTGGAATCGTCCGGCTCATGACCGTCCGGTCTTTCGCAGCAGCTAAGTTCAGTTCGGTTCAATACGGTATCTGTGCGCTCGGAAAAGCCCACATGCGCTCTACCCCGTCTCTCAAAAGTTTCCCCCAAGGTTGCCTTTGAAACAGTTTCTGTGTTGTCGTCAGCAAAGGCTCCTTCGTTTCAGCTGAGGCAGAATGATGATGATGATGTAGAGCTTCATGTCTTCGGATGTCGGTTGACATATTAGGGACAAACTGTGACCAGTATTTAAGCATGGCTCAGTGTAGCTTTACGTCTGCAGAAACTGTAAGGCTCATTAGGACGGTAAGCCAGGACGGCCACCTAGACTTTCACACAGCTCCTGAACTCTGAGGCAGACTGAAAACGCGAACTCCCTAAGTCCTCAGCTGCCAGTGCGACAGGTGTGTTGGACCCGAATGGACTCTTCGTGCTCAAATTGCACTCACCAGCCATCTTCGGACACACTTCGCGTAATATTCTGCTAGATGTAGGATGTAGACGGTTCTCAATGAATCCAATGGGCGAAAAACAACACCAGGATCTCTGTGATCCTCGATATCCTTGTAAGAGCATTTGAAAAACAGAAGCCTCTCTGGATTCCCTAGATGAGTTAGCGATAAAGCGATGTGTATTATCTACGTTTCTTTTCTTTTTTTCATGCCATTCTCAGGTGGACAACTCCCACTACGTGTTCTTCGGGAACTCCTCGCTGTTCGACTGGGATGACGAGGACGGCACGAAGGCCAACCACAACTGGGATCGGGATGGCTCGCTGACCGGAACTCCCGACACCTACATCGTCCGCAACAGACCTTTCTTCACCGGACCCGAGTGTCTGTACCGTCCCGACTGGCACATGAGTGTGTGTCCCTACCGCTACATCAAGGTCGGTGCAGTTCTTTCTAGTGGCTTTCTTGGGGGGAGGGGGTAGAGGGGAATGCAAATTTCCAGTGATTTACGTCTCCTGTCATTTCTGTTTGTTTGCAGGTGGAGACTCACCGATTTAAATCAGTTTGCATTTTAAATCTGACCACGTTCCCTTGTGGAGATAATAATAATAATACAACCATAACACTTCCATAGCGCAATGTCCATAACATGACGTAGCTCAAAGCGCTTTACACAAAAAGGTATGTATATATTTACACACTGTACAGGATGTCAGTAATCATATTAACACCACTTATTCTACATACACATGTCCACTCAACAGTTAAACTTCGCAAAAAAAGGTGTCTGCATGTGGAGATTGCCACTGCGTGACTCCCTTCTATCTGCATGTGGAGATTGCCACTGTGTAGCTCCCTTCTGTCTGCATGTGGAGATCTTGCCACTGATCATCTCTCCTGTGACTCCCTTCTGTCTGCATGTGGAGACTGCCACTGGTCATCTCTCCCGCGACTCCCTTCTGTCTGCATGTGGAGACTTCCACTGATCACGTTTCCTGTGACTCCCTTCTGTCTGCATATGGAGATTGCCACTGATCCTCTCTCCAGCGACTCCCTTCTGTCTCCATGTGGAGATTGCCACTGTGTGACTCCCTTCTGTCTGCATGTGGAGATTGCCACTGATCATCTCTCCCGCTACTCCCTTCTGACTGCATGTGGAGATTGCCACTGTGTGACTCCCTTCTGTCTGCATGTGGAGATTGCCACTGTGTGACTCCCTTCTGTCTGCATGTGGAGATTGCCATTGTGTGACTCCCTTCTGTCTGCATGTGGAGATTGCCACTGATCATCTCTCCCGCTACTCCCTTCTGACTGCATGTGGAGATTGCCACTGTGTGACTCCCTTCTGACTGCATGCGGAGATTGCCACTGTGTGACTCCCTTCTGACTGCATGTGGAGATTGCCACTGTGTGACTCACTTCTGTCTGCAAGTGAAGATTGCCACTTTGTGACCACTTTCTGGCAGCATGTGGAGATTGCCACTGTGTGACTCCCTTCTGTCCGGATGTGGAGGTTGCCACTGTGTGACTCCCTTCTGTCTGCATGTGGAGATTGCCACTGTGTGACTCCCTTCTGTCTGCATGTGGAGATTGCTACTGATCACCTCTCCTGTGACCTCTCCTTTCTTATGTCTTTAGGTGGAGATTGCTACAGACCACGTCTCCACTGCCTCCCCTTCTGTCCGCATGTGGACATTGCAACACGTAAACTCTCCTGTGACTCCTGTATGTCTGCAGGTGCAGGCTGCCACTGATCATCTATCCTGTGACTCCGGTATGTCTGCAGGTGCAGGCTGCCACTGATCATCTATCCTGTGACTCCGGTATGTCTGCAGGTGCAGGCTGCCACTGGTCATCTATCCTGTGACTCCCTTCTGTGTGCAGGTGGAGATTCGTGGCCATGGGGGGAACCTAGCAGAAGATAAGAGAGATCAGTGGTCTATGATAGCCTACCGCGATGACGCGCCTGAAGATCCTTATTATCAGCTTGGTGGGTACAGCATGTTTTGGTTTCGTGGGTAAAGTAAAATATCATGCTCGCGCGTGCAGAACCGCCACCCCACCCCCGCCCACAAACACACACACGCGCTCGGGTTCTCTCTCTCTCTCTCTCTCTCTCTCTCTCTCTCTCTCTCTCTCTCTCTCTCTCTCTCTCTCTCTCTCTCTCTCTCTCTCTCTCTCTCTCTCTCTCTCTTCTCTGTCTCTCTCTCCCCGATATAGCGAAAAGAAGTAGAACAAACAAACAAAAAACGTTCCGACCAGTAAACCATTTTTCAGATCAGTTTACCAGCCTGCCAGCAAACTGTCTCCAATTTCTCTGTTACTTTTAGCATGCACCTAGCCTGTCTACCGACCGGCTAAAGGCTATATGAACGTATGCTCCACTCTCGATCATGGTCGTATAACTACGCGATGTACGATCAGCTACTACAGGAAAGCACAGACAGTGATGTCTACGACTCGGGCGACTGATCGTGTAATGATGATGATGATGTAGAGCTTCATGTCCTCGGATGTCGGTTGACATATTAGGGGCAAACTGTGACCAATGCCTAAGCATGGTTCAGTATTGCTTTACGTCCACAGAAAGCGTAAGGCTCATCAGGACGGAAAACCCAGGACGGCCACCTCGACTTTCACAGCTCCTGAACTCTGCTGATCGGTGTAATGTAGGTTTCAAACTTGCATACAGACTACAGAATCCGTTTCTGTGTGGGGTCCACAGGCCAGCAGAGGCGAGAGTACCTGACACGCACCTACACGTCCTTCCTGGTGGACTATAACACCACGATGGAGGGGGCGGCTTTCCCCGATGAAATCAAGGTCTTCGGATACGGGGTGGAAAAGTGAGTCATTCCATTGCTTATCAGTTCAGGTATTCCGGATTGCACTGTAGGCCGGGGCGGCTATTTTTGCCGCGTGTACTTTTTTTTTTTTTTTTTTTTTTTTTTTTTTGGTTCTTTTTCACAGGCAAACTGGTCCTGGTTCTCTCCTTCTCTAGGCCACATTCTCTCCTTCCCCTAACCTCCCCCCTGACCGCCCCCCCCCCCCCCCAACGCCCCCACCCCCGCCCGCTGCATCCCTACACGCATTCGAGGGAGAGTTTAATGAACACTGCCCCACTCCATCACCTGGCTGACCCGTACGAAAGATCATTGAAGTTAATAGTGTCGAAACTTTGTTTATTAATAGTAATAATCATAATAATCATGTACATTTCTTATGCGCTCATCAACGCTCATGACTTGTCGTTTCAAACAGATACATTAACAATTCAAGTATGTTTCGTTTGGAATCAGTACCACAGGAAAAACATTTTAAGTCATGAAAGACGACTACTGACGCGTACCCCCTTTGCCCACTCAAAGACTACAGATATCGACCGGCCCCCGTGGCGCAGTGGTTAGCGCGTCGGACTGTGGGTCGGAAGGTCTGGGGTTCGAATCCCATCAGAGTCATGTGGGATTTTTCAGCCCTGGCCGGCTCCTACCCAGAGCTGGGAGTGCTATGGGCCCAGTGGGAAGGCTGGAACCACACAGCCGAGCTTCATCCACTTCACGGATGCGTCTTTGAGGGTGTTGCTCTAATTACTTGACCAACACTGCAGGTGCCGCAGTTCCCGGGCCTGGTTAACACCGGGATAATTATGACAGTAAGCGTGGTCTGCGGCCCTGTCAAGTAGTCTCAAACCGAAATGGACTTTCATAGCATCATCAGTTATCATCCTCATTCTCATCGATCACTGCATAAATAAAAATTAAAAAAGTCTCAGCTTCTGTAGCCCTTCATGCCACACTCTCGTGGTGGCCTCAGTCTCGGTGTTCCTCCCTCCTCCCTTGCCTGGGGCAGTTCTGATCAAAGCCCTCAACGTCAGAGAGTCCACATAGCAGGATTGGTGGAGGGACGTAGCGGCGGTCTGCTCTCAGGGGGGACGTTCACTCAGTCTGACTCCGCGACTTAGCTAACATTGTCGTCAGTAGGGGGCACAGTAGGTGGTGTCCTGCGTATGTTGAATCAGAACAGGCACAACTGAACACCACCGAAGTGACTCAGCAGCAGTGCAGTGTTTCCTTCGGATGGCAGCCTGCCAACGATCTGACGTCACTTCCTGTGGACCTCTGGGGGCGGGGCCGCGATGCGGAATGAGCCCTGGGTGTGGCCGAGGGTGGGGGATGCCGGGACGAGCGGCGCGGGAGAAGTGCAAACACACACACACACACACACACACACACACACACACACACACACACACACACACACACACACACACACACACACACACTAACGGGCTGGACTGTTTTCTGTCAGACAAGACGTGGTGAGAATAGGAATCTGTGTGCCAATGAACCTGACGGACTTTGAGGTCCGCAGCGACTACCCGGTCCTCACCCGTAGCAACAACTACACCAGAGTTAACAGCTTGGAGGAACTGGACAACGACACAGAAAACAACGCCATCTACCACGACAAGGAGAACGGGTGGGTGCAGAAATACCCCATTGACAAACACGTGTAGTAATAACCTTAACAACGTCATCTGGGGAGCGGGGATAGCTCAGTGGTTAGAGCGTCGGACTCGTGATCGAAGGCTCCCGGGTTCGAGTCCCAGCAGGACCGGCGGGAGAAGTTTCTCCTCCAGGGTCAACTTTCTGTGCTGACTCTTATTTCTGTATCCGTTCCACCCCGTGTTACCGCAGTAGCACTTAAACGATCCCGGTCATTCTGCCCAAAGTGCAGGTGGCAGGTTACAGCTAAACACACATACACCCTACCTATGTGGCTTTGAATGAAGTGACACTGTAAACTGGTGTGTGGTTGAATGGTGTACACAGAACTTGCGCCGAAACGGCAGCTTTTCACGTGGCACCAGCCATGCAACAACCAAAGAGCGCTATCAGTACACCACTTCCATGGATATTAATAATACGCGCTACAAAAGGTTGCAGTCACTCATTCAGAATCATATGCGACATTTGCGCAGTGAGTCTGCTCGAGAGCAGAGAATAACGCTATATAAAAGCTATGAATAATAATAATAATCTACCACGACACTGAGAACGGGTGGGTGCAGAAATACCCCATTGACAAACACATGTAGTAATAATGTGAACAACATCATCTACCACGGCACTGATAAGGGATGGGTGCAGAAATACCCTATTGACAAACACATGTAACACAAGTAACAAATTATGTTAACAGCGTCATTTACGACTGGAACGAGTGGGTACAGAAGGGGGGGAAATCAACAAAAAATTGTAGAACTAAAGTTAACAATGTCATCTACCACGACACTGAGCACGGGTAGGTACAGAAACACCATATTTACAAACACATGTCACACTAACGTTAACAACGCCGTCTACCACGAGATACCTACTTACAATCACATGTCACACTAACGTTGACAGCGTCATCTACCACGACACTAAGAACGGGTGGGTACAGAAATACCCTGTTAACAAACACATGTCACAGAACGCGTGGGTACCGAAATACGCTATTTACAAACACATGTCAAACTAACATTAACAACGCCATCTACCGCGAGATACCCTGTCACACTAATGTTGACAACGTCATCTACCACGACACTGATAACGGGTGGGTACAGAAATACCCTGTTAACAAACGCATGTCACTCCAACGTACAACGCCATCTACCACGAGATACCCTATTTACAAACACATATCACACTAACGTTAACAACATCATCTACCACGATACTAAGAATGGTTGGGTACAGAAATACCCTATTTACAAACACGTGTCGCATTAACGTTAACAACGTCATCTACCACGACACAAAGAATGGGTGGGTACAGAAATACCCCATTGACGAACATCTGTCACACTAACGTTAACAACGTCATTTACGTCGACACTGAGAACAAGTGGGTACAGAATAATACCCCATCAACAAAGAATTGTAGAACTGAGGTTAACAACGTCATCTACCACGACAAACGGGTGGCTGGATAAAATACCATATTAAGCCACAGATATAGTTCTAACGTAGCAACGTCGTCTACCACGACAGTGAGAACGTGTGGGAATAAAATGCTCACTGCTAACATAATTATATGACACTAACATTAGTAGCGCTACCAACAATTACACTGAGAACAAGTGGGTACGACAAGGATCCCGTCAACAAACAGCTGCAGTAGTATCAAGGTTAACAATGCTACCTGCCATGACACTGAGAAATGATACATACTTGATTTTTAACGCATAGCCAACAAAAGTAGATTGATGCTAACAGCGCTTGACACACACAGCTCTTTAGTGACCAAAAAACAAAAACAAAACAAAAAAACAGATACAGCTTGGCCTTTCTCTCTGGTTTTCGGTTTGTATGTAGCGTTTGGTTTTTCCAAAGCCTCGCCCGTGCGCTGATGCTCTCTTCCTTGGATTTTTGTCCCTGTCAGTACCGCCATGGAATCAGCTCGGCGTTCAAGGAGTCGAGCTGTAACACTACGTGCCTCTCTCTGCCCACAGGATACTGTTCTTCAAGGTGTGGAGCCGTCACGATCGCACCAACGACAGCCAGCTGTGTACTGCCGGACTGTGCTTCACCCAGCGGATTATAATGCCCAACGCTTCCAGCGAAAAGATAAGGTCTTGCTTCGGGGCACAGTATGCACCCTTCCGTGACACCAGGGTACGTTTCCTTCCGTGACACCAGGGTACGTTTCTTTCCGTGACGCCATGGTACGTTTCCTTCCGTGACACCAGGGTACGTTTCCTTCCGTGACACCAGGGTACGTTTCCTTCAGTGACACCAGGGTACGTTTCTTTCCGTGACACCATGGTACGTTTCCTTCCGTGACACATGGGTACGTTTCCTTCCTTGACACCAGGGTACGTTTCCTTCCGTGACACCAGGGTACGTTTCCTTCCGTGACACATGGTACGTTTTCTTCCGTGACACATGGGTACGTTTTCTTCCGTGACGCCATGGTACGTTCCTTCCGTGACACATGGGTACGTTTCCTTTCGTGACACATGGGTACGTTTCCTTCCGTGACACCAGGGTAGGTTCCTTCCGTAACATCAGGTTACGTTTTGTTCCGTGACACCATGGTACGTTTCTTTACACGACACCAGGGTACGTGTACTAGCATGATACTAGCTAATGGGTGTTTCCTTCCGTGACACTGGAGTGCGTTCTCTTAAACGATACAAAGGTGCGTTCCATTCGGGGATACCAAGGTACGTTTCTTGCCCTGATAGTGAAATACGTTCCCTCCCGTGGAAATGAAGTACATCTTCTTATGTGATACAAAGGTACGTTTCCTTTCCTTGATACCAAGATAAATTTTCTTCCGTGATATCTAGATCTACACGTCACCTTCCATTGTACCAGTAGCGTACATTTGTAAACTCCGGATCAGTTATGCAACAAAACAGACTGATTTTTAAATTAGCTTCTGTCATGTTGAGCTTTTGGTTTGTTCTGGAATGTATAACTCACTTGTTGGTGTGTTTAGTCCTTTTGTTTTCTTCTTCTTCTTCTTCTTCTTCTTCTTCTTCTTCTTCTTCTTCTTCTTCTCTCTCTCTCTCTCTCTCTCTCTCTCTCTCTCTCTCTCTCTCTCTCTCTCTCTCTCTCTCTCCTGTTTTCACTGACCACATGATGAAAGCAGACGCAGTGAATTACTTTCAGTTTAGCTTGCCTAAACTATCCGAAGGAAAATGTACTTCTTTCATCTAACAAACATGATTTTGATTACACTATACCTGTTTCCTTAAAGCTTGCCTCTATTCTACTCGTTTTGATTTTGCGTTAAATCTCTCGTTGCCTGCAATGACTGACCTTTGAACTACTGTCTTCACAGCCACCCCCTGCTAAAGTTGAACGAAAGCCTTGCCCTGGGATTGGCTCGCCTGAGGTAGGTTGACATCATTTGCATACCGCATTGGAACCCGGCCCTTACACTTAGCAGAAACCATAAGCACAATTAACTCTGAAACGTCTCTCTTTCTTTCAAGGTGCTTTACCTCTACGTGGTTGTGTGCACGTGAGTGGACGCGGGGGGGGGGGGGGGGGGGGAGAGAGAGATATGTAATGCATTATTAAATCAGGCTGTGTATTGATGTAGTGTTTCCTGTACAGCGCTTTGAGCCTCACACGTGTATAGTCGTAGAGGGATTCGGCGCGTAAGAAATGCATTTATTATTATTAAAAACCGTATGTTTTTTTAGGGACGGGGGAAAGAATGGGATAGAGAATGAATGCCCCACCTCCTTGTTCACACAGCTCCTGAGCTCTGAAACCTTTTTTTTTTTTTTTTTTTTTTTTATTAAACCAAAATAAAACCGAAAACATATTCATGCGAAAGCTAGTACATCATCAGTTTAAAAATCAGAGTTAAAAACAGATCTAAGACGTGATCCAAAATTTCACAACTTTCCACTGATGTTGACCTCTCTCGGGTAGTCAAATATACAGTTCAAAAACATATCCTTGAATAACAAATTTCCAGTGTAAACACCTTTTTCAAACAACAGACAAAGAATGCAAACGATGATATGAATGAACTTGCAGTTGGTAAAGAAGTCTGTGAATGAAGAGATCACAGCACCAAAAACATCCGAGTCAAAAATGTCCTGTTCCGTCACTGCATCCACCCTACAATACTTGCTTGAACGTCTCCAGATCTGCACAGTATCACGTACCATGTTACGGTCGGCTGTGGATGCACGAAAATTTCAAATCCCGCTAATCAAAAAGAATCACCCCGGTCATGGATCATTTTCCTAACGGGCTCCGGTAAATTGTTATAATCTCCCTTCTCCCGTCCGCTACTGTGAAACATGTTCCTCATTCAGTCACTGCTGAAAACCGGTCTCTTCTCTGAAACCTTGCAATAATCCGATCTGTCTGTCTGTCTCTGTCTCTCTCTGTCTCTCTGTCTCTCTGTCTCTCTGTCTCTCTGTCTCTGTCTGTCTGTTTGTCTGTCTGTCTGTCTCTCTCTCTCTGTCTCTCTCTGTCTCTCTCTGTCTCTCTCTCTCTCTGTCTCTCTCTGTCTCTCTCTGTCTCTCTCTCTCTCTCTCTCTCTCTCTCTCTCTCTCTCTCTCTCTCTCTCTCTCTCTCTCTCTCTCTCTCTCTCTCTCACGCTGTTGGTAAGCCGTTCGACGCTCCAGAAATGTTATTTACTACTACTACTACTACTACTACTACTACTACTACTACTACTACTACTACTACTATTCACTGAACAGGGCCTGGGAGCAGTGCGCTGGGATGAGGTGAAGAAAATCGTCCATGAGGAGTTCTCTCCCCCTTGCGTTGTCCAGAGCCCTCCTCGCGGTAGGTCCGTCTGTCCAGCCATGTCCGTCTGTCTGTCCGTCAGTTTCCGTGTGTGTCTGTCCAGCCATGTCCCTCTGCCTGTCCGTGAGTTTCCGTGTGTATATCCAGCCATGTCAGTTTCTATGTGTCTCTCTGTCCGGCCATGTCCCTCTGCCCGTCGGTCAGTTTCCGTGTGTCCGTCTGACCAGCCATGTTCATATGTCTGTCCGTAAGTTTCCG
>OY757548.1:5138488-5179114 GCA_963584105.1 Alviniconcha strummeri
TTATGTGGACGGCGTCAAGTGCCATAAAAAAATAAATTAAAAAAAAACAGAAAGAAAGACAAACTTGCTGCAGACTCCGTACCGAAATGACATGCCTTAATTGTTTTCCACAGCCGAAACCCGGCCGCCGGGTAGGGCGAGTCATTTCATTACCGAGGGGAGCCCAGGACGTCCACTTCGACTTTCACACAGCTCCTGAGCTGTGACACGCCTTTCGGCCAATCCGCAGTTCATTTCACTCACTGATGGTTGTCCGGCGGGGTGCTTCAGTCAGTCTGATTGTTTTTGTTGTTGCAATGTTCCCGGCTGCATAAACTTGACTGGCACTGACACTGAGTATGTGCGACACGACCGCTAGCCCAGCGTAGGCTGAAAAAAAAAAATCACATAATTATATACAAGTGATATTTTCCTTGCCAATCAAGCCTACAGCCATGGACGTACATAAATGTAAACTGTCCGTGTTGACAGAAGTCCCATCCTCAAATATATTCAATCTTCAAATGGTACAACTTGTTCAACCATCTGGGAACTTCAGCCATCCGAAGATTGCTTGCACTTGCAGTCTGGTACTTTTTCCTTTCTGTTTTAACAGAATTAGAGGTCATCACATCACTTATCTCCATTCGATTGATTAATGGAAACTGAATATCAGGATAACAAACGCTGAATCGTGGATGATACATTATTCTACGATCTCAGCTCTTCCGGGCTGTTGCCATCCTGTGACGGTGGACCAGCTTTGAACAAATCCTGTGGCTGTAGGCCAACACTGCCTACAGTGCACTGTTCTAGAGCGCAAATACGGGATTCTTCCATCAAATCACGAGTACGATATAACAGATCTTCCAGAGTAGCAGTGTAGTATAATTTCAGCTTTTTGCACACATTACACTTTTATTTGCACGCCCCACTAAATTAACCTGTGGTCCTTGTAGCTGTACCAACTTGTAATTTTATAGCATTTGTACTGAAACAGCAATGCCCACAACTAAGACTAGTAAGCTCACTACTTAATACACAACTATGCTTCAAAGATGGTTCATAATTTGGAGACAGATATGTTGAATTTACAGTAATCCACAGTTGGTGCATGCTTCAAAGATGGTTAATGATTCAGAAATGGTAATGTGCACACAGATTTTATTATTTAGTGTGTGGTTGGTATCAGATGTGGCCCATTGTTCAACGTGTGGTTGACTTGTGTTTAAAAGCTGGTCCATGATTTGCAGACGGTAATGTGCATACAGTCAACATTCATATGACTAATACTGAGATATATAATGATAACCAGTGGTACTGGTTCTCTGTATTCTATGTGATCACTCATGATTGCATGTTTGCATTTAGAAAATGATCTGTGATTCAGAGATAGTGATGTGCCATGGTATGCCTGTAAAGTGTAAGTGTAACATGTAAGATTAAATATAAACCTTTATTGGTTGATCAGTGTTTGGTTCAAAGCTTTGGTTCAAAGATTGTCTCCTATCATTTGTATCACACCTAACAATAACATAGTCTCTTTTTTTTACCTATTGAAAATGCCCACATGTAGTGGGCACTAGGTTCATAGCACAGGCTTGCTGACAGTGTCAAAATCAAATGGTCCTTTTATATTATAGGTGTGTTGTTGTTTTTTCCAGTGCCTTGTGATGTTAATCACTAAATCAACTTTATCATGTCTTAATACTGTATCATGTATACACTGATTACATTTTTGATTTTAGTTTTAGTATAATAGTTATGCTTTATTATAAATCACATGGAATGATGATAATATAATAAAGAAAAGAAGCACAAATCCTTTGTCCAAAATGCAACAAATGCATGTTATGGGTTGACTGATATGGATAGTGATACATTACACTGATAACTATGTGCATAAACTATATTATAATATTATGGGTTCATTGATAGTGATACATTACACTGATAACTGTGATACATTACACTGATAACTATGTGCACAAACTATATTGTGGGTTTATTGATAGTGATACATTAGTCATTACACTAATAACTATAATACATTACACTGATATCTATGTGCATAGACTATATTATGGGTTCATTAATACAATAATAGTGATACATTACACTGATAACTATGGACGTAGATTTTCAGAGCAATGGAGGAGCGTTTCAACCGATACCTGTCTGAGAGGTATGACAAAGAGAAAGTGCTGCCATCGGAGGTGATGTCAGCTGATAAGAAAGAGCGAATCATGACCTATCTGACCAGCGGCCTCCCAGACAGCACACCAAGTTTCAGACACATGGTAAAGCGTAAAGGCTACACCATTGAAACGTGTGCCGGTGCAACGCGGCTCATCATCCGCAAGACAATCAAAGTCAAGGGAGAAAATGTGAGTGCGGTGGATCCTGACTGAATTTTTTTTTTTTATCTGTTTGTTGCCAGTCTCAGACATACAACATGTTATTTTTGCTAGCCACAACCATATTGGGTACTGGAAACATAACAATAATAATAATAATAATAATGTACTTTTATCATGCGCTTATCAACGCCCTGAGCATTCACACGGTACATATTAACCTAAATACAATATTCTATACACACATAGAGCACAGTCCTACCAAAACAGTTTACACAAGGTATTATATGGAAACACATACATGCACGCACGCACGCTGGCACGCACGCATGCACGCATGCAAACACAATGACTATAGCAGAAATTGGGTATTGATATTAGTTGGTGTGAAAATACTGTGAGAAGAGGGAGGTTTTCAGTTTGGCTTTAAAAGATGACAGGGTTGAGCATTATAAAATATAATGAGCAGAAATTAAGGTTCCCTCTGCTCGAATCCAGAGCTGTTAAAGCTTCTCTCTTTGATGCCTGGAAGGGGTCAGAATATAGCTTTGCATGCTTCACCTGTTGTCAGGAATTCTGTCTTTCTGGTTTATGCTTTCCTGGTTCATTCAGCTCCATTTATTTCCTGATCCTCTTCTATCAATGATCATAAAGCATTGTGTTTCTAGAACTGTGAATGAGGCATCTTACTTGTGATTTGGCAACTTGTGTTTCACACTGTTATCACCTTAGCCATTGACTGGGTGTCAGATACCAGGTAACTTTGCTAGCCACAAGAGTTCATAAGAGTTCTGCTTTAAAAATACAATAATCATAGTTCAGGAGCTGTGTGAGAGTCGAGGTGGACATCCTGGGCTGTCCATCCTAACGAGCCTTCTGGTTTCTGTGGACATAAAGGTTCATTGAACCGTGCTTCGGCATTGGTCACAACTTGTCCCTAATAAAGTAATATGTCAACTGACATCTGAGGACACTAAGCAACACTCCATTCATCCAAATACAATAATTAATATAACTATACTTATATTTCGTAAGAGTTCTGCTTAAAAAATACAATAATTAATATAACTATACTTATATAGACTACTAACATATATATATATAACAAACTCCAACTAAACCATAAATGATGACAAAACTGAAATCATGCTTTTTCCAGGTCCCCCCCCAAAAAAACTGCAACATGATCCTCTACTCCCTCTGCTTGTAAACATTGCAACATTTAATTTCTTTCCCCATGTCTGTGATGTTGGTGTTATTCTGGGCAATATTCTCTCTTTTAGCAAAAAGAAAATCTCCAGCATCTGAAAAATAACATATCAAGAACTTCACAGAATCAGTTCTATCTGTCATTGCCTGTCCCACAATCTTGGATGTGACCAAAATTCTGCTGACAAAGAGTTAGATGATGGGTGCTGATTTGCACTGAATGAACATAGACAATACTATGCAGGTGAAAATTTAAAATACACACATGAGTATACTTTTATGCTTTAAATGTACACACACGCATGCACGCACGCACACACATACACACACACACACACACACACACACATACAAACATGCACACATGCATGCATGTATCCTCACTCTCTCTCTCTCTCTCTCACACACACGCACACTCATTTTAAATAATACACTGTGTATTTCATGAACATGGATAGGTGAAATTTATGACCAGCCTAAATTCTGGGACAAAAGTATTACTTTAAGTAGAAAAATAAATGCTGTATAAATCTGGGTCCACGTCTTTTGTCCAATGTAAACTGTAAATATTGAATCTGCTGTGCTCTGTCATGTGTGTTGTTAATCTGATAATCTACACATTATCATTGCAGGTGACCCGTGACCTTGAAGTAGCATCAACAGATGAATTTTATGGCATCCTAGAACAGGTCCACAGCGATATAAATCACGAAGGGCTGCACAAAACATATGCTGCTGTAAGATACTTCACAGCTTCTTTTCTTTTTTTCATCTTCTTTCTCATCCTGAGGTGACTGTGCAGTTGACAGGATTATGAAATCCAATTTATGAGACTGTGCGGTTGACAGGATTAAGAAATCCAGTGTATGAGACTGTGCGGTTGACAGGATTATGAAATCCAGTTTATAAGACTGTGCAGTTGACAGGATTATGAAATCCGGTTTAAAGTAATTCTTCTTTGGTGTTTTATGTTGTTGTTCATTTTCTTTTGTTTATGTCATTTTGTCAGTGGGGCTCAGTAAACAAACTTAATGCAGTCAGCTTGCAAGTCTGGGTAGGACTCAAATGGTGCATGCAGTTAAAGGTATTTTGATGCTTTCTAAAAGATACTTAATTTGTGTCTTTTTGGGTATTTTGATGCTTTCTAAAAGATACTTAATTTGTGTCTTTTTTGGTATTTTGATGCTTTCTAAAATATACTTTTAGAAATTTTAGAAATGTAGAAATTTTAATTTGTGTCTTTTTTGGCTGTCTTTTCTGCTTTTTTTTGCTTTTCTTTTTTTCTTCTCCTTCTTCCTACTTTTGAAGTTATATGCATCCATTTGCTTAGGCTGAAAAGCAGCTATGCATGTGTGTTCAATAATATTGTCTTTCCTGTTTTTAATAGAGGGCAGTGAATGACATTAGGTAAGCCTTATTCAAGTTGCTGTAATGCTTTACATAAACTAATAATAATAACAATGAATACTTAGAGCACCTAACTTGCACAGGCCCTAAGCGCTTACACATTCTTTACAAATACATATTGTCAAAATTCAATGAATACAACATGAACACACACATGCACACACACACACACACACACACACACACACACACACACACACACACACACACACACACACACGCACGCATGCACACACGCACACATGCATGCACGCGCACACACACACACACACACACACACACACACACACACACACATGACCATGAATTAACTGGAGAGGGCGGAAAAACGCCTGTGAAAAGTTTGTACTGTTTCTTCACTTGACGTCCCCTGTAAGTTTAAAAGAATTCAAAGAAAAGCAGAGTCCAGCAGGAGCAGACTTAGTTTGAGTCACTTTGTCTCAAACAGAATTTCTTCTTGTGGGACATTTTTTCAGCAAAGTTCCGCTGTATGCTCAGCAGCTAGTGTTACATTGAGGTATTTATTCCTCAGTGGCTTTTCTGTCTCAGGTGGCAGCAAAGTTTGCTGGGATTCCCAGGTGTGTAGTTCAACGGTTTATAGAGCTGTGTGACACTTGTCGAACGAAGAAGAAACAGTGCAAGAACCCGAATGCCCCCACTGGACGGCCCACGTTGACAAGGCGACCTTTTCAGAGATGCCAGGTAATAATAACCATAACAATTACAATATACTTTATTAATCTCAGTGGGAAATTAAAGCTGTCGTTCAATCGCACAACAAAGAACATATCTCAATAGTTCTAAATCATGAACTACAGGCATATACACACTCTTAAACATATGCCCCCTTTCTCTCAATCTGCATACATTAATACTTAGTTATAGCAACCCAAAATTGCCTGGAATAACGCTTTCTCTGTGTCAAACCAAAATGTAAAAACTCTCAGATTAAATAAAATTAATTAGGTTGACACATCCCCAACCCTCTGTTAGAAACAGACGTCTTGACACATGCGCACACTCAGTTAATGACTGGTATCATTTTCATTAAAAACTGACGGAGCCAAGGGTGAAAAAGAGGCTTTATAACAGTTTGTATTTGTTCCAGAAGTAAAAATCTTCCACTCCTGTTGCTATGTCTGCTATCAAAGGTAACCTGTTAGCTGACAGCTGAAACCACAGGAGAAGGGAGAGAATGTTTGCTGTACAGAACTCGTCTGCTGTGAGGAATAGCAGATGGAAGGAACTGGCTTGTATGCATCAGAGTGTCCACACATTGACACAGTACACTCATTGTCCATCTCTGGGTTGGGCAGCAACAGTTGCCATGTCATGGTAGTGTCTATAATTTAAATTATTATTTGTAATAATAATCATGCTTTCTTTTATGTGCTATTTCTCAATTGGAGTGTATAGCTCATTTTATGAAAATGAAAACAAGGAACCAGTTATTATAGTTATTATTATATATAAAATGAAACATTTGCACTGACAACAAAGCCAACAGCAATAACAACACCAATATTACACGCTCACACATGCACACACACACACACGCACGCACGCACACACGCACGCACGCACGCACACATTTTGCAGATGTACACAAGCATTTCACATGCACACCCATTCACATGCATGCACATGCATACACACACACACACACACACACACACACACACACACACACACACACACACACACACACACACACACACACATCCCCATAGTAGGGTACCTTAAAGAGATGAGTGTGTGGATACTGATGCATACATGCTGAATCCTACATCCTGCCATGCTCTCTCCCTTGTTATCCCACAGCATGAACTCCCACCCCCCTTCCAATGGCTGTTGCAGAAATGAGCACTTATGCATGGGCACAGAGTCTTGTGTGACAGGTTAGACAAGTACTCATTCTACACTGATGACATCAGCGCTCATTTTCATGTCATTGTGAATGTTATGTCTGTAGCTGTTGATCAAATTAGTAATTGGACAGAATCACAGGAGAGCAGCTGTCTCTGCCAGAATAAAATGTTCTCTTTTTTCCCCTTCTCTCTCTCTCTCTCTCTCTCTCTCTCTGTCTCTGTCTCTCTCTCTCTCTCTCTCTCTCTCTCTCTCTCTCTCTCTCTCTCTCTCTCTCTCTCTCTCTCTCTCTCTCTCTCCTTTTTAATGTTTTGTTCCCAAAGCTGTAGTTTGCCCAGACAAAAAATATTTATTAGATCAAAAATAATTACTACATAAAACATAGAATTTATGTATACATGCCTGATGCTTGTGAATGCACCTTTTGAATTTAAAACAATTGTCCAGTAGCACTACAGAATTTACCTAATATATCAACTGCTCACTTTCATCATCAACAGGCTTTCAGCATGTGGTGGATACACTTTTGGGGGGGTCTTCTCTTCAGATTGACATCATTGACAAGACGGACGAGCCTGACGGCCCTTTCACCTGCATCGGCCACTTCATGGACCATTGCAGCAGGATCAGCGTTCTCTTCCCACTGAAGACCGGTGCGCTGGAGCACCTCATCCCCATGCTGAAGGAGAGGGTGCTGGCCTACTTCGGTCTGCCTTCCATCCTCCACACCGACAACTGCCCCGACCTCAGCGTCAAGGGGCTGAAAGAGCTGGTGGTGGACTGGCCAGGTGATGATGATGATGATGATGATGACAATGGCCGTGGCAGTGACCACGATGATGGTGATGATGATGGTAACAACGATGATGATGATGGTGGTTTTGGTGGTGAAGAAGAGGGTGCTGGCCTACTTCGGTCTGGCCTCCATCCTCCACACCGACAACTGCCCCAACCTCAATGTCAAGGGGCTGAAAGAGCTGGTGGTGGACTGGCCAGGTGATGATGATGATGATGACAACAATGATGATGATGATGGCCGTGGCAGTCACCACGATGATGGTGATGATGATGGTGACAATGATGATGATGATGATGGTGGTTTTGGTGGTGAAGGAGGGTGTGCTGGCCTACTTCGGTCTGCCCTCCATCCTCCACACCGACAACCGCCCCGACCTCAACGTCAAGGGGCTGAAAGAGCTGGTGGTGGACTGGCCAGGTGATGATGATGATGATGATGACAACAATGATGATGACGACGGCCGTGGCAGTGACCATGATGATGGTGACAATGATGATGATAATGATGGCAGATAGAGTGCTGGCCTACTTCCTTCTGCCCTCCATCCTCCACACCAACAACTGCCCCAGCCCCAGCGTCAAGGGGCTGAAAGAGCTTGTGGTGGACTGGCCAGGTGATGATGATGATGATGACAACAATGATGATGATGGTGGTGGTGGTGGTTTTGGTGGTGATGGAGCACCTTGTCCCCATGCTAAATAAGAGGGTGCTGGCCTACTTCAGTCTGCCTTCCATCCTCCACACCAACAACTGCCCTGACCTCAACGTCAAGGGGTTGAAAGAGCTGGTGGTGGACTGGCCAGGTGGTGGTGGTGGTGGTGATGATGATGATGACAATGACAGCGACAATGATGATGATGACGACAAAGACGACAATGGTGGTGGTGGTGATGGTGGTGATGATGATGATGATGAAGATGACCATGATGGTGATGGCGGTGGTGGTGGTGGTTTTTGTAGTGCTGATGAACAATAATAATAAAGAGAATTTCTAGAGTGCCATCAACCGCACAAGGTGGGAGTGCAGGGTGATTTACAATAACATTAACAACACATACTCACACACCCACACTCACCTGATGATCATTGTGGTGATGATGATGGTGGTGATAGCAGTGGTGGTGATCATGATAATGATGATGGTGGTGGTGGTGATCATGATGGTGGTGGTGGTGGTGATGACAACAATGACAATGGTGGTGGTGGTAGTAAGAATGAAATGGTAGTGATTCCTTGTGCTGAAAATGTCTGTTCCATACTTCTCTCTCTCTCTCTCTCTCTCTCTCTCTCTCTCTCTCTCTCTCTCTCTCTCTCTCTCTCTCTCTCTCTCTCTCTCTCTCTCTCTCTGTGTACTATATACAGTTAAGTGCCTTTTGACTGAATAAAATGACTGAACAACAACAACAGCAACTCTCTGACACCTGCAGGCAGAACATCCATCATCCATGGGCAGCCAGGTCACCTGCAGACACAGCTGCTGACAGAGAGTGCCAAGAGGAAACTGGATGAAATGTTGGGAACCATGGCAACAACCTTCAAGAAGAAGAACCCTAACCAGCCAGTGCCTTGGGCAAGCATGCTGCCAAAGGTGCAGTGTACGTATCAGGATGAAAAGAAAACGGCTACAGTATATCTGATTTGAAAGTGACACAAAAATGCTGCATTTCTTGTCATGCACAACGTACGTGACCCTACCTTCTGAAGTGAGTGACAGTGATGCTTTTTTGCCATTTTGAGATATTTATCTCACAGTAGAGAGCACACACTTCTCTTTAAAATGATGCAAAAATTATCAAATCAGTTCGATGGGCTTGTTATTGTTATAACAGTTTGAAGTTGCAGCCACAACAGCATCTCATTCTGAGAAATCTGCAGTTTTCATCATACAGTGATTAGCAACAAGCAAGTGCATGTTTGAAACACCTTTTTAATGACATTTATTTATTTTTAAACAAATACATTGAGCATAAGTAGTATAATTTCTGATGCAAAAAAACACTTGCTGCAAACCCAAAATCTAAAAAATGGAAACTCCTTTTGAAAATAAACCACAGTGAGAAAGTGGCAGTCCATCCAAATCATTTCAAAAGGCAAGATCACATACAGGTGATCGTATTTAAATTCATGGAAAGCATGCTTGGACACCAAATTAACTGATGACCGCAAAGTTTTCAATGAATCATGTGACCAGTACTGGAGTTTAAATCAGCAAAGGGTTAGCATGAACCCCAGAGTTCAGGAGCTGTGTGAAAGTCAAGGTGGCCGTCCTGAGCTCCCATCCCTAACAAGCCAACAGTTTCTGTGGACATAAAGCAACATTTTAACAACATGAACCCTGTCTTTTAAGATCACCCTGAACTCCAGCAAAAGTAGTCTTAAAAGAGGTGTGATCCCTGGTCAGAGTTTCATTTGCATGGAATTATCGAGGGAAAGGTTTCAGAAAGAAAGAAAAAAAGTGGCATTAAAGGGGGATAATCTCTCACCAGGGTGGTCTTTTAATCAGAAGTCCCACTGTGGTTTGTTGGCCCTCCATGCAGTGAGTCCCAGGGCCCCATGTGTATACACACACAAAAAGATCCCGTCCACACATTACACATCCTGCCGTCCATGTCAGAGTTTGCTGGATTAAGGGATTCAAGCCAAAACAAAATGCATTCAGTAAACTTTAATATAATTATTAAAGTTTATCAGTATCATGCTATCAGTACACCACTTCCATGGATATTAATAATACGCGCTATAAAAGGATACAGTCACTCATTCAAAATCACATGCCAATGTGTGCAGTGAGTCTGCTCAAGAGCAGAGAATAGCACTATATAAAAGCTATGAATAATAATAATTCAGGTCTGTTGTTGATGTTGTCTCACCCTGATATAACTGTACTGGTTGACTGGGCATAAAACACCAAGTTACTACTGTTGTTGTTGTTGATCGCTTTTATATAGTGCTATTTTCCACTCTCGGGCAGACTCACCACACTCTTGTCGCCTATGATTCTAAGTGAGTGATTGTATGTCGCATATGATTCTAAGTGAGTGTTTGTAGCTTTTATAGCGTGCTTTTTAATATCCACTGAAGTGGTGTACTTGTAGCGCTGTTTGGTTCTTACATGGCTGGTGCCATGTGAAACTGCTGCCATCTCAGCACATTCTGTTTGCACCATACAACCATGCACTATGTCACATCACTTCCTGCAACGCCACACACTTATGGTGCATGTGTGTTCAGCTGTAACCAGCCACTTGCACTTTTGGCAGAATGGCAGGGATTTTTTGATTTTTTTTACATGCTACCGCAGTAACAATTGGATGGAACAAATACAGAATTTCAAATTACTATCTTTATCTAACAAACCCTTGTGTGAGAATGGATCACACTGGCTCTGCACACTTGAGTCCTTGCATCTCCTCAGGCAGCTGTTTCTGCTTTTCAGTCCAGATGAACACCTACTTCAACAAGAGTCTGCATCAGTCACCGTACGAGAGTCTGCATAGTGTCCCACCACCCGAGCAAGGGCTAGCTACGACAGCTGTTGTCCAGGAAGAGGCTTGGGATGGTGTCATTGAGGACCGGCAAAACACATACAGTCAGTATTTTATGTTGGTCATCTTCACCATGCTCTTGTGGAGCTGTATAACCAACATTAGGAATTACCGATAAATGGCTGGGTGGAATATCATTGCTATTTAACCAACATTAGGAATTACCGGTAAATGGCTGGGTGGAATATCATTGCTATTTAACCAACATTAGGAATTACTGGTAAATGGCTGGGTGGAATATCATTGCTATATAACCAACATTAGGAATTACTGGTAAATGGCTGGGTGGAATATAATTGCTATATAACCAACATTAGGAATTACTGGTAGATGGCTGGGTAGAATATCATTGCTATATAATTAACATTAAGAATTACTGGTAGATGACTGGGTGGAATATCATTCTGCCAAATCTGACTTTTCTTGAGACAGTGGACTGAAATTTGCATAGGATATTTTGGAGGGTGAAGGGGGGGGTTAACTTTTCAAAATGCAACAACAAAATTGTGAGTAAAAGATAATGTTTATAACCTGATTGCAGTTGATATAAGCTGTGCTGTTGGTACGGATTCTTTGTTCTGTATTCAGTTATCACTTGAACCAGATGATCTCTGTCTCTTTCACCCCCCTTCCCCACCAGCCCCACCCCCATTCCTACTTTGTCTTTTTATTCCTATTTTGTCTTTTATTTTCATAATACTCACTGTTGCTTCTTCTTCTTTTTTTCCAGACAGGACCGCAAGTGGCAGCTGCTTCACTGCCACAGACAAGACTGTTCCTGGCAACTGTGGTCATTCAGGTATTGCTGGACTGGACAGTGGACTGGGCATGGCACAGAGCGATGGACAGGAGCAGCACCGTGGGCCGGTGGCCAACATGGACCAGTCTGGCAGCCACAGTCAGGCCGCTGCACTGTTCTGTTACGGACTGACACCCATGCAGCACTCGTACATGCAGTGAAAGCAGTCAGCACGGGAAACAGCAGAGCAAAATGAGTACCCCGTGGAAGGCTAGCGGGGAAGGTTTGGACAAGCCATGGTGCCAGTGGTGCCTGGACATCTTGCTGTGGAGGGCGAGAGAAAAGTCAGAAGTGGAGACAGCAGGCCACAGCAAGATGTGTTGCCAGGTATTGCACATTGCCAGGCCGGAGCAAGATGTGTTGCCTGGTATTACGTGTTGCATGGCCCAAGCAAGATGTGTTGCCTGGTATTCCATGTTGCCAGACCAGAGCAAGACGTGTTGCCTGGTATTACATGTTGCCAGGCCATGCAACAAGGAGAAGACCTTCCAGAGGAGTCTGATGAAGGATCTCAAACATTGCAGCAGATCACGAATGAAACAAGACCTTCCAGAGGAGTCTGATGAAGGAGCTCAAGCATTGCAGTACCTCATGCAACAAGGAGAAGACCTTCCAGATGACGAAGGAGCTCAAGCATTGCAGTACCTCATGCTACAAGGAGAAGACCTTCCAGATGACGAAGGAGCTCAAGCATTGCAGTACCTCATGCAACAAGGAGAAGACCTTCCGGATGACGAAGGAGCTCAAGCATTGCAGTACCTCATGCTACAAGGAGAAGACCTTCCGGATGACGAAGGAGCTCAAGCATTGCAGTACCTCATGCAACAAGGAGAAGACCTTCCGGATGACGAAGGAGCTCAAGCATTGCAGTACCTCATGCAACAAGGAGAAGACCTTCCAGATGACGAAGGAGCTCAAGCATTGCAGTACCTCATGCAACAAGGAGAAGACCTTCCAGAGGAGTCTGACGAAGGAGCTCAAGCATTGCAGTACCTCATGCAACAAGGAGAAGACCTTCCAGAGGAGTCTGATGGAGGAGCTTGAGTATTGCAGGACCTCATGAATGCAGCAGGAAGACCTTCCAGGGAAGTCTGATCAAGGTACCCGCACGTTGCAACACCTCATGCAACAAGCAGAGCTTCCAGAGGAGTCTAGTGGAGACATACTGCAGAGCAATATACAGTGAAGGGAAGACAGCCTTCCACAAGAGTCTGGTGGAGAAAGAGGTGCAGGATGGCAGAATGTGAAGTCGTGACAGGAAAAGGATTCAATTCAATTCAATTCAAAAGCTTTAATCATCCCACAATGGGCATTTCTGTTGTGGTCATGGCGGGCTCGTAAAAAAAAAAAAAAAAAAAGTTAAAAGAACAATACAACAAACACAACACCACCAACAAAAGAGTAACCATAGTATAGTTAAGAATGTAGAACAATTGTGACTTCATCATAAAACAGTAATGAAGTTAAGATCACATACTTGTAAAACAATTAAAGTATCACACACAGCAATTTAAACAGTATCACACACACACACACACACACACACACACACACACACACACACACACACACACAGTGATACACACACACACACCATGGCACAGTCACACACACACAGATGTTACAGAAAAGAGTTTGGGAAAGGGGATGGAGAAGGGGCTGAAGGATCGTAAGTGCCATGCAGGGAGGAAAAGTGGACCTTCCAGAAGAGTGGTGGGTACGTAGTAGTTGCATAGAATGAAGGACACCCCAACAGCAAAACTGTGCAACAAGTAAAGCTGAGCTACAGTGCCATTGAAAATTGTTCCACTGTTAGATAAAATGCTGAAAAACTCACCCTTTGCTTTGCAAGACATACTGTTCAGCCTTCTGGATGATTTTGTGTGTGTATGTTTACAGCAAGGTAACTGGTTTGCTCATATTTTGCTGTGTTGGGCATCTTCATTGTGGCCCACATTTGAAATCACTCTCCAAATCTGTAGCATTATATACATGGTCATTGATTCAGTAGTAGTTGTGCATACAAGTCCAGTTTCACAGCAGAAACTCCCCTACCCCAACATTCTTTTTACAAAAGAAAATCAAAAACAAATCCAGCCTTGTTTTGTGTTTCTGTTTTATGAACGTGTGCATGTATGTTTGTCTGTCTGTCAGTCTGCATGTACATGAGTGGGTGCAAGTGTGTGTGCATGCATAAGCTTATTTTGCTGTCATTTGGTTTGCTTTTTTGTGAGTGAGATTAATCTGAATTATTGTTCTCTCTGTACCTGCAGTGTCAAAATATTAGTATGTACATGCATCAGTTGTGCATTTGTACAAATGACCACCTCTTCTATTTGTATTATATTTGGTCCTGTCAAAATGCTGCTAACAGGTAATCACTGCTTTTTTAACTGCCTTGAAGTTACTGCCTAGCTTTGTGTTTGAGGATGTCAGAATGCCTCAGTACTGGAAAAGAAAACTGAGTTGTTGTTTTTTATAGTGACCGTCTGTACAATGCAACAAAACCATGTGAAGAGAAATCCCAATTTCAGGAAGAAATGATGATTTATATCAAGTAATGAAAATGAAGGATTTTGTTTGTTATCTGCGGATTTTATACTGAATTTTTAAACTGAGCTGTGTGAGTGACAGTTAGTGGAACTGTGTACAAAATACCATCAAGTATTGTGTCTGTTCCCTATCGCAGCCTTCTTTTCAAGTTTCGGCATGAGTAAAGTGCATGCTGACATTGCCGTAGCAACAAGTTCAATGATGCTGCAGACAGTTGTTTGGCCAGTTGTGACATTTTAAAGCTTTTTGTACTTTTAGTCCAACTAATCCTCACTCACAAAATGTTCAGTTCAAAATTAAATCAGTGAAGTAAAGCAATGCTTCTTTAATCAAACAAATTGAAAGCTGGGTTCTTAAGTGCAAAAATATATTTAAAACAAAAAAGTGTATCTTTGTTCTTTTAGTACAGCTTTTGAATGAATGAATGAAAATTTATATATAGCGCATAAAAAACTTCCACACAAAACCTTGCATGTTCTTTTGCTATAAAGAAATAGTTTTGATGGCCATGTCACTTTGTAAGGGTGAATGAATATTGTCTACCGAGGTTTTTTGCAACAGCCAGACCAGAGACAGAATAAATGTGGACAAGTCTGTGTGGTAGGGGGGATCACTGTGGGTTTCTTCTCTTATATATAATAGGAGCTGTTTCCCCTGAATGGAGAATAATCGACTTCCAAAAGCTGGATTTTCTCCCGCAACAAATTGTGCACGTTAGCGTCGTTTTTCCCTTCGTGTCTTCCGCAAATGTGATGTTGTCAGCTGGGTAATCTAAAATATATATATATATTGAATACTTTTTAAAAACATAACTTTGGTTGAAGTGAAAGGTAAACATAGGAGGCAGTAATAGGTACTTTGTTAAAACTTTTCTGGTTGGCTAGGTTGATCATATATAGCCAATGGAAATGTTTGTCTTTATGTCGTGGTCATCCAAGAAGTTTTGCCTCTTCCGGTTGGTATCCGGCCTTGTTTGCAAAGACTTAGACTCGAAGGCGATTAGAACCAATAAGGCAGTCTTAGTCATGGGGGATGATCAATTGGTCTGGAGTGTCAAAAATGGCGATTTGGCGACTGTCAAAGAATTTGTCGAAAAGGTGAGGAGAAACAGTTTACTGAAGTGCAACGCCCATCCTCGGAATCGGTGCTGTATCTTTTCAGATGAATTTTCTGTCCCGGTTCAGCTATTTTTGTCTTATTTTCTGGCTAGAATCCCCACCCCACCCCACCCCCACCCCCTCGTTTTTTTCTGCGGCTCTCAGATGCTCAGGTGCATTTGATACTGAATTTCGATGCTTGTATAGATTGACTAAAACGGTTCGTCACTGATGTGGTGACTCACTGGTCGAGATTTTTGAACCATGTGAAAGTAAGAAATGGGACCTGGCAGGATTAGGTAAGGAATTTAAAGGGGCGGAGACAGGAGAGGAAAATGAGCATCAGTGCAAAATCACGTAGGTCTAGTTCTTGTTGATCTCCAAAACCAAAGTGCAGATCAGTTAGAGTAGCAGGGGTCTAGAAAGAGTATGATTAAGGCTCTGTTCCAGGTTATAAATATTAATACACAACGTTTTCGGACTGCAGATTGTCACCGGCTGTTGGTATGCTTCTTCTTCGGATTGAGCAGCCACCTTCCACAGAGCAAAACTGCACCTTTTTTTTTTCTTTCTTTTTTTGCAGAATCCTACAGACTAAAGTAGTATAAGAAAGTAGAAAAGAAAATTTAGACAGGGGGAAAATGTGCAATGTATTAAGTTATTAACTACTTTGGAGTATCCACCTATCCATAGTGGTCCCTGGGGATGAACCCTGACCGGCACAGCTCTAGCCTTCACTTACCCACTTTTTGTTAATACTTGTTAAAGGTTTAGGAAGGAGCAGACCCTGGTAGTGCTGTGGACACTGCTTGAGGAGGGCTGTTGCACTATGGGATGTAAGCTGTCTAGTGGGGTGGAATGTCATACATGAGGTCATGGGTATACTGGGTTGATTCTCCTGGGGTGGTCGGTTTGTGAGGGACAGTGTTTTGACTTGATGTGGATGTTTTTGTGTCATTCCTGGAAAGCATAGCCATAAAAATAATTAAAAAACTGGGTTGGGGGGGGGGGGGGGACAGCTTGATCTCTGTCTTCCACTAAAACTTAATTTCCAGTGAGGTGGGTAAAGGTATTATTAACAATAACATTAATCCCCACTTGAGATTTAGTGTGGACAGTGACAGAAAAAGAAACAAATAATTGAAATATATAAACTACATGGCACACTGTATTATATTTTTACTAATGTTACAGTCACTTGCAGTCGCATACAAATGTGCAATATGGTGAACAGAAGAATTGTCATTATATGTAGAACAACTGTATTATGACAAGAAGTACAATGAAGTACACCTGAACCATTGTCTACATTATGTGTTAGCTTTTCATCTTTTTTTTTAAATCTTTTTTTTAAATTGCAAATAACATTTGCATCTTGAGGTACATTATGTGTGTTATACTATGCTTGTTCAGCACTTTGAGCTGCAGGGAAGGTGCTTTACAAATTTCCAATATTATTATTATTGAACAATATATACTGCATTATACAATCTATACATGTATAGCCCTAAATTAAATTGTGTTCCGTCAAATACTATTATCATTAATGTACTTCAAAGGAAGAAAAGGGCTTTACTCTGTTCAGACCGACTGCTTTTATGGTTTATTTTACTTTTAGTATGACAGTTCCAGTGTACACTGTTTATATGATATATTATCAATATGTGGGGGGGGGGGGGGTGTAATAACTAATACCGTCTCCCACAAAACCAGTCTTAAGTCACATTTTGGATATTTTTAGATGTCAGCACACAAGGGAGTCAATTAGCACTCAAAAGACATTACACTTGTAAACATTATTTTCAGATGTGTGTAAATTCTGTAATTTTTAGAATTGCAGCCACTGCTGATTATTTTATTAACTTATTTAAATGAAGACTGTAGTAAAACTGAAACAATGGTTGAAATTGTAGCTATTTCAAATTGCTGATCATTATGGCAGCTATTTTGAGAAAATGTATTAAATGGTCCTGAAAGATGTCTTTTTGCAATTTTTTGTACCATCAGGGAAGCTAGCCAAACTACATAACTTTACATGGTAATATACTAATAAATTAGACAAAGGTCACAAAAGGTGTATGATATGCCAGGTTTCTATAGGTGTACAAATGCATTTTTATTTTTAATTAACCAAACAGAGGTCATTTTGCATAATATTATTAATACTCTTTGCTCCAGGGTAGAAGCATTTAACGTTTTCATTTTTTTTTATCATTTAAGGCCTAAAGAATAACAAAATAAAGTCACTTGTAGGACTGATCAACATGCATGACTTAAGACAGGTTTCATGGGAAATGTTCACACACACACACATATATATGTGAGCAAGTGCTCTTTGTATACGTTTTTACAATAATCCCGCTCCAGTTAACAGATCCACGCAATTTCATTTACTGTACTGATAGTAACCCAGGAACCGGAGCAGACGACGCTTTTGTTTTGAAGCGCGGCGTGTGGCATAACGCCACATGGCCTTCACACAGCCAACCGGTGATAGCCACCAGTGTGCGCCATTTTCAAATCTGTTTTCTCCCTGAATATTTTGACCGCTTGTTTGTTTACCTACTCTTTATTTACCTAGTCCTTTTTATGCACCAAGCCATGAGTAATATATTTTGGCATCTTAGAATGTTTATCTAACATTTATTTAGACACAGGATCAAGCTTAATCAGTAGCCGATGCCTCTCTAGGTCCATTCTTTTCATAGTCGTCGTCTGCATGGCGCACTTTGTTTAGTACTAGTGAATAGTAGGGAAACATTGTTTTGATTTGATTAAAGTAATTCTGTGTCAATCAATACTTTATCGTATAGTATTTTGCTTAGCTGACTTCATGTTTAGTGTTTATTTTGGGTTGAAATTAACTTATTAAGTATTGTGTACTGTAGAAGCTAAGTTGTATTCATAGACTACTTGATATCACTATCAGCGCTGCTGCGACTAAGATAACGCGCCCCAGGCGAAAGTTCGCACCGATTGTTTTAGTACTAGTCTTTGAGTTTGTCTTGCTTCTCTTACAGAGCGTTGTATTGCAATTTTTATGTACCATTTTAACCATGGGAGCGTGCTCTTTATTCTGATATAGGTTTTAGTAACATTAATATTTTGTACATTGTGTTACTTGTGATTTAGTTTTACGAATCTGTTTATAAACAGACGCAAGCCACGCTTCCCACTCTTGTTGTAAATAAAATAAGTCATGTTGTGTGTACATTTTGTTTATATGGTTTAAAAGATTGTAACTGTAGCTTTTATTTGATGTTTTTCATGTTTTAATTGGTTTAGTTATTGCAGAGGAAACTCTATTTGTGCAGGCCAGGGAAACACAATCGTCAGCCATTTTGTGGTCCAGTGGGGCAATTTTACTGTAGCGATAGTGTGTGTTCCCTGCGGCCTGCGCCGTTCTCTTATCTATGCGTGAGCGTGAGGATTTTGTGTGCTGAAAACTGTCTGTGGCTGAGCAAGTAAAACCTGATTGCTGCCATACGCCTGCTGTGGTCTCCATTTTTGACCGACTCCGCTGCCTGGGTCACTGTCCTGTTCTACGCTCCACTGCCCCATTACATATATATATGTATATATATAATCCCTAAGAATAAGATGTCTATGCAATTGGCAATTGCTTCCTATGTGGCATAGACACAATGTTTTTGCATGCTGGCCTGTTCCAGGGTGTTAGGTTCACATAATAATATATATATATATATCCCTAAGACGTTTATACGATTGCTTCCTGTGTGGCATAGACACAATGTTCTTGCATACTGGCCTGTTCACATATCCCTAAGATTTTCATGTGATCCTATGTGGCATAGACACAATGTTCTTGCATACTGGCCTGTTCACATATCCCTAAGATTTTCATGCAGTTGCTTCCTATGTGGCATAAACACTGTTCTTGCGTACTGGCATATTCACATATCCCTAAGATTTTCATGCGATTGCTTCCTATGTGGCATAAACATGTTTTTACATACTGGCCTGTTCCAGGGAGTTGATGTCAACGCACAGATCAACGGTCGTTTGCCAATGCATTATGCTGCAGACTATGGACAAGGAGAAGTGATAGAGTACCTGCTATCAAAAGGGGCCAAGATCAATGTAAGACTTACTGTGTGATAGCATGAAAACTTCCAACAGTATGGTATATGACCATTAACTGTTGGGGGGGGGGGGGGGGGGTTGTGTGTATTTGGGGCTGTGAGTTCTTCTGCTTGTTTTTCTTTTGCCTTGAGGAGAAAAAATCTTGAACAGTTGAAGGAGTTTACATTGTTTGTGACCTTTTGTCTCAGCAGGTTGTGAATGTTTTTATTTGAACTTCAGTGCAAGTAAAATCCCCCCTACCCCCACCGACCCGAAGAAGGCTGAGGCCAAAATATTTGCGACATTTTAACTGGTCTTGCATTGATTCCTTTTTACATGTGTGTGTGTTTCTCTCTCTCTCTATATATATATGCTGTTGCTTTCCCCGTGTCCCTCACAGCTTATATATATATATATGTATGTTGTTGCTTTCCCTCTCTGTGTCTCCCTTGCTGTACACAATGGTTTTAATGCTGTTCATCATTACAGGAGCCAGACAAGTTTGGCATCACACCTCTTCTGTCAGCCATTTTTGAGGGACACAAGGAATGCGTGAGGATATTGATAAAGAAGGTGATTATATAAAATGGCATAATGTGTGATATGTCCAAAAATAGTATGCAATATTCTCTCAAGTTTTAATGAGGACACGACAAAGAGGGTGGGGGTGTTCAAATTTTCACGACCGTGGGTGACTGAGTGGGGGAAATATATACAATACTGATTATATATCATGCAATATTGCTTTGAACAAGATTTGCATTTACATGTTTGTATGTAAATAAAACATGACCATTAAAGGGTTTTGTGCTAATGCCGATTGCACCTGTTAAAGCAACTGGTAACATTATGGAAATGGTAATGTCACAGATTTTAAGCTTTTTTGTTTGTTTGCCAAGCACATCAAAGTGGATCTTGGGACTTCTGGTTTTTACTCACATTGTCGTATATGATATACTACAATGTGAGTACCTAGTGGAGTAACATTATGGTGGGTGAAGAGATAGATGCAACATGTTCCTCAAGTTTCACTGTCACACCATTATATAAATCCTGAAAGCAAGTCCAACAGCAACTGCCTCTGTGCCCTGCAGAAACTCTCGTTCACTGATGTTTCTGCACATTTGTAGGAACTGTGAAACTGCATTAATCAATGGCTTAATCATGCTTATGTTTGTTTGTGGTATTGTCGTGTTTGTAGTATGGCAAGGATTGGCCGTTAGATAGGTCCAAATGGACCTAATGCTACTATCCTTGAGCATTAAAGTTTTTGAGTTTGAGTACATCCTATGCCCTCCTACATATAAGACTGTGGGAACGATTGCTATAAATATGCTGCTTGCCACATATGTGCTATAAATATCCTGCTTGCCACAGGTGAGTGGAAGTTGTATGACTTCCCCTGCCAAATGGACAGCTTCCTATTTAAAGGCCTTGCAGTGGAATCCCTGATGACAGAGCTGGATCAGAGGCCACCCTCTTTTGGAAACATTTTCTTGAAACCTTACCTTTCACGTTTCTATGTAATTGAGCCCTGGTTCAGTTCAGTGTGGTATGTTCACACTTGGGAAAGCCCACGTGACCCTGCCTTTTAAAGTTATATTCAGATGGATACGAGGCCACTTTCACACTGCAGTGCATATTCAAAAGGAGGTTCAATTTTTGAAATTTTGGTTTGCAGCAAAATCAGATTGCCCAGCCTTCTTTTGCATCAGAAATTGTACTTCTTATGCATTTTTTGTTTTCTTTTAAAAATGTCGTTAAAAGAGGTTTTGAACATGTACCTGCTTGTTGCTAAGGACTGTATGATGAAAACTCCTGATTTATCAGAATGAGATGCTGTGGTGGTTGCAACTTCAAATTGTTATAACAAGACCAGTGAACAGATTCTAATAATTTTTGCATCATGTTAAAGAAAGTTTTGTGCTCTCTACTGTGATGTAAATATCTCAAAATGACAGTATCAGTGACTCATTTTGGAAGGAAGGGTCCTTACCCTCCAAAACCATTTTTACAGACTCCTTGAAAGCATCCAATTCCCATTTAAATGATCCCACCATCATCCAGCTCTGCCAACTGGTTTAAATGTAATTGAAAATTCAGACAAACTACTGCTGAGAGTCCCACTCAGAGAAATTAGCCTGTGAAATTTTGGTCACTTGTTTGTACAACAGTATTACAGCAGTTAATTCAAAGCAACAGGTATTTCTGTTTTCAGGTCAACAAATCATTGAACCGTCCAGTTTTGATGAAAACCCAAAATCAATGTTTTTGACTGGCACATGGTAAATTGCTCCACTCTGTATATTCTGACCCAGCATCAATGCAACTGATTTCGGGCAGTAGGGTCACATATGTGGTCCATCCCATCTTAGAAGTTTCTGCAGTGATGCCTTTGAGCCCATGCAAGTGCCAGACAAGGACCAGCACACTCAATCAGGACCACTTTTGCTTTATTCTGAGGGTGGTGTTGAAAGATGGGTTGTACTGTACTTCTTTTCACATCACCTTTTGTTGTTGTTTTGGACGGGATTTATGATAGTAATACAGCACAAGTTGTTGGAAGGTCATTTCCTGGATAAGGATACACTGGGATTTTTTTCTATTTTCAGGGAGCAGACAAGTCGGGCAAAAGTCCAGATGGAGCAGCGTACATTGACTGTACAGATGATAAAGAAATCCAGGAGCTCTTGAAATGAATAGTACCCATTTCTTTGACCAGTGAAAGACCAGGCATTGTAGTTGGCAATCATCAGTTCTTTATAGTCTGTATAGTTTCCGTCTCTTTTTTTCTTTCTTTTAGAATGATGCGGCGTGTGCTAGAGGTAAAAGAAAATATTGAATGTATTCTTGAGCAAGTGAAAGTGCATCAAGAATTGAAATAATAAATGGTTACAAGCAGTGAAACAATATGGCTGTATTAATTTAAGTTTCTGTTGTCCTTTGTTTTTAGAAACAATTGGGTTTGAGTAAATAGGGTAGATTCTTGTATAAAATTCACTTCATTATCAAATGACCTTGCCCATCTTTAACGGTATTTATGAGCTTGCTTTGGGTTAGCTGCACTTTCTGGATTTGGACAAACTTTCAACAATACACATGGCCATTCTGTATTTAGTGTTTTGTTGAAAATTGGAACATTTGTGTAGAAGTTGTTTAAAGCCATACTAACCCCCACATGATCGCCATTGAGAAAGAATATCTATATCTGCCATACATTAACTTGCAATATCAGACAAGAATTGCAGCATGTTAAATGTTTTGGGTTTTTTTGTTTGTTGCTTTAGGAAAAGCCATTATGTTTAGCACATCAACAGTAGGAAACGGGATCAAACATTCAAATCTGAAACAAGGATGACTGCTAGCATTCTAAGACGAGATCCAAACACTTAAACAGTTAAAAAGAATGCTAATGTAATGTAATACAGAATGTGTGTAATTTTGAGGGTAAGCCCTTTTCTCAGGCAACAAAACAACAGTTAACAGTAATAAATGTAAGTATTGTACCTACCCAGTTGTGTGCTGAATGCCTGGAGTGTGGGAAAAAAATCTTCCACACTCCAGGCATTCAACACACTGCAACTACACAAGTATGCTATTTCATTTATTGCCATTTAACTGTTATGTGCCTTTCAAAATGGGTCTCAACCCAAAACAATTCACATTTTGTATTGCCATATTAAATGAGCATGCTTTTTAACCATTTGTATTTGGATCCCATTTGTAAAAAAGGAAATCGAAAGTGAATATGAACACAAAATGACCAGCGTGGATGAACGTAAGTTGTTAAGGCATGTTGATCACTTGATGTATTTGTTGGATGGACAGTTGTGCATGCTCTGGGAGCAATTTGTATTGTTGGTGTTTCATTTTCATTGCAGCAAATTGGCAGTGCATTCTTACCATTTCCATTCCTTACGCATTGTACACCAGACTAATCATTAGTAATTTTCATGCAGTTCATACTGTATAAGGGTTATTTAATCTGGAGGCAAATCATCACATGTATTTGAAAACTTAAAAAGCTCAAATTGTGAATAAATTATGCTGAAAATTCCTATTCTGTGCCCTCATTTTTCTCTCTCCACTTTCATACCTTGAAATGTACTGGACAGTTTTCAACTCAAAGTGTGGATGTGGGATCAGTGTGCATGGCTCATGAAGAACAATGTGTCAAAGTGCAAATAAACTGGACTTTTTAAATACTCATTTTGTTGTCTTGAACTGGATCCCCAGCATTACCGGACCTTGTGAAAGTTCATCAAGATAGTGATATCAGATCCTTCCTCAGTGCCAGGAACACTGTCACTGCATTTACAATGCTCAAGTGTATGCTTGTGTGCAGTCCCCAGTTGCTTTTCTTCCACAACCTGATATTTGCAAGTATCGCTCAATACACACACACATAGTTAAAGAGGAAGGTAAACCAACTCTATATTACTCATTCACCCAGAGTTTATTCCACCAGTCAAAACCTGAAATGTACGACTTAACGGTATGATTTCTGGTAACGTGCTCTGGCACCCGGACCGCCAAACTTCTTGGGCTCGCAGCGCCTGGGGTCAGCAACGAGCAGGGAGCGGTCGTAGGAGATCAAAATGTCACGGATCTCCTTCTTGGACTGTTCATCCACATCTGCAAGGCAATATCAAAATCAGTAATATATGTACAAAAATGTTGAGTCCAGTAGTCTTAACAGTAGCACTAGCAGTACAAAAATGGCTTAACTCAAGACTTATAGCTGTACGCACGGGTGGTAGGGGTGCAAGAGGGGAAAGTGAAACTTCAAAACAAAAAAAAACACTGTGGACACAGCGCAACTTTTCATTGTTACTGCCACTTTGGTTTCACGATACTGCAATGTGGGAGTCAAATTTGACATTTCTATGCTCAAGCCTCAATTTGAGGTGGACATTTCCAACACATACCAGAATAGGGGCTCTCAACACCATGGCAAAAATACCCAAGAGAGCCTTAACTGCTTAAGATGATGGTTCACACAGGATTTTTACTTCCAAATTCTCATACTGCAAGACTATCTTCCCAGACCAAGTTACTGCTCAGATAGCGAGTTAAACAATTTGATCAAGTATCAAAAACAAAATTAGTTATTCACTTACGTGTTTTGTCATTTGGCCACCCTTTTAAACCCATCTTCTGCAGATTATATGTGGAACTTTATCATGAAATCTAAGTTCCATAACCATGGCCAATAATTCAATGTTTCCCAAACTTTCCAGCGATGAAAAAAGGCACCCGTTTTCCCAAATTTTCAAACCAAACAAACCCTGATGGGTTTCACCAAAACTGCATGACCCCCAAAATGGCCTTCATTAAATTACTGCTACAAGTTACATCTAAAATGTTGGTTTCATGTGCTTGTACTGTTTTCCTACCATCCTGTAAATCCAAAATCATTCATACAAAGAATAGATGATGAAAAAAAACTTACATTTTTGGTAGTATGAAATCAGTGCCTTGCTGATAGCCTGCCGCGCAGCTGAAAACAAGAAGACAAAACTCTGGAACAAATGCAATGCATTTGGGTCAAGCCTCAACTAAAGATTCTGATTCAACAATTATACGTACTGCAGTTGCTTCTTTATATTACTGGTAAGGATTAGGAGGAGACTATGGTAACTGTACACAAAATGAAAACAAAAACAAAAAAGCTTAAAATTTCCAGCTCACTTACCACTGTCTGTCAGTACTCCCTCTACGATAACACTCACCATACACTTGTGCGACATGTCCACCACCCTTAACGCGCACTCTGATGTCCACACCTGCAAACCGTTCTTGTCCCAGCAGCAGAAGAGGCTCCTCCAACTGAAACACAAACCAAACCTTTCAGTGATTCACACTTGACATGCTCACTCTCGGAAAGGGATGCTTCAGAATACTGAACCAACAAGTTTAACTGGGAAATCATGATAATTCAGAATCACTGGCTTATAATTTGGATGCACACTGCAGTGCAAAAAATAAAATGTGGATACACTTGGATGAAGATTTAAATGGACATAGGCAGGCAGAAATGGACGACATAAAAAGGAAACATATGCATTACGAACCTCATAACTAACTCCCTGCTGAGGGCAATCATCTCAAAACTGAAACTAGTGAAAGGAAAGGCAAAGGACCATCTGAACTTAAATAAGTACTACTGTTTTAATCAGATGTTTGTGTGCACATAATAATAGTTATTTCTTGATGCCGAGAAACAAGATGTTGCACACATGCTCACATGTGTGTGTGTGTGCATGTGCGCACGTGTGCGTAGATGTGTGTCAGTGTGTGTGTGAGAGAGACTAATATTGTTTAATTACAGATGCTTGTGTAAATATTTACTTTTCAATGCTGTGAAAATAATTAGTCTATTGTTTATTCTATTTCCTACAGTGCACTGTAAAAAGTGTAAGACAACTTTCCTTGTAAACTTGTACTGGAAGTGGAACAATAAATATTCTGATTCTGAAACCAGCTGATCAGCAAAGAAAGTAACTGTAACAGCACACAACTGTAAGCAGACCTGTTTACCCTTCTTTTCACTTGTCAGTACTCTGGGCAGAAGTTGTCAGTAATCCAAGGTGTCTGTCAATAATACACACACTCCATTTTTGACTCATAATTTTTATTCATATCTCACACAATGTTTTAGACAGTTGTATTCACAGTTAATTTTACTCAGACCAAGATTGTAACAAATGAAGGCACAATAGCCTCAAGTTCAAGTGCAATGGCATTTTGTTTAAACTGTTATTAAAAACACCAAAAGATCCACAGACTGTGATGATTACAAGTCTTGACGACTAACAAGTCGCACATCATGGCTTCAGCTCTAATGATGTCCTGCTGGCCTTCACCTCGTTTTGCTTCCAGAAACTTTAAACTATACGGCTGGGACTTCCATAATCTTTGTGGTGACTGGAACTCACTCTCCATTGAGGCAGTAGAGGCAACGACTGTTGACACTTTTGTGTCACGTGCCTCCCAGACCAGTCAACTAGTTCGTTCTTCTTTTTTTCCTTTTTTTTTTTTTTAAGAGGCAGAGAGAGAATGACAGTGAAAGTTGTTAATTCTTGAAATACAGAAGGCTGGGGTCCAGGGGCCGCCAAGGCCCCTGGTGGGGGTAAAGGGGGCAATGGCCCTTTTTCCACTGAGCAATTTTAGCAAATGTGTGGTTGTTTTGTGGCTTTTCCTTGCAACAACAGTTAAACTGAGAACAAACACATCAACGGCTACAGTTGGGAATATTTAAATTATATGTATAAATGAAGCTGAATAACTTATATCACCAAGTGTATCTATGATGAACAGTTACAGAACAAAGTAATGGTTAACCAAGTCTCACTCCTCCAGACATTTGGACAGGACTCTCAAATACTGAAATAAATCGCAACCAAGAAATTTCTTACTTCAAAGGTTCATTTGCATTAGTAATAGTATACAAGTATTGTAACTTTACTAGGACTACTACATAATCATACTGACCTTACTTCACATAACACTTTAACAGATGCAGATGTTCCTACACCTGATTGAATGTGCCTCACCAAAATTATTAATACTATCATAATAACTACTACAATTAATAATTTTATTTTTCAGTGGGATACACTCCTTGTCTTTGCAACATGCATATTTTCCGCTGTCAGTGTCACTGAACTTCCATTTAACTTCTGGTTATAAAAAAAAATCTGCTGTCAAACTCAAAGTAATGTTTCACTTTCCCTGAACAATTCTAAGTAGTTGCTCTTGATCCTCTATCTACGGTTCTCACGTTGCAAGAGTGGACGCTGTGAAATCAGGTAGCCTGCGCTGTGCAGATGAATTTAAACAACAAGAAAATAAATCAAGTGATAATGTAAGACGTCAAGCAAACTTGCTGTCATAATAATCTGCAAACATTAAATCATACGATCACATTAATCAGTCATTATGCCGGCGTCGCTCGGCGAGTGCGACCTTTCTTCCCTCCATCTTTCTTTTAAATTCATCTGCACAGCGTAGGCTACCTGATTTCACAGCGTCCACTCGCCTTTCTGACAAGTTCAAAATGGCCGACATAGCAGACGATGCTACGGTTACTCGATTCAGTAAATGAGAAGAAGAATACTCCATCGAAGATGTTGATAGATTAGCGTTTTTACAAATAATGACCACGTCGAGATCGCTTGGGTGTTGCAGAAGTAAAACATGGCGAATCACATCAAGAATCGAGCCTGCTAGGCATGCCTTCACCTAATGTTTACGTTTACCAATGCTTGCGAGTACGAAATACGTCGCAGGGAAGTGGACGAAGCGTGTCGGTGCGCATGCCCAGATGGGACTGCCCCGTCTAAGTTAGCACAAGCAATGACGCGTGTGATGACCACTTTCTTATTAGCGCGAAATCAGAGACTCTATTGTCTCGACCACTGTCCGCGTCCATGTATACGAACTTTGTCTAACTCAAAGTCTCGGACTCTAAAGTCAGGAACTTTGGTTTAGGCCAGGCCTACCGTAGTCCCGATTCATAGTTAAGGCCCCTGATGTCCACCTCCTAGCCCAGTTCCATTTCATTGGGTTTTTTTTAGTTGATAATGTTTAGTTTTTTAGTTGCAACCCTCGGCTCATCGAACTTTCAACACCAATGTCGAAACGGTACTCCAACCGCGCCCACCTCCTGAATCCACTTCCAGTTTCTTTTTTTATATACATTTTTGTCAATGGCGACGGAAAGCTCATAGCCCTCTGACAAACACGGCATTTTTTCGAACTGCTCTGGACTTCTCAGATTATAAAGCAGGGATCCCGCCAATTCACAACAATTCTCACCACTTCCAGCAACGCGTGCGCATGCGTTAACTTCAGAAAACATGGATCTGCAAGTGGTCGGGTGTATGGATCGGACCAGATTGTGGAACGAAATTGAAACAAAAATATATATTTCTATTCTTTTTATTTTGGAAATTTTCAAAATAGAGATCTGCACAAACAGGTATGCACATTTTAATTTTACGAATCTCCGTATAAATACGGATGTACTTTCACCCATGCAACTCAATTTTTAGGACTTGTGACCAGAGCTGAAATGTACTTTGCGAACACCACCTAAAGTACCAGAATCATTATCAACATGATTGTGGGTATTCAAGGAAAGAAGAAGAAGAATGGACTTCATGTGCCTCTTGCAGTCTTTTCCACCACCATGTGTGCAAGTAGGTAGGACCACAGCGCTAAAAACTGGGTCAGCCAGTCGGATTTCACCAAAATGACCCATTTTCAACTCATGATATCTTTTTCTAAACACGATTGTGTTTGACATGAATACTACTGAATAAAAGAGTGATCTTTTCTGATTCATGTCGTGTGTTGTATTTGTTAATTCATGCCGATGTGACCGAAATATAACATTGCAAACACACCTGGGGTAATGCCGAGTTTGTGCTGCCGAGAGCCTCAAACGCGATACCGGCTCAACAGTCCGAAACGAGCACTTCGCTAAACTCGCAGGGGACACCGTATGCTGACTTGTAGCTAAAAATACTTTATGCAAATATATGACGCAGAAGCAGAGCTATCCAGCGGTGGTATTTTCGAACTAGTATATGAACGCTTTGTTGTGAAAAACTTGACCAAAAGAGAAAGTTGAACTTTAAATATTAAAAAACACACAAAATAATTTAAAAAATCAGATGCCTTCGGGATCATTTTGAAGCTGAATCAATCCTCTATAATACTGCCATAAGCGTTTTTCGCGTAAGAGCAATGTACGCTGTCCCCGTGGAATACTAACTGTGAACCCCACCAAACCTGACAGAGCTAATGCAAACATGGCTGCCGCTACTACGCACGCTTTGGAGTTCGACGATCGAAAGTTCAACTTTGATTTACGATGCCTTGCGAGAACATCTTGGTAAGTTTTTTTCATTGCAATAGTCTGAATAGATTATTTATTATTCTGAAGTATTTTATCAAAATGTTGTATACGCCGTACAGTGATCTTGACTTGATTTTGTTGTTGGACAAAGCGACCGGTTGTTTTGACTGAAGTTTCGATACTTCCAAGGTGCCAGTGAGCATTTAAAGAAAAATATATACGGTTTTAGGGCCAGTCAAGTTCAGTGCTTTGGATGCTTTTGTTTAGAAAACATTCTTGTATATAGCTATTTATTTCTGAGTGCCGATGTCAAGTTTATGTGGAGATATTTTGATTTCTGACATGTTCCCCTTTTTTTTTTTCTCTCCTTTTTTCTTTCACAAACTCCGCAAGTGAGAACTGCACAACCTGAGCATAGGAAAATAAACAAGCTTTTGCTCCCCCACAGATATACGCTTGTTGTGTTAACTGTTATCCTGTGAGAAGCCTGTCTTAAATTTAAAATTATATTTTTGTATCTGCACATTCTTCCCCATGTATACATTGTTAAACATTTGTGTCTTTTGTTATTGTAGTTCTACAGTGTTACTGTTAGCTCCAGGTTTTGTTTTTTGCCATTAGAAAATTTAGATGATCCATCATTGGTAATGTTACATCCATACATGTACAGTACAGTTAGTATAAGGTTAATACTATTCCTGGTAGTGGTACTTTGAGACTTTTATAATGGTACAATATTACAATAGCAAAATGGAAAATAACAAAAAACAGAGAACCACCTGAGAAGGAGTGAGTGAGACTGAGAGAAAGAGAGAGAGAGATTCATGCTTGCTGAATGGCCCAGTAGTCCAATCTAAACCTTTATAAATTATATTGACAAAAGGTTTACCAAAGTTTATGTTTTGTGGACTAGTTTAATTAATCAGTAGAATAAAAATCTGTGAAAGTTGTTTGAACTGAATTTTTGTCCCCACAGCTTAGAATTTAATTGTTTTTTCTTTTTACTTTCTGTACATAGATGATGACTTTTACCAGCACCACACTGAGGAGATTAGGCCTGGCAGAGGCCCTGGTCATCCACCTGCTTTGCCAGCTCTTCCTGGCACCATCACCACCAATCGCCTGCTTTTAGTTACAATTTCTTATTAGTTTATAAGTGTATTATATTAGTTATAATTAGTATATTATCTTAGTAATAGTATGTCAGTCCTATTTAACTTTTTTGTTTTATATTACTGATTCTCATTCTAATTCTGATTATCAATCATTCTTGTAGCACAAGTATTACCTGAGAATGAGATACATTTTTTATTTTTTTTAAATAATTCAATATTATATAATCACAACTAACATCATTGTTTATTAAAGACCAGATTGTTTCTGTTGACAAAACAGCTTGGTTACAAACATTTTGATGTGTAAATCATTTTTCTAGCCCAAATAGTACCTGAGATACAGAATTAGGTCATGTTTTGTCATTTCCGGATATTACATAATCTGTTACAGTCATAATTGCATAACAACATTTATGACAAAATTTGTTTCTAGTGTAAAGGTCTCTGGGTAGCACACATTTTGATGTATCATTTATTTCCTTAGCACAAGTACTGCCTGAGATACAGACCTATATAATTATTTGCAATTAAAAAAATTACATAATTGTAATTGTCATTAGATTAAAAAAAAAATTTTTTTAAACCAAACTGTTTTTGGTGTATAGATCTCTTCATTGCAAATATTTTGATATGTGAAACATTGCTGTACTCCTTGTATAAGCAAAGCTAAGAAAATGTGTCCACAGCCAGGTTAGTGTTTCACAGTGAACCTAAATTTGTGACATTCAAATTGGCTTTTGGGTCAAGTTTGGACACCTGTATAATTACAAATGAAAATAATGCAGTTCTGAAAAAAATTAGGCATAATATATGTATATAGATCTGTGTATAGAGGCATATTAAGACAAATCAGAGGTTTACTTTACTTGGTATGGGGTGCTAAAGATGGATATTTCTGTGATTTGCAAGGAAATTGTCATGAAAATGATCAATTTTGATTGGTTATTAAATCAAATTGGTGGATTTTCTAAATGTTTGTTGTTCATTTTCTGGAGCATTGTGTTGTACTGTTTGAAGAAATGTCTTTGTTTATAGTGTGCAGCATCTGTTCTTCTTGTTATTCCCTTGTAAACCTGGCATTCCACACACAGTCAACACAGTGACAGTTACGCAAACATACTAAATATTAAATATTTCAAAAACTATTTGAAATATCTGCTTGAAACTTTGCAGAGTGACTGTTTTCACCAAAAGGCATAGTTTCTGACACATTTTGTTTTCCTGTGAAGAAACCAAAAAAACGAGTGGTCCTACCTAGTGCAAGAGAAGTCGATGTTGAACTTTTCACCTTTTCGCGAACGCAATAAACATGACCATTTCTCACTTCTTTGGGTGATAATGTTGGATCGCCATAATTTTTTGGGGGGGGTAGTCAATCCCGAATCTTCGACACATCTTTTACTCATCTTCCCAAAGCACACTTCAAAGATGGCGGCAGAAGTAGTTTTAACAATGAGCATGCGCAGTCGGTCTTCCAAGGGAAGTAATTTCCTGTCATGACTTGGTTTTGGCCCTTTGACAGTTTCGATCCTGTGCCTGTGGTTTTACTCTAGCTTAAAATGCGGGAAAGGAAAAATCGGACAGTGACCGTACTTTTTGACCCAGCCAGCGTAACGGTGGAATTTGAGGTCCGAATCCATAGGAATTACGGCAAAACCATAGGGGTAAACAGGTCTGTGTAAGGCAAATAAAATAAACTGATACTGTGACAACAGCCCTTAGTGTACAGCTTGAATTAGTGGAAGAACAATCTAAATACCAAAAACAAAGCCATTTGATGCCACATACCTTTGCGCGGAGGATGACAGGCTCAACCAGGTCCAGAGGTCGGCCATTGACCTTGATCAATCCATTTCCCTGCTTGCAGTGGGCAACAGCAGTGGCCGTTTTCTGCACACAGTCATGACACATAGAACATTTACTCACACTTTGACACAAATGCCATCTACTGTCATCAAAGTATTTCCTCAAACAGCAGCACTTCACAAAGCAACGACTGATTCCAACATTCCTAAGCACAACATAAATGAAACAACATCATAAGGGGGAAAAAAGTCTTTAAATTTTAATTTCAAGTTTTTTTAATTCATCATTTCTAGTATTCTACTTAACAACGCAACTTCTAGTTCTAGTTCTCCTAGTCATTAGGGATAACACATTGTAAGTCCAGAAGTAAAAAATTTTATGTACAATTCGTCAATTGCAAAACTATAAAAAATATTTTTTTAAATACTATTTAGAAAAGGGTAAGCTGCAAAACAAAAATAAACAACAATCTGAGCCTGGAAACCACCTAGACAATAGCACAATCCACTTGGAAAGCACTATGTTCTTTAAGGCAGCCCTGAAACACCACCACCACTGCTGTGCTCCCCATCCTGCTGCACCAATGCCAGATTCCAGGATGCTAGCGATGCATGCCACAGAAACAGAGATGCTTGGTGCACAAGCTTTGTTGAAAAAACAAAGTGACACACTCAAGCCAGCAGCTGATGTTTGAAGATTTAGCTTTTAAGGTTTTTGCCAATCCTGTACAAGATTCAACCAGACAATCAAGTTACTTTAGTTTCCATCTTTGTTTTGTCTGATTATTAAAGGAATTAGTCTTCTCAGACTTGCTCCCAAAAAAATTTGCATGAATTTATGTGACTTTAAATTGAATCATGATTTGTTTGGTACAGTTAGTGTTACATTATTTTTTTCCATCTGCCGGCTAATTTTACCAAACATTACCAGTCACTGTGATTTATAATGCAAGTTAAAATTAGACTGGGGTTAAAACCCAATGGACTACACCTTTTCCAATTGGGCTTACATTTTTTCTAGAGCACTGAAATATGTCATCAAAAGTTAACTGCACAAAAAATACAAATTATCAGTTACAAAAATGATTGCAAATGCTACCAGCATGCATTTCTTCCATGACCTGTAAAAGTATGCAAACCTGAGAGTGAGAGCTTCAAAATGAAGTGCAGAAAAAGAGCACACAACGCATTAATGACCACAAACCTAGTGAAACAAGTCTTATTAGTATTAGTTATGCCTTATGGTATCCCAAAAGGTCGCCTTATAATGTATTGTTATAAAAATATAATTAAAAAATCTATATAACAGCTGGTTCAGTCGCAAACTTTCGCTCCGGATTATGTTCTTTTCACCTGCTCCAAGCACACCAGTCATTAAGCCTGGGGAGGCTAGTTCCTGTAAAGCGTAGTAACAATATCATGGTAACTGACACCTCTAGTGACTCTAGTAATTCCAAATTTATCGTTGTTTGGGCACATCGCGGCTGTGGTTTCTCACGATTACTGCGAGAGAAAATGGCTTTTGGTCGGTGATCAGTTGATGTTACAGCACAGCCAAATGTCTGTAGAATTCACTTCTTTGCCACATATATTTTTTCGATTTATTGGACTAAACCAGAAATTAGCACAGGAAATGAGTTGCACGAGGTACAGTACAGAGACTACAGAGGTGCTTCATACCTTTCGCCCGAACACTTGAACAGCCTTGATGGGTCCTTTTGCTGGCATTTTCTGAAACAAATAATGTTTGATTATTGCACGAAATAATTACTTTTACATTAATAGTTCCAGAACTATGGTTAAAAATAATACCAAGCAGACTACCCAGGACTCACGTTGCTTTTCGGTCAGAAAGCGAGAAGAAAAAGGAAGTGACGTAGTTGCTTGGGGTCTTCAACTTCCTGCCCACGGAGTCTGCAGAACTCTCTAACAAAATCTTCAAGTTCAACAGCCAAAAATGTTGAACAAGAAGAATTATAAAAATGATCGGGAATGTCTTACTGCTCTTACCTACGTTTGTGCTTCTAAACATCATCCAATATGTAACTCGGTCAAATTTTATGAAGTACGGCAAGCTGGGATGAATTTGCATGCAAAACCGAAAGTAACGTATTGTCTGGGTTGATGTCAAATTTTAAGATTATCAGAATAAAAACATGGTATTTTCTGCACAAGAAGAGGAACTGGAAACTATTTAACTCAATCATGGGCAAGCCTGTGAGTGTGTTTTTTTTTTCTGCCCGTTACATGTTCTATTAGCGCATTTAGCGCTAAAATATATTTGGCGGGAACACTATTGCTACGATCAGTCATGTCGTCTCCACCTCCTGAAATTCACAGACAGTCTCCCAAAGACAGCAGCTCTGAGAAGAATGTCGTGCTGTCAAAAACTGATAGCCAGGCCGAAGAAAAAGAAAATCTGAAGGATAAGCCCGAGCGGTAAGTTTAGACGGATCCACAGGTATGAATAGCTATGCAACAGCCTCTGTGCTTAGCCTGGGACACTATGGATTCCGGGGGGGGGTACATCACTTCAGATCGAAAATGCACAGTTAAAACTGCATTTTTCATCCTGCATGCTTGTGTTATCGTTTGAGTGAATGAATATTCTACAGCCTACACTGTGTGTTATTTTATTTCATGCCTTTGAAAGTAGTATAATCTTTGAAAAAACGTCATTTTACGGGTCGAGCGGCCGGCCTCGCGCCGCGCAGTGGAACGGTTTCCGAGAGGACATTGTTTCAGGTGGCTCTCTTCAAACTCTTCGTACAATCGCAACTGACAACGTACAAGGCTTAAACTTTACAGCCAGTCAGAAGAAAGACCGCTCTTTCGTGCGGTATGTGAAGCTTTTTGATGCGGTCTATGAAAACAGCGTAATGGCGGTAAATACGGTTGTTGTAATTTCTTTCTCAAATATTTTGTTAAAATTGGTCGTTTAGGAAAAATGTTCACCCACAGGCTTATTCTGTGTTCTTTTTTTTTTATCTACAAGGGCATGTATTTCACTAGTGGTTTTGTTGAAAAATACGACGGTAATGGGCTTAAAACGATGAAGTGGCAAAAATCTCTCAAACTCGGCCTGCGCATCGCGTGGGTTCGTCGGGCTCCAGATTAAGCGAGATGGAGGAGACTTAAAAATACAAAGCAACTCTCATTTAACTCATTTTAAGTGCAGTAAACGCACTAAAAAAAACTAAATCTAAACACACTGACCTGAGGAATATTCGATTGATTTGTTTATTCCGTCAGGTATTTTGTTAAATTTCATAAAATTTTGGGGATCGTTCTTGGAACATTCCATCTCCAGCTACTGGCCACTCCTGCCTCAGTAATGGCCGCACCCAGAGTGCTTTTTATCGGACCTGGATTTTGACTACGGGCAGGTCTATTTCTTCAGCCGAGGGGTGTCAGATATTTAATCAATGCTATTTTCTTGATTTACATTGGTCTGGACTTTTTAAAAAAATCTTCTCCTCCTGTGCCCAAACCCAGGCAGACCAGATGGATTTATATAGAACTTAAAAGACCACAGTGTCATCATGAGTTTTGTTAATTGTTTTTTATGGCAATTGGTGAATCATTAAAAAACAAAAACAAACTGGAAACATTATTTTTGTCATCATTGTGTGAATGACTGTGCTTTTTGGTTTGATTGATTGATTGACGATCGCTTATATAGCGCTATTCTCCACTCTCTTGAGCAGACTCATTGCACTCGCATGTGGTTCTACATGAGTGACTAGCTTTATAGCGCGTTTTTGTTTTGTTTTTGAATATCCACCGAAGTGGTGTACTTACAGCGCTGGCATGGCTGGTGCCACATGAAACTGCAGCCGTCTCGGCGCAAATCCTGTGTACACCATACAACCATGTTCCATGTCACTTCGTGCAAAGCCACATACGTAAGGTGTATGTGTGTTTAGCTGTAACCTGCACTTTTGGCAGAATGACCGGGATCTTTTGCGTGTTACTGCGGTAACACGGGGGTGGAACAGATACCGAAATAAGAGCACAGAAAGTCGACCCTGGAGAAGAAAATTCTCCCACCACTCCAGCAGGGATTCGAACCTGTGACCTTTCAGTCACAAGTCCAGCAAGGGTGAATTGGACAAAAAGCTGATATTGTGTGGATAGGTATATATTTTTGCAAATAAATTAGCCTAATGGGCTTGTTTGTTATATTATGGTAATGATATGAACACAAACTGACATTGATTGATCCTGTTTACCTGTGGTAATTGCAACACCAAAAAACAACATTGAAACTAAAAATCTGAAAGTTCTAGTTAAAAAATTAAACTGAATTAAATTAGCATGTTTTATTAATATGCTAATTTATGCAATTGGGACTGAATTACTTCACAGGCTTGACACCATTTCAATCAATTTACTATAATGGCAAAGCTCCAGGAGCTGAATTTCAGTATTCTAATAGATGTGGCAGGTAACTTCATATAAACAATTCATGAAAAATGTATAGACTCTCATGCTAATTTATGCAGATTAGATTGCACAACAGTGATCTGCTAATGCTACAGGTACAAATTTCAACAAGGCTACCACAAATAAGAAACCCCATGTGCTGATTTTGAAGACTTTCGAGGATAATTGTGGTATCTGAACAACCAGGAACAGTAACAAGTTTGTTATGTAATTTATGCAAATGAGGGATCAAATTGGGTTAGATTCTATGCTGAGATACAGTGAGAAGCGGTGTACACTATTGGTATATCTAAATTTCCTTGTTTAAAATCTGTACGTCCTGTGAACATGCACAAATCAGTTAATTATTATACTTGATTAGTTATTACATAACAGTATGCTAGTTATCTCTTGAAACTGGATTGTGAGGCACTTTTTTTTCACCGTTTTTGGATTCGTCATGTCCCAAAATATAAATGTATATATATACTGCCTGATCTAATTTGTTGCTTTATAAATGCTGCCTATATATGTTGCAGTTGATTAGTATTTGGATTTTAGTCTTTGATGTTTCAGGAATGTTTGTTTTATTGTAACATTTATTGAATATTTTAAGTTATTGGATAATTGGTGAGCCAGAAGAAGAATATGTGTGTGTGCACACGCGCAAGCATGTGTGTGTATCAAGCATGTGTCAGTGTACATACATTGTTATTAAGTATTTTGGCTTTTGTATTTGAGCGTGGTTGTTGTTTTTTTGGCTCAGTGTTCCATTGAATTGTTGATGTTTTATTGTAAAATGTATTTAATGTTTTATGTAAATGATGAGCCATAAGGAAAATTTCTCTACACAGAGACAGTAAAGTTGTATTTGACCTGACTTTTGTTCCAGGCATGCAGAGTTACAGTACTTGGAGGCTGTGCAGCGTTGCATCTCTGAAGGGGCTCTGCGACCTAACCGCACTGGTATTGATACCAAGACCATTTTTGGCATGCAGATGCGATACAGTTTACGGAAGAGTAAGGCCAAGTTTTTTTTATTTGTTTATAAGCTCCGTGATACTAGTACTTTTGGTAGATTGTGGCAATGGATTTTGTGACTATTACAGTAATAGTAATACTATTAAGTACTCCTACTAGCAATAGTAAATTGCCCTGATATAACTGTAATGGTTGACTGTGCATAAAACACCAGGTTACTTCCTTATACTTTTTAGTAGTTACATTGAAGTACTAATAATATTAATAGTATATTGTAATAGTACTTAATAATAATAGACTATAGTACACAGTTTCTCTACACACAGTCATTTATTTTATTCTGATATGTATCTAATAGTATATTGTGATAGTAGTTAGTACTTAGTTGTGTGTTTTTTAGTAACTTAGTACACGATTTTTCTAGATCTACATCTTTTAATTTTATTGTAATTGATATAGAATGAGAAGAACAGTTTTTGTTTTTCATAGGTTCTGGAACTGGAAGAAGGAACAATGTGCTGATGGCACAGAATTTCATAGTAAGGCATGCAGTTTTCCACATCCAGTACTTCACTGCAGTCAGTCAGTTATTTAGGCCAACAGTTCATGAAATATTGACGGCTCCATCTCCCTCATACTTTCTTCTGTTTTTTTTTTGTGTTTTTTAATCCGTCATTTTTCTTGTTTTTCCCCACCAGGCTTCCCCTTGTTGACTACAAAGCGCGTGTTCTGGCGCGGCGTTGTTGAGGAGTTGCTGTGGTTCATTCAAGGCAGCACCAACGGAAAAGAACTTGCTGACAAAGGTGTCCATATTTGGGATGCCAATGGGTCCCGCGACTTCCTGGACAAGAATGGCTTCATTGACAGAGAGGAAGGTGAGAATAAGATGAGGCAAATCTGAATCCACTTCATTTTCTGCAGAATCCCCATGAAGTGCACAGTTGTCTGAATTAATTTGGGGGGCATCTCCATCCTAGTTCCAGTCCTATTGAGCAGGAACACAGTCAAACTTGGACCCAGCCTATGTGTGTGTTTTGTTGCAGGAGGATGTGTACTGCTTTTTAAATTTTTTTACACATGGCAGTGTTGTTCATTCACCCTGATACAGCTGTACTGGTTGACAAATACACCGAAAATTTTAAGCAAAATAAACCTATCTTGCGCATTTGCTCAAACAGCATGTGTTACTGTATGCTAACATACAACATAAAGTTAGATCTGTATGGCAAAATGTGTTTTAATTGAAGGCAACACCAATGGTGGACCAGAAATGAAATAATAGTTGACGCAGAAAGCTGACTCTGGAGAATAAAATTCTCTGCTCCTACCAGAAATTGAACCTGCAACCTTTTGATCACAAGTACAGCTCTACCACTGATAGAAGAATGATGCAGGCAAAAAGGTACATGAATGCAACACTGATCAGTTGCTAAAATAAATTGTATTACACTTTTCAGGTGACCTTGGCCCAGTGTATGGGTTTCAGTGGCGCCACAGCGGTGCAGAATACAAGGACATGCACACAGACTACACAGGTCAGGGTGTGGATCAGCTGAAAGAGGTCATCAACTTGGTGCGCAACTGTCCTGATTCACGCCGCATTATCATGTGCGCTTGGAACCCTTCAGGTCAGTTGATTTCAGGATTTTGTCAGCAGCTCACCAGCTGGATCTAGTGGGGGGAGTGGGGGGGTTACATTAGGTGAGAGATGTAAATATGAGTAGCTGATACTACATGAGATGTGCATTTGGATAGGCAGTGATGGTACCAGTTTATACTTATTTCCCATGGAAGTCTGTCAAGGGAACAGTGAAAATTCTGGAGGCTCAGAATGTAGGTGTGAACAACTTGTCCAGCATGTAGAAGATAAAAAGTATAATGATGTTTGGACTGTTGCAGACGTTCCAAAGATGGTGTTGCCCCCTTGTCACTGCCTGGCACAGTTCTGCGTCATCAATGGGGAGCTGTCCTGTCAGCTGTACCAGCGATCAGCAGATATGGTACACCGCCTATAGAATCATCATTTTGAAATTATTATTGTAGTGAATGCCAGCTGTACCAGTGGTCAGCAGATATGGTACACCCGCATAGAATTATTGTTGTAGTGACTTGACTTAAATGCCAACTGTCTTTTTTTTTTTCTTTTTTTTTTTTAACTGTGCAAATTTCCCAATTCACTTGCAAAAAAAGTAATTTAATGGAGGGGGGAAAATGTGACTGGTACCATTCTGAAACAAGATTGTCCTGCCCATATTCTTCCAAGTCCTGGACAGGAAAGCAGCATAGCTCAGGCAAAAACAGATACGTGGTTTAACTTTCCATCTCATTTTTTCACCATTTAACTTTTTTAAGTGTCTTTTTTTTTTAGCTTCATAAAGGGGATTGCCCCAAAAATTTGCAGGTTGTGTTTTGTCCTAATAAATAGTGCTATTCTGATTCTTTTATGTGGTTGACTTTGAGTAATTTGATGACCAGGAGCACAGTTAACGACAATTAAATCGGGGAGGGGAGACTGGCTGCAAAAATTCAATCTCTCCTCCAAGTAGTTGCAGCCAAACCAGAGGAAAGGCAACTGTTGAGATGTTGTGTGATGGCGCCCCTCAAGAAGACATCCTAGGATGAACAAATGATTGGGTGAACTCGTACAGAATCATGGTTAAACTCTACAAAATCAGAAACTACATGTAAATTTGGGTATTAATGGTGGTGCCGCATGGTCAGCACAATTGTGCAGTTAACTT
>OY757548.1:5179314-5275311 GCA_963584105.1 Alviniconcha strummeri
GTATTGAATGTTGCTGTGTTTGTCATCAGGGACAGATTTGTAAAAAAAAAAAAAAAAAAAGCCGACTTGCGCTTAAATCTTTATCCTTTTTAATAAAGTATTATCTATCTGATCTGGTCTCTCTCTACCCCTTTCTCACTCCCTAAACTGAATGTCTCCTGTAGCATTTTCCCATCGTTCTTATTATTCCACTCCACCAGGCTTCCCTTTGTTGACCACGAGACGCATGTTCTGGCGCGGCATTGTTGAGGAGTTGCTGTGGTTCATTCGAGGCAGCACCAACTCAAAGGAACTTGCCGAGAAAGGTGTCCATTTTTGGGACGCCAATGGCTCCCGGGACTTCCTGGACAAAAATGGCTTCACTGACAGAGAGGAAGGTGAGACTGAACAAGACAAGGCAAATCTTAATCCATTTTCTGCAGAATCCCCTAAGTGCGCAGTTGTTGTCTGAATTAATTGGGTGGCCTGGTGGAGGGGGGGGGGATTTCCTAGCACTGGTTTACGACATCCTTCCTTCAAGGTGCCGGAAAACGATGCTCGGAGTGTGAGAATGAAGGTGAGTGTGTTGTTGCGTAACCACCGGAGGACCGACTGCTGCGGCCTTTTGAAATGTTGACGCACACTCCGAGCATCGCTTTCCGGCACCTTCCTCCTGGAGAAGGGATGTCGTAAACCAGTGTTTGGTGTTTGGTGCCGACGTACGGAGCACGGCAGGGACCCTTGTGCCGCTGCCCCGCGCCGCGCTTTGCACCGGACGTGGGTCAGTACCACCGGTGAAATGTAACTTCAAACGTAACCATCGAGGTCGATCTATCTGCTCTTCAGTGTCTGCCTGTTCTACTTCACTGACTGACATTAGCCAAATCCGGCTGCCCCCCCCCCCCCCCCCCCCCAACCCCGCCACCCAAGCCGGCCCCTCCCAGCACACTCCTAGCATCGCTTTCCGGCACCTTCCTCCGAACTCAGTGCCAGAATTGGTTACCTCCCAGCTGACTTTTGTCAATCAGTGTTCATGTCTCTCTCATAAACCCAAATTTTTGTACACAAAAATTGTACAGTTTATTTGTAATCTGTAACCTGCCACTGGCACTTTTGGCAAAATCACCAGCATATTTGCATGCTACAGCGGTGAAACGGAAATGAAATAATAGTCGGCACACACACAAAAACTGACTCTGGAGAAGAAAATTATCCTCCACTTCTGCCAGGAATGGAACCCGCAACCTTTCGATCATGACGGTCTGGTACTCTACCAGTATCGCTGATGTGACTGACAATAATGGTGCAGGCAAAAAGGCACACAAAGGCAACACTGATAAAGTGAGCGCTAAAATTCATTTCCGACACACTTTTCAGGTGACCTTGGCCCAGCGTATGGGTTTCAGTGGCGCCACAGCGGTGCAGAATACAAGGACATGCACACAGACTACACAGGTCAGGGTGTGGATCAGCTGAAAGAGGTCATCAACTTGGTGCGCAACAATCCTGATTCGCGCCGCATTATCTTGTGCGCTTGGAACCCTTCAGGTCAGTTGATTTCAGGATTTTGTCTGCAGCTCCATAGCTACCCGATGGATCTAGGCCTTGTGTTTTCTTGACTGTTGGACCTGGGGTGGGGGTCTGCTACTGTGATAACTTATTCATTTGCTTTCAAAGGAGCAGTACACAAGTGAGGTATACGGGCTCGGGTAAGAGATCTAAACGTGCGTTCCTCATACCACTTGAAATGCGCATTCAGATAGGCAGTGATGGTACTAGTTGGTTCTCATTTCCTGTGAAGTCTGCCACAAGGGAACGGTGTAAATCCTGGAGGCTCAGAATATAGGCGTGAACAACTTGTCCATCATGTAGAAGATAAAAAGTATGATGGTGTTTGGACTGTTGCAGACACTCCAAAGATGGTTTTGCCCCCTTGTCACTGCCTGGCGCAGTTCTGCGTCATCAACGGGGAGCTGTCCTGTCAGCTGTACCAACGATCAGCAGATATGGTACACCACACATAGAATTATCATTTTAAAATTATTATTGTAGTGAATGCCAGCTGTCTGTTTTTATATGGAAATTTCCGAACTGACTCATAATAATAATAATAGTAAGCATTTGTAAAGAGCAAAATCTTGTCCATGGAGACTATTCTAAGCGCACTACACACACACACACACACACACACACACACACACACACACACACACACACACACACACACACACACACACACACACACACACACACACACACACACACACACAAACACACACACACACACACACACACACACACACACACAAACACACACACACACACACACACACACACACACACACACACACACACACACACACACACACACACTCACTCACTCACTCACACCAAGAGTAATGGGACGACCAGTAACACAGGAAACAATTGCACCAGCAAAGAAATAACAAGGGGGGATAAATGAACTGTCCGCAAACTGCAATTCCTCTTCCACGCAGTTGCAGAGTTGTATGGCACCTCATCAGCAACACTGATTTGGGGATGGATTTTGGGGTTGGTTAAACAGGAAAAATACACGTGTATGCAGGTACTAGTGAAGGCACTGCATGGTCAGCAATTCGGCAGTTAATGAACGGCATGTGGTATGCAATGGATTTAATTAACCAAGTAAGTCAGTAAGTAAACATGATGCTTAACGTCCACAGAAAGCATAAGGCTTATTAGGGACGGGGAGAATGGTGGGAGGGGGCATGGAGATGGGGAAGAGGGAGATTATATACCTATAGCAACACTGTCACCACCAGAATGACTCCTGCGTTATTAAGGTGGGCAGCGATGAGACCCATCTGAATGTTTCATAATTGTAGGGGACAAAGTCGCAAGACAGTGACCGCAGATCACAACTTTTGAAGAGAAAGGAGAGCCGAACCGAGGTCCCTCTGCTTACCAGCCTAACGCCTAACCGCTAGTCCAAACCGGTTCACCATTAACCAAGACCACCTTTACTCTTTTTGTGTGCAGGCTCTCGGCGTCCCTATCAACATAGCCAGCCACTCACTTCTGACCCTAATGATTGCACACGTCACTGGACTCAAGGTAAAAGCAGAGTACCAGGAAACAAAACTCAGTCAAGCTGCATAGTGGATGGGGAAGGGGTTGGGGGGGTGGGGGGTGGGGATTCCTGAGCTTGTTTTGAATGCATATTTGCGATTAAGCAAGTGCTTTAAACTAAGTTTTCGTCCTCGTATGATCATGATGGCTGAGCTGCCAACAACGACTTGTCTCAGTATTTTCTTGAAACCAATTTAAGTTAAATGGGAGTGTGACATTTGTATTTCACATGCACAGCAGCTTTTTTTTTTTTTTTTTTTTTAATTTTTTTATTACCTTTATAAAAATTAATTTTTCTTGAAACCAATACAGGCAGACACTCACAACAACAACAACAAAATAAAGAAAACAGGCACAGCAACATCAGTAATGACAACATGTAGAAAGAGGAGAAGGAATGGGACAGTAACAACAGTAGCGGGTAGGGACAGAGGAGAGGGAGGGGCAAAAGGGGGTGGGGGGAGTTACATAGCAGTAAGAGATACATAGATGAAAGAGCACCAGAATATTACATGTTAGATGGCATCCGTAACTATGTAGATACGATGTGGGGATGTAGATAGGGTCATACAAACACATTTAGCCATCGTTCTGAACAGAGGACATAATATTTGTGCTAATCCTCTTTTGTTTTCTATTCCATACGAACTTAAAGCACATTTTTTACATTCAATCAATAAAAACCATCAGGTGAATATGGCAGTGGCATCCATAACTGTACAATTATAGACAGAATCAGAGATTTCAAAATGACTATCTTTCCTAGTGGTGTTATCGTTCTTTGGATCCAAATATTAAATAGTATTTTCGTTTTAGATAATATTCGGTTATAATTGATTTCTTCACAATCCGTTAAATCTTCTGTAAGCCATACACCTAGAATCTTAAATTTGGGAGGATTCTAATGCTATGTTCTTCGTCATTAATATTAATCCCTTTAATTAGCCTATTTTCTCGGATCATATACAAGAATTTCCACACATAACATAAATAAGGCAACACTGGATTGCCTTGACGACATCCTCTTTCAATAAAAAAAACCAGGGTGAAGTATGCCCATTAACAATGACCGTTGATTTAATTTTGTTGTAAAATGTATGAATCCACTGACATATTATTGGACCAAATCCAAAGGCCTTCGGAACTTTTATCATAAAATTCCAATCAACTGAGTCAAAGTCGATGCAAATAAGCAACCCAGGTAGATTATTACAGTTTAACGTCTCCCACATCTGTTTGACATAAACCCAGTCCTGTCCCCGTTTATAAGTGAAAGAATTACCTTCTTTAATCTGTTAGCAATACAGGATGAACCGATTTTGTACTATTTTGTAACATTTAACAATGAGATAGGCCTCCAGTTCTTTATGTATTCCTTTCGCTTATCCCCCTCTGGAATACATACAATGAATCCCTCTTTTGGTGTTGCCGATAACTCGCTTTTCTCGAAGCTGTCGTTGAGTGACCGTATAACAATATATCCAAGTTGTTTCAAAAATCCCTCTCTTTCTCTCTCTCTTTTTTTTTTTTTTTTTTTTTTTTTTTTTAATCTGATGTAAAACCACCAGTGCCTGGACTTTTTCTTCAGCTGTTCTCTGTACATTTTTTCCCCAAAATGTTTAATGCTTTCTTTGAATTGTTCTTCTTGTTCTTTGGTTTTGCGTTTTTTTCATTGTGGCATAAGCAATTGTTTTTGGTCTTGTCTTCATTAGCAAGACGCCAAGGAATAGCTGGTCGGATATTGTAAATTGAATATTGGATATCGGTATATATTATGCATTTTCTTTTCTGTCGTATAACATCATGGCGTATTCTTCAACCGCATGTTTTATTTCTTCATTTAGTTCTTTTAAATACGCATCATCTTTCAACAAGGAACTATTAAATTCTCAGAATGTTTTTCGATTCATTTCTTCTTTTCTAAATAAAACTTTCAAAACAATCATAGAATGGTCTGACTGGTATCCATACTGGATGTCCGCCTGCTCAACACACAGAACCATGGATTCCGAAATGAGAGAAAAAATATAAAGAAAATAAATCCAAACGGCTTTTTTGACCCATGCCAAGTAAATCTCTTACACTCTGCATTTAGAGCTCTCCATATATCCGTTAGGTCCAGGTTTGAAATCATATCTTCTACTCTGTCTCTGGCTAAAGGGTCGTTAACGTGTTTATAATTACAATAGTCCGTATTCGGATCGAGTACTAAATTCCAGTCTCCTTCCATTATAATGTCTGAAAGGCCCATCTCACTGACATGTTCCTCCATCTTATCATAAAATTCAGGACTATCTCTGTTAGGACCATAAACATGAACTAATAACATGTCTTTGTCCATAGTTGTGAGAGAGGTGAACCTAAAGTTACCACTTGCATCTTTATATACTTTTTGCACTTTAGACTAGCAACACCCCTAGAGTGTGAACTAAATGGTGCAAAATAACAAGTGTATCCCTATTCAGAACAGACGTAATTTTCTAATTTTGGGTCAGAGTGAGCGTCTTGTAAAAAGTAGATGTATTTTCTCTCTCTCTAATATGACGAAAAACGTCTCTTCTTCTTTTTTTATTTATTTTTATTTAGAGAAACAATACTGATACTTTCCATTTAATACGAGATTGTTGATTTAATCAGATTAAGTATGTCAGTGGACAAATACAAGTATCCAAATAACATCCAAAAAGTACTCCTTTTTTGCTCAAAACAGTGTCAAAAAAGTGCACAGCCACTGTGTGACTACGGTTCGTACAAAGTTTCAATAAAGTATTGTATATGATAACCAAGACAGTTGAAAAAAGAGACATCCAACCAATAAAACAAAAACAGAATACGTAAGTCATAGACAAAAGAGTTTGTAAAAGCAATTCTCGTGAACCTAAAGAAAAAGAAACAACTGTAGCAAAACACAAAAGACAAAACAAAAAAATACGTTTTCTGGGCGAAAGAACTGCTGTCATTAACGGCGCATTCAGAAGGCGTCAAAGTGTGTGTGTGTGTGTGTGTGTGCGCGCGTGCGTGCGCGCGTGTGTGTGTGTGTGTGTGTGTGTGTGTGCGCGTGTGAGAGTATGTGCATGCGTGCGTGTATGTATGTACGTGCGTGCGTTAATGTGCGTGAGTATATGCGCGCATGCATGTATATATGCGTCCGTGTGTGTGCGTGTGCGTGCGTGTGTAAACGGGTAGTCTAATGAATAGCTTTTTTCTGTTCAGTCAATCATCTCAGTAATGTCAGAGCAAAGCAAGTAAAAAAAGAGAACAACTGTCATTCACCGTTGGATAAACGTTTTACACAAGTATAATATTAAAGTAAAAGTGTCACGCATTCCAAAAAAGTAGTCTTAAGTATAAATGTGTGTGTGTGTGTGTGTGTGTGTGTGTGTGTGTGTGTGTGTGTGTGTGTGTGTGTGTGTGTGTGTGTGTGTGTGCATTTCATGTAGGATTAAAATAGCAAGCGGTGCATTATGCTTGTCAATTCAACTTGAAAACAATGCTGAAAAAGCAGCACACTGCTCAGATTTTGATGGCATTTTCTGGCAGATGAGTCAATGGCACAGTACACCACTTGTACCATTTTCCTGCTCATTGTTATGGTCGCTTCCAAACCTCTGAGCATTGCAATGGGGATGACAAATGTTTTGATTTTAATTTTCCAGCCTGGTGATTTTGTGCACACAATCGGTGATGCTCATGTATATGTCAACCACATCGAACGTCTGAAGAAGCAGCTCAGGAGAAAACCACGGCCCTTCCCTACTGTTTCCTTCAAACGCAAGGTGGAAGACATCGAAGACTTCAAGTTTGAAGACTTTGAACTGCAGGGATACGAACCCCATTCAAAAATTGCCATGGACCCAGTTGCGTAATTTGTGGGATGTAAAATTTGATGTGTTTCCGAGTTCTTCCTCTCTTCTCTCCTCCTGCCACACAACCCACCCTTCCGTTGATCGTAGATGTATGTGAACATGACCAAAGTGCCATATTTGTAGTCTTGTTTTTTAACCTTTGTTGAAATCCCTGTGTTCTTATATGTCTGTGCCTTTCGAAACTCTGTCACTGATTAATGGAAAGTGTGTCGGTCTATGTCAGCTGCTTTACAAGTGATCACCGGTTTTTTTGCAAACTTCAGCTGATCTTCGTAGTCAGGCCTATCAACCCGATGAGCTAGAGGAATATCAGCATCCAGGAAATGACGAACTTGTGCATATCACATCCGATACATACAGTGATAGAGGGTTTTTAAGGTCTCTCATTGCAGCTCTGGTTCAGCTCTGTGCTTTGGAGGTCTGAACTTGCACCCACTGTACTTGGTAGCATACGTAGTTTTTTATTCGTACTGTACTGTAAGGAGTCCAAGCACCCCACTGCCACCATCTCCAACTAACTTTAATAATAACCGTTCCTGACCACTCGGATCACTTTTCTGGCATCTCAGGAGACCACAGCAGCTTTCTGACTTTCTTTTTTTCTCAGAATTCCACTCAAATAAGCAAAGCAAACCACCCAAAATGGATTGCTAATTGCATACAGCAGACTGCTAACAAAGTTGAAAGGTTATGGTGTACATAGTAAACTCCTTGACTGGATTGAAGACCTTTCGACAGTAGGACTCGGTATGTCAATGTTGGTGCTAAGTGTTCAGAAGACTGTGATAGGACTCAGCATGTTGATGTTGGTGCTAAGTGTTCAGAAGACTGTGATAGGACTCAGCGTGTTGATGTTGTTGCTAAGTACTCAGTAGATTGTGATAGGAATCAGCATGTTGATGTTGTTGCTAAGTACACAGTAGATTGTGATAGGACTCAGCATGTTGATGTTTGTGCTAAGTACTCAGTAGATTGTGATAGGACTCAGCATGTTGATGTTTGTGCTAAGTACTCAGTAGATTGTGATAGGACTCAGCATGTTGATGTTGTTGCTAAATACTCAGATTGTGATAGGACTCAGCATGTTGATGTTTGTGCTAAGTACTCAGTAGATTGTGATAGTACTCAGCATGTTGATGTTTGTGCTAAGTACTCAGTAGATTGTGATAGGACTCAGCATGTTGATGTTTGTGCTAAGTACTCAGTAGATTGTGATAGGACTCAGCATATTGATGTTTGTGCTAAGCACTCAGTAGATTGTGATAGGACTCAGCATGTTGATGTTGTTGCTAAGTACTCAGATTGTGATAGGACTCAGCATGTTGATGTTGTTGCTAAGTACTCAGAAGATTGTGTCAGTGACGAGAGATGTTCCCCAGGGGAATGCTCTGGGTCTTACTTTTTTTCTTTTCTTCTTCTTCTTTATTAATAATATGCCAGAAATTCAAGAACACTTCATTAAGACTTTTGCTAACAATACTAATGTACGCTGACAGGCAGTCTGATGAACATAGAAATTTTCTACAAAAAAGCATGGACCAGCTGGTGCAGTGGACAATTCACTGGCAGATCAAATTCAATATGATAAATGTAAAGTTTTACATGTAGGAAAGAATAATTCAAAGTACAAATATTATATGGATGGCAGGGAGCTTGAGTGAACACTGGTAGAAGACGACATGGGAGTTTTGGTGGATAAGGACCAACATTTCAAGCAACATATAAACAAGACTGTCAAAAAAGGAAATAAAATAGCAGGGATAATCACACATTACATTGAATGTACAAACTAATTATGATACCACTGTTTAAATACTTAGACCAGTCTTAGACCATGGTAACGTTTTGTGGGCACCAAATTTAAGAAAAAAATGTCACACTGCAGAGAAAAAGAAAAAAGAAAGCAGATAAGTAGCCTACATTTCATTTTTCACCATTTAACCAGTGTTTCAGTGTGGTTTTGTAGCTTGAAAAAGGGGGCTTACCCCAAAAATTTGCATGTTGCGTTTTGTCATAATTATTATATATGTTCTTTTTAACCTTTTAAGTGTTTGGATCCTTCTTTGTTTATCATCCGTTGCTTTTTGCTAATCATCGCTATTGACCAGTTATAAGATTCACCAGTTCTCAGCCAGTTATCATGGAGGTTTTGGTTATTTAATCATCAACAGTGAGGTTTGGGTTATCTACAGTACTGATCATATGTGTATGTGTGTTTGTGTTGAATAATGAGGCATTGTAGTCAAGCAATACACTGCGGTTTTTTAATTATTTTATTTGCATTTGCATCAAATAACTGTGTATAATTTGAAAGAGTTTGCAAATGTAGAAGAGTATCATTTGCACACAAGCAGTCATGCACATACAGAAAGTTACACAATTTTTACCTATTATCCAAGTTAAAACTGTCTGGAATTAATAAGAGAACCTGGCGTGTAACATCACAGCCAGCAGTTATTCAATATTTTACATCCTGACAACCACAAAATATGAAGCACAATGCAATCATATCAAAGGTGAAAGTGATTAACCATTCAGGTCGTGTGTCATTTGGGTAAGGCTCCCTGAATCCTCTGAAGAGGCTATGGGAGGGGAGGAAATGAAGTTGAATCGACCTGGAAGCAGGCAAAGTATGCAAAGCTATAAAGCATTCTGCAAGCATGATAGAGCTTTGCAGGCAAATGGTATGTTTCGACAACTATCGTGCGTTGCAAAGGGATTGATTGGGGGGAGGGGGGCGGTTTACACTGTCTGCCATCACATTCTTGCCTGCTCCAGGCTTTATTGTGGGGGGAGGGGGGGGTCTCCGTAGACAGGACTTTAATTCTGCATCTGCAGTACCATACCATGCATATATATTACGTTACACAGGCTCAATCAAGTGTGTTTCATTCACACATCAAAGTTGGAATGACAGACACCTGTTCACAGGGAACACATCCGTTTGCATATAATCACACAACGAAGAGACCAAGTGTTATACATTTTTTACGTTTTTTTATTGACCATCTGAAATACTGAAACTCTTGTTTCATTCTGCATGTCCAATACATCCACAGTACCATATCACATGCTTAAAGACAGAGCTCTGCTCTCACCTGTACAATTCAATACAAAACAAAAACAAAAAAATTAGTACAGAGGACTCCTGCAGTCTGACACCACCTCTCCTTTAAGACATCTGACTGACCGCTTTTATATTGTGCTTTTTTTCTGCTCTCAAGTAGAATCACTACTCTCTAACTGCATGTGACTATAATGAATGACTAGCTTTATATGGCATATTTTCAACATGCACCATAATGGTGTCTGCTTTACAGTGGCATCAGTTGTTTGTGTAAAACTGCCATCTCAGCGCACAGTCTGTCTACACTATGCAATGTTGTTTGACACTGCATGTGTGTATATGGTCTTTAAATGCATGCTGAGTTATTTTAGTACTTTCATAATCCACTGAACTCTGACATGGACTACATGATGCTCCATGTGTATATGCAATATTTTTGCATATATACACATACAGGGAACCTCGGTTGGGGAGGGGGGGGGGGGGGGAAGGGGGGGGGGGATTTTCCACTGGAGATACCTTTGAATATTTCTGCACAATTGAACCCCTCATCAAAGACCAAGCCTATGTCACAATCTCTTTGCTCTTACTGGTTAATGAGGGGCTCCACTGGCTGCAAAAAAAGCTGTGACCATCTCCATGTGCTACTGTAAACATAATAAACAATGAAGCAAACTGATTCCAGACACAACCAGGATACAGTTTCTTCTGTATGAAAGCAGGTAGATTCAGTTCACCAAGAATGGCTGTGAGGTCATCACTTTCATGTTGGAAATCCAGATTTTCTAAAATACTGAACCTGGGGTTTAGCAGAACAGGTGGCAAGAGAGGCTACCAGGAAACACTGCAGGAGTTACATCACAACATGCACCCAGCTACCTTCCAAGTTACAACTGCAGAGTGCAACACCATGGCAGGGTTTACAACTGCAAAGTGCAACACCATGGTGGGGTTTACCTTTTTCAACCCCCAAAGTCTTGTAAACAGTAAAATGCAGTCTTCACCAGACTGTAAAACAATTTTCAGTCTCATTGCCTTGTAAAACAAATTTCAATCTTAATGCCTTCCCCAATGCAACTGCTTTCCTCAACCATCCCTCACAGAAGACTACAACTTCACTGATCATCTACTTTCACACTTCAGACAGCCTACTCTGCACAATATATCTCTAAATGCAGAGGTTTCCACAGCAACTTCACTTCTATCCATCTTCACAGGAACCGATAGCCTACCTTATACATCTGCAACCAATGTCATTACAAAAACTGAACTGACATGCACTTGCAAAAACAAACACTGTACTTTATACATATAAGGTTGACATTTTAAAGTGCAATAGTGATTTCTACTCATACACTGGCAAAACCTGACAGCTGACCTTGTACACCTAAAACTATGTTTTATGGTGATTTCTACTCATCCACTGGCAAAACCTGATAACCGACCTTGTACATCTAAGACTGATGTTTTACAGTGATTTCTACTCATCCACTGGCAAAACCTGACAGCCAACCTTGCACACGTAAGACTGATGTTTTATGGTGATTTCAGCTCAACCACTGGCAAAACCTGATGGCCGACCAAAGTCTGATGCTTTACAGCACCTTATACTCACCAGCTTGAATGAACTGACAGTTTACCTTATATAATATCCAAAGCTGATGTTTTACTGCTGTTTATACTTTTCAACTTGCAGAAACTGACAGCCTGTCTAAACCTCATTAACTTGCAAAACTGACAGCCTACCATGTGCATCTCCTAAGGCTGGTGTTTCAATGCAGTTCATGCAACTGCATTTTTGCAAAATCTGCCAGCCTACCTTGTACATATGTAAAGCTGATGTTTTACGATCGTTCACAAAATGAACTGACAGCCTGTCCTGTACACCCCCTACAGTTGTTTTACGGTAGTCTGCATATCTGCAAATGAAGCACCGACACTACCCCAACATACAGAAAAAGGCGCAACTGGACTGGACAGGGCTCTAAACATCGGTGACATTGATAATGACAAAAAACTTAAATGTTAACCCTTACTTCATACCCATGTCCAAAGGAAGTCAGTACTTTGGTTCAGACTGGGCAGATACAGTGGAGGGCCAAGAATGTGCTGGAATCACACCATCTATGTCACCATACTGATCCAGTTTATTTCCCATCGTGCATTTGGTATTGCTGATTATTTCAAACAGGTAGCACACGATTTATGTACATCAAGCATGCAAATTAAAACTTTGCAAGAAGCACACCACCAAAAAAAAGCAAAAGAAAATGGTGTCTCCTCAGTAACTAAAGCCTTTATACTCCAGGTATCTCAACAGGATTTCTTACTTAAAAAGACAAGAAAAGAAGAAGCCTTGAATGAAACAGAATTAACAACCTACTGCTTGTTTTTGCATATTTTATTAGCATACAAAGAACATGTTTCATATTAATGACAACTGTATCCGCCATCTTTTCAGTAAACCTTGTTGTTGATCAAAATACTTCTGGGGAACATACAGGGATTGTTGTTGCCTTCTTCTGTTGCTGGTTAAACAGCAGGGTTCCACTGGAAGGCTGCAATCAAAGCTGTGACCACCTCTCTGCGCTGCTGTACACATAATCAACAACAAAGCAAACACTTGAGATCAGGTACAACCAGAACGCAGCCTCCTCTGTAACCAAGTGGATAAACATTTTGAAAGAAAAATTCTTGCTCCTTACTGATAAAGTTGCACTTCATTTCTTTTGTTTTTCTCTATCTTCCTGTCTGCGAGTTCAGGTATTGAATTTCTGTGTTTTGTGTATGATGTGTCTGCTGACACACAAACAAAATAATAACTTCAGCATGTTTTCTTCTGTTTTACACCAAGAGCCAATAGTGCAAGCATAACATCTGTAACTGAGATCAAAGACACAGACAGTATCAAAAGTAATGAAACTGAATCACTTCTGTTCAGGACTAAGATCACGTATCAATGTGCTGCAATGCAGGAAACTAGGAACAGGTCTCCCATGAATCAAAAATTTATGTCTGCCCACAATTTGGCACTTGCAATTACCAACATGTGAATCATTTATGAAACAACATCCACCAATCTGATGATGATGAATACCAAACAAAATGATTATGTGAACTCATGATGTGAAACCGTTCCCATAACGCTGTGTGTATTACCCTTCTATATATATGACACTAAAAAGACCAAGCTCTTGAAACAGAAGGAAACTGTCACAGTCAGGCACACAAATTTAATCTACAAAAACTGCCCCATTGTATTTAATACATGTAAATGATGTATCAGGTACATGACAAATTGGTCAATCAAGTATTAACCAAGCCTTCAGCAAAATGATCCATCAAATAAATGTTCAACCAAGCCCTTGGAAAAAACAAAATCAAGCATTCAGCCAATTCTTAAGTCCAAATGATCACACATGTGCTCAACCAAGCCAATGGCAAAATGACTGATCAAGTGTTCAACCAAATTACGAAGTCAGAATGATGAAGCAAGTGTCAACCAACCCTTTGCAAAATGGTAAATCAAGCATTCAACCAAGCTATGGCAAACTGGCCAAGCAAGTGTTCAACCAAGCTCACAGCAAATGGTCAGTCATGTGTTCACCCAAACCCATGGCAAAATGTCGGATAAAATTTCAAACAAGCTCTTGACAAAATAATTAAGTGTTCAACCCAGCCCTTGGCAAAACAATCAATCAAGTGTTCAACCCAGCCCTTGGCAAAATAATACAGCCCTTAGCAAAACAATCAATCAAGTGTTCAACCCAGCCCTTGGCAAAATAATCAGTCGTTACATTAACCGGAACTTTGCTGCAAAACAATCTGCTGCTAGGAACAAATTTGTAAATCATTCAAGTGTTCAACCAAGCCCTTGGCAAAATAATCAAGTGTTCAACCCAGCCTAAGCAAAGCCAAAATGGTGGGACTTCAAGCTACCGAACAGAGCATTAAGTATATTAACAGGAACATTGCTGCAAAACAATCTGCTGCTAAGAACAAATTATGTTTGTGTTTTTTACACAAACTACACATACAGTGATACATATTAAAACTTTTCAGCCATCTGCCAGCACACTGGGTGCAGTTTTGGAAGCACTGCAACATAACTTGATAAGAATCTGAAAAGCTGATTGGTTTGATGTGACTGTGAAATAATACTCTAGTCTAACCAACTGTGAAAACCAATATGGGGTCTATGGGGCCTTAAACCCCAGTTGGCTATCAACTGTGCCAAACAAGACAGACAACAAATCATTCAACTACTCCATGCATATTCTACAGCTGACTGTTAAGACCCTAAAATTCATGTTAACAACGTCAGGTAAAGTTAATGTGGGTATTTCTATTAGTATTACAATCATATTCACAAAACTGGCATATATAGAGAGTATTATCCAAATAACGACAGCATGTTTGTCCGTAGTCTTCACCACACAAACTGCGTTACCCTTCATTACACAAACTGCATTTCATAATAAATATTTCTATTTCACATAAACTGTTTTCTACCTAATTCCAGGTTCCCCCGTTTTGAAAATGGTATAGACATGCAGTGATCTGAACACTTTTCTGTCCATGCATGTATACAACTGGCAGTAAACAAACAAAATTAGCTGAAATAATTACACTTCCCTTCATTGTAGATTCTACTAGTTGCATTTTATTCTTAATCAGTAAATCAATGTCATGTTAAATTTTCCTTCATAAGTTTTCCCTTTGCATTTATTCAACAAACTGATAAATTTTCTGTTATTTTATAACAACTTTTCATTCCTCAATAAATCCGCTGAATGCTGAATTTTGAGTTATTTCATAACTTGATCCTACAAGCTGAACTTCATTGATACACCCATCTGATGCTGAATTTTGAGTTATTTCATAACTTGATCCTACAAGCGGACCTTCATTGATACACCCATCTGATGCTATTTTGAGTTATTTCATAACGTGATCCTACAAGCTGAACTTCATTGATACACCCATCTGATGCTGAATTTTGAGTTATTTCATAACTTGATCCTACAAGCTGACCTTCATTGATACACCCATCTGATGCTGAATTTTGAGTTATTTCATAACTTGATCCTACAAGCTGAACTTCATTGATAAACCCATCTGATGCTGAATTTTGAGTTATTTCATAACGTGATCCTACAAGCTGAACTTCACTGATACACCCATCTGATGCTGAATTTTGAGTTATTTCATAACGTGATCCTACAAGCTGAACTTCATTGATACACCCATCTGATGCTGAATTTTGAGTTATTTCATAACTTGATCCTACAAGCTGAACTTCATTGATACACCCATCTGATGCTGAATTTTGAGTTATTTCATAACTTGATCCTACAAGCTGACCTTCATTGATACACCCATCTGATGCTGAATTTTCTGTCATGTTACAACTTTTCACTTTTGCATTTAATAAATAAACCAAACAAATGTGGAATTTTCAATTATTTAGTCATTTTTTAACCCCTAAAAATGTGCTAGAAGCAAAGACACATCAGTCAAGAACGCCCAAAACAGAAGTATGCCTGTCAACATGCAAGCTGTCCACTAGATCACTTCACACACACAATAGAATACTGCTTTGTAGGAAACTGGCCTGGTAGTCACAGAGACCAACCACAATGCAAGACATTTGTTCAAAATGGAATGTGAACAGTTCTTCCTGCCATTCCCTGGGAGCCTAAAAAGTATCTGAATCCTGTTGCACAAAGAGCTTGGGCATAGCTGGAGGGGAAAAGAGACAAGAAATGTTTCCTTTTTTCAGTTCTACAAAAGAAACCAATAGCAAGACTACTCTGAAGTCAACACCAGCCTGGCTGTCACATTTTGTGAACTTGCGTACATGTAAATTTACAGCAGTTACTCAGTATTTTCACGATGATGGCGGGTAAACGGACACCATATAACTGCCTCTTTTTTTCTTTCTTTTCTCTCTCTCTCTTTCAAAACAATAATGAACTTTTAGCAGGATTCAGTTCTGGGATAATGAGGTAACAAATCTCAAAGTCAATCATTTCAATCTTTAAAGTTGTCCACTTCCATGCTTGACCCAAACTCAGTGTACAAAAAAAAAAAAGTCAAACAGTTTAGTATAATTTCATCTCCAAAGCTGAAAAATACCTTCTTTGTTTACCTCTATTTGAAAAAAAAAAAATCTTTATCATCAGCTTTTGTCACAGAACTTCTAAAAACAACCCCACTGTTCTGAGAAAATGCTACATTTGGTTAAATTCCTTCCTACAATATTGGGTCCAGTTTGGAGGCACTGTTGTACTGTTGTACATGCTATGTTCGGAGAAAGGAAAAAAGGCTTCTTCATGTCAACTTGCTGATTAATTTTCTGCAAATGATTTCTTTCCATCAAAATCTGGGTACGCACCATGGGCCCAGTTGCATGACCTGCTTCTGAGTAAGGCCTACCAGTACCAAACTCCTAAAATCAACAAATTTAGAAGTTTCTAAATGTGATTAGACTCTGCCCTCTGGGTATGCTCCAAACACTTCTAATTCAGCTCACAGCAAGGAATTGATGATGTACAGATAAAAAATTCATCATTTTACTGTTTGGGTGGTATACACATAAAATAATAAAAGACCACTGTGACTCCACAGCACTGACTGGTTCTTAAACTGTTCATCCCAATGAATTTAGCTACCTCTCCCCACTTGACCCACCATATTCACTGCACACTGTTAGTGTTACCATATCCTCACGACCTTTTTGTCACTGTAACACAGCCACCTCTTTAATTTATGCCCAAGTTTACTTTGGTGGACTGCCGAAAGTGGTTCTCTGTGTTGCAGTGAAGTGCAGGCTCACACGATCATGCCAGGGGCTCCCACCCATCAAGCTGCTAAAACTGTCCCATGCCTAATACTTATCGATTGTTGGAATGATGCTATATTGCTACACGCTTAGTTGGCTTTCCACTATGATAATCAAAAGCAGAAGTGTGCCATACAATGGGATGCTGCTTGTCATACAATTTCTATGCCCATAAAACAGGGCAGTTTTTGAAAGCACTTGAAAGTCCAGAAGTTTTGAAAGCCCCCTTTCATGGCCTTGAAAATCAGTAAAAACTAGGCACAGGACAAAAAAAGTCCTTGAAAACTAACACTGGGGTACTGTAGTAGTGTCTTAACAATTACTGTGGCTCTGTTCCATCCTGCTGTTTGCAACACAAGTCTGACTGAAAAACAGGACTTTTCCTGACTTGGCCATGCTGTCCCTGTCCCGCTCTTCTTGCTCCTAGTTCAGAAGTGTCCATTCAAGAACTTTCAAAGCCTTATTAATAATAATAATCAAAGCCTTGAGAAGCAGCAACAAACCACCATCTTCCATCTTGGAACTGGACACTGCTTCCTGCTCTGCTCCCACACATTTTTCTGACCAGGGTTGGCACATACTGAAGACTGCCCATGCCAGACAGGACCATAGTCCCCAGAGCACATTCTGCAGTTCTGCCCTCTCTTCAGAGAAGCAGGAACACAGCAGTAGCCCCATGGAGCACAAGGACAGTTGTGGGGCAACACAGAAGAGACCCTCTGAAGACCACAGCCTTGATCCAAGCCACCAGACTGACCATTTCAGGCAGAACCTTGCTCGAACGCAGAAGTCCAATAGTGTTTTACCCTTGTGAGAGTATTTTCTTGGTTGTTTCTTAAATTTCATTAGGTCCTTAAAAAAAGATTTTTTTCAATGGCTCGTGAAAGTAATGGAAAGTTCTTGATTCTTATCTCTCATACCTGCATGAACCCCGAGTAATACTCGATAACCTGTGCTATTTACCAGAAGTGAACAATCCCCAAGAAACTCCCCTGTATTCTGACACAGTCAAAATAAGATTTTTTAAATGATCATCATAACCTGTGTAGCAAGAAGTTACCCACAAAAGGATGTGGGAAAAAGATGTGAAAAAAGCACTGGATATATATAATCTGTTTTCAGCAATGAGAAGATGAGGTATGCAAACCAGTCAGCCAAAATAGAACAAACAAAAAAAAAATGTCATCACAACAAAATAATGATTGTTATGATGTGGCATGATGATTGTTATCACAAATTTACACAAGACCATACATTCTGCTATATGTATCATCCTCGTTCAAGACCAAACTTTACAGTGAAATGCACTGTTTACAATACCTACCCCTCTTATAATGACCACCAACCCCTCCACCCTTCTACCGTAAATAAAAACAAGCATAAAAATATATACGTGTACCAAGGAATTGAGCTTAAATGTGAAACTTGTAAGCAGTTACATTTTTTTCTACTTTGATAGGTAAGTTCTTTATGTAATTATGATCATTTTCTATTTTATTTTTTATTAAAGGTTTCCCTCTTTTCATTTACACAAGTGAGAAATACAACAAGAGCAAACCACCAGACCAAAAATCTTTACACTGATCTTTACCATGCTCACTACGTTATGGTATCAATCATAACGTTATCATTATTTAGCTTTATAACACGTCTGCAAACACTGGAGGGAAAACTGTCTCAGAGAGATAATTTTGAAAACAGTGTACTTCAAGGCTGGGATATTTACACATTTTTCCATCCATTCTTTCTTCCGATTAACAGCTCAGCACCTTAATTGCGTGGCCACACAAAAAAAGGACAGTTCCATTTAGTCTCAGACTTCACTGATTCAGCCTGCATGCAGGCACACAGTTCTCACAACAAACACTTTCAACGCAGTACCGGTTGTTGCTAGGACATCTCCGTATCTTCGGAATGGTCACCATGACTACTTGTGTCTGTGGAACTCTGCACACACAAATAAAAACAAGGGATAAAAAAAATACACTTGGTAAACTGTGGATCTGATTTGGTTTTACTGTGCAGAAGAAGCAAAGGCAGATCCAGATCACAAGAGCTTCACTAGTACTACATGCAGTTCTTGTAGCTAGGATAATTTTTGTCAGTGCTCTGGGTACGGCAACACAATCTGGTCCATGGCAATGTGACCCCTTCATTGCATTTTAACAGCACATCTGGTCAGTGTCAGCATGGGCCCCGCGATGTATCTTTAATAACACAATCTGGCCAGTCAGTGACCCTGGCAATGTACCTTTAACAAACACACACAAGACTTTTAACTGACAAAAGACTACCACGTGCTGCATCATAGTCTTTCATTAGTCTGGCACACAATACCACTTTACCAGCGCTAAAGGCAGGGCCACATCAATAAAATATCCACTTAGCTGAATCTCTGTCAGGGTCAACATCAACAAGGACTGGAACAGCTGACACAGCCACACTCCCTTTAACCCACTTGGCCCCAGACCAGCCACTGCCCTTTCGCTACAAAATCCCATGCGAAGGGAAGTAACTGTGTTAAAAGATCCCAGTATCCAACTTTAAAAATCCATAATAAACACCAAACAAAAGTTTCAGCTCACTAGTTTTCCCAGTTTGCGAATACAGTGTTCTTGTATATCCAAAAGGTTTTGATATTGTTCACTAAAAAATAAATAAAAGCATTAATTTTTTTCTCTCCCAAATCAGAAATGTCCACATCTGAATGACATGTTTTAGGGTGCCTACGGGGTAACCGACTTTGCAAAATTTCCAGTTTGACTCTCCAAAGATGAAGCTGTGTGAGTTTGTTAGGGTGCCCACAGTAAGCGACTGAGCCAAATTTGCAATTCGAATCTCAAAGGATGAAGCTCTGATGCCATTGCTAACAGTAGGGCTTTTGTTTATTTTCGTGCATCTATCGCACAGCTCTCAAACTCCACCGAACTTTGAACAAAGGACATTGCTGGAAGTAGTAAACAATAGTGGAAACAAGGCTACAAGTCTTGTGAGAATCCCGTTCCTATTTGCAGAAGCTGAAAAGCTGGTATGGATCGTCTGCTACCGGGCGGTCTAGGGTTGCGCGGTAAGGCAAAAGAGTGGGTGGTGACGGGTGGTTTGGGGCCAAGTGGGTTAACCTGTTCATGACTAGTACCTGCAAGAGCCACCGTGCTTGTGATGGAGGAACTGTACTGAGAGACTGCTGTAGGGCTGCCGCTGACTGGGATTGCTGACTCCCAAAGGGATTGTGGGAAATGGCCGATGTGACATCTGATGCCGAGGAGACAGGAACCAGCGCCATCTGGCTGTGGCTGTGTCGACAATGCTCTTCATATGTGTGCTGCCTGGGCATATCAAAGTCCCCGATGCGAGACATCTGTTGTGTCAGGCCCAGCAGGCCATTCTCTTCCACTGTGACTAGTGCCCAGATGGATTCTGAAGTGGAATCAGGGAAAACAACAGTGAGGAGCAAAGTGAGGCTAAATGAGAATAGCTGGAACAAAAATGCATATTGTAGAAACCTTACCTCTGCAATCTGCCAATCAGCTGACAGCCTTGAACAAGAGCTAGAAACATGCAGAATACAAAAATTCAGGCTCTTGAGAAAAATCTCTTGATATTATTAACCATGTGCATTGCCACCTCCCCAACTTGACTGAATGTCAACAATGATTAACCCAAACAACATGATATATATATATATATGATTTACAAACAAACAAAATGTTTGATCAGCAGAGGCACAAAACCAAAACAAATAAACAATGGCCAGCGACTACAGTTATTATATTATTAGGTATACATCTATATGAGCCTGTGACAAAAGGTCGTGATCTAAAGTGGGACACACTGCCTCAAGATCAAACTCCCAGTAAGCTATTTTCAGTCTTAACATTAGAAAGTGGTATGTTTCAAGCAACTATTTCCATCATCAAAAAATTGTTTTGATCCAAGTGTGTGCTGTATGGCATCAAAACTGGGGTCAGGTCAGGTGTGGACGTTTGTAACAATGGACACAGTGAATGTCATAATAATACAGAGAAAAACCATTTGTATGCAATTTTAATGCTTCTGGTGCATTTAAGTAGCTGCTAGTAATAAAATCAGAGCAGGCAGGACAAACAAATTCTGCTTTAAATGTAAGTATTATGTAATCACTGTGTCCAAATTTTGCGCTCAAGAATCTAGTGCAACAAATAATCACTTCAAACACAGAACAACTTCAGTAAAGTTTTCAAACAAGGAACACTTTATTTCACAGTATACACTGTAATGATAAATGCAAAAAAAATGCAAGGCAGGAGGCATGTTCACACATTCCAACTTGTTTAAGTGGACAAACATAACACCATGGCAGTGGACACAGTCTATAAAAACCAAGATACTATTTCACCCAGACTGAACAAACAGTACACATCTGTCGTGAATCTAGGCAAAATAACAGTATGATATGACAGGTGAAAGGAGCGACTTTCTGAACATGCAGATCACATTAAAACTTTAGGACAATTTATAAGTCCCCCCCCCCCCCCCCCCCAAAAGAAACACACACAAACACACAAAAACAAAACAAACAAAAAAACATCCTTTCAAACTAAACCTGTCTGTCAATCACTGTCAGTGAAAAACTGCTGCCTCACTTTGCACTCAGTGTCAGAGAAACTTTTTTTCTGTTTGCAATCAAGAAATCCCAATAAGATATGTCTGGTGGTGAGGGCCTGAAGAACATGGTTCCTTTTTGTGTGTGTGAAGAACTGGATCCATACATGATTTTCTGCTTGGCACACTTCCAGTACCTGCCAGTTATCAAAAGTAACAGAATTTAATACAGACTTGAATACCAGGGACAGACAGACGTCATCTAATGTATGCTTACTAAAACTAAAAGAAAAACAACAACACATTAAAAATGTGATCAGGTCACAAAATATGGCATCTTTAAGTCAGATACCAGTATTAAATTTTTCAGTATGTAAAAAAGGAAAACAGAAAGATGCTACATGTACTTTGGACTGTAACAATCCTAAAGTGCCCTTACATACCAAAGGTCTTTATTTATACAAGAGTAGTGAAAATGTTTATAAAAAATTTAATTGTAAGAAAATCTCCCCCCCCCCCCCCCCAAAAAAAGGGCCTTCATGCACAGTTAATCAATAAAAATAAAAATAAAATACAGTGGCAAGTCAACTATTACATTTAATGCGGAAAGGAAACAAAAATAAGACTGCAAAACAAAGAAAAGGGGGACGGGGGGGTAGCACTGTGTCCATATTACGTTCACCTGCTACAAAGTTTACAGAGTATTTGTTTAATATGCACAAGCCTCCATTCGGACGTAAAAGTTTGTAAACAACCACCTGAAAGGTAAGATGTGAGCCATTTCAACTTTTAAATCGACCGCTTAGCTAAATCAGCAATAATTACAGACATAGACGGACTGCAGACTAACGTAACAAAAGACACAGCGACTATCTGGACATACGTAACACAGACACAAACTGCGTCCATTATATGAAATTGCCCCCTTCCCGCCATAATACAATGAAGTAAACAAAGCACACTACCAATGCCATTTATATCACTTATTAGTGGCTAAGAAAGCATTTGTTTGGGAAAATATATGATGAGGACAGAAATTCGACAATTATGTGGGACATTTGTAACATTTAGGACATTCGTAACAAAACAAAATAACCGGACACAGTCAGAATACTCACCGCCACCCCTTCGACGAGACCGTTGTCAGCAACAAGCGGCCATGTGATGTCAACAGGAAGGCCAGTGGTAGTTTTAGAAGCGGTCAGCAGTAATTAAATGTTTGCGATGTCGATAAAATTTGCAAAAGGTCATTCGTAACAAATGGACAAAGTTTTAGATTTTTCACTTCTGGGTAAAAAAAATTAAACATGAAAATGCCCGCAGTAAAAACATCGACTGCTTTTGGTGCGCGATTGATATGCAAATAAGAGAAGTGAAGGTCCGCAGTGAATGCAATGGCAGACGGTAGCAGACAATCTTTAAACTTATTGGAAATTTGGACACAGTCCGTTACGAACGGCCAGGGTATTTTCAATTTCATTTTTTTGGTTATGAAATGTCACGCATGTCTTGCAATTCGACTGGATACTAAATCTAGTTTATTCAGTAGTCAAATGGTGTACAAGTTGTGAAGAATAGTTCAGCTGGTTAGTTGCTGTTTTCAGCTGAAGTCAGACAACCCACGTTGTCCCACTTTCCGGAAACCACTTTTCGTCGATTTTTGTCAAGTATTTTTGTTTTTAATCCTCCTCTTGGTGACCAAAGCTGTCAATTTTTACTTTAACTACTCATCAATGCATACTGAATAAAAGCAACCACAGTTTCATGTAACTGTAGTAAGACGAAAAATAAATAGGAGTATCCAAACAGACCCGGGTTAAGCGGGAGCACCTTTTGTCACAGGCTCATATACACCTCTACTCTTACAACAAAGAAACAACACAAGTGAGTCAAAATAACACCTGCAGTTTACAAACAGTCCAAAAGAGTGGCCACCCTACCTCCAAAATAATGTCCAGTAGGAGTGGACATTCTCCACTGTCCCTGATGCACTCCAGTGGTGGCAGGGCTGGTCATCTCAAGATTGATGTCACAGCACTCGCCAGGGGCCAGTGCCTCCACCAAGTACCACCCTGTGTGACCCATGTTGTCACCCGCCAAGCAGCGCAGGCTGCACCCAGGTGGCCATCTTTCACTGCCTGCCCAAGTCATCAGGGTGAGAGCAATTACTTCAACACCATCTGCCTTGGCTTGGGCTGTGTGACAACACACTGACACCAGCAAGAACACAAGGCCACACTAAAATGTGCTTACGTGCGGCACAGCTATGTGGGAACAATCTTCAGCCATGATAAGCTGCTTCGCGCAACAGCACCCACCCTCCAGAATGGAGATAAATTAAGAAATGAATCATAGTTCGTTGAACTGTCCGAAGGATGTTCAGTGCACAAACATTTGCCCAGTTAAGAACGGGCTTACGAAAATTCTGTTACTTGTTAGGTTCTTGTGACCGGTTTGGCCTAGTGGTAAGATCTAAAGATATAAAAGGTTCAAAAGAATGCTTATTATTTTGCAGCTCAGAATAATGTTGCGAAAGACAACACAGAAACTTGCACCTGTTTTGTGGTTATTGTTGGTTGTTGTTGTGGGTTTTTTGTGTGTGTTGTCGTTGTTGTTTTTTGGGGGGAGTGGACAGGTGGGGGGGCAGGGGAGTGGATGGGGAGGGGGGGGGGCAGATTGTCATAGTGTTGTAATAATAGTTCTGAACCAGTCCCTTCCACTAGCTCTGAACTGGTTGACAATAGGCCTTCTACTCAAGAAAGTAAACCAGCCAGGAGTCTGACAGTATCAGAAAAAGGCTGAGATCTAACCAGGCAGTGGTAAAAAAATATTGACTGCCATGGGAGTCCCAAGCTTGAGAATACTGAAAGTAGTGTTATCCACTGGGCTTGCACATAAGTCTGCAATAGGTGTGAGAGGCAGAAGTTCAACTAGATAAGTGCAGGATTGTTCTTAAAACAACTGCTGTCTGCGTGTGTATTGTCATATAATGATATATATATATATTTGATTGTCTGTATTTTTTTCAAGACTCTGCGTTTGCTGCATGCAAGTTCTAAAACATGTCTATGACCCCAGATAACCACCTCAGCAACAGCTTACCCGAATTCTGTATCCGCCATGTTTTGCAGAACTTGGTGTTGGGTGGTACAGACTCCCCCTCTCCTATGGTGACATCATCCACCACGGTCATAGATGGCAGCTCCACAGTTGGCTGCTCAATGTCATAATATGAGCAAATTGCAGCTTGTAAGTTCCTGAACAAAATCAAACCAAAAAAGAAATGACTCACATTTCAGTTCTGTATTTTTTTTTTTTTTTTTTTTTTTTTTTTTTTGGGGGGGGGGGGGGACAAAAACAAAACAAACAAAAAACACTGACACAGGAGGAATGATCTGACCATGCTGTCAACAGATGCAGATGCTAATTAATATAGTCAGGACTTTGGTACATTACTGAAACATTATAGCTAGAGTGATCAAATGTTAAAAGGGAAACTGAAATAAAAGCAACACTGGTCCAATCAAAAGGAATGGAATAAATGATTTAAAACTTCTTCTTTTTAAAGTACTTTCTTTAAAAACTTGTTGCACTGTGTTGATGCATACATTATGCGTTAACTGTTTGTTAAAGTGATAATAGTCTCCACCTCAATGTACATTATGTGTGTTAACTGTTATGTTTGTTCACAGCACTGAGCCACTGGGTAGGTGCTTTAGAAATTTCCATTATTATTATGCTTTTCTTGGAGGTGACGTTTCCAGTCCAGTGGTGAATTGTCTGCACCCCAGTTGAAAATGCAGGTTAGAGGAGGTTTGATTATGCCAGTGCAGGTCTTCAGTATTCTGTTGCCAGTGTTGGGTACAAGTTTATTCTCTGGTCCTGTGGCTTTGGATTAGTCAAGGTTACAACTTCAAGCAGTTTGTCCATGACAGCTCATCCTCAACAGTGCTGGATCAGACACTGCTTCATTCTCTTGTGGAAATGAGCTGTTATCTTTTGTGAGTACAGACTGGAACTGTTCCATGAGAATACTGGCCTTCCAGATACCGTCGAACAAAGTGGTGCCTTTCTTCGGCGATGCTACTCCTGTGTTGTTATGGTGGGAGGCCTTCACCTATGATCTCTAATTCTAAAAGTAGAATGGGAGTACAGCTACCCCTCAGACGATAGCAAAATGGGGAACCATGGCAATAGTCTAAACGCCGACCTTGGTCAGTTTAAATGGAAACAATAAGAAGAAGACAATTCCACAAAGTCAATCCCCAATTGGAAAAAGAAATTGTTTGTACACAGTCGATCAGCTGATTCTGTCTCAAGTCTCTCGGCTGTTTCTAGCCGAGCTCAACTGCCTATCCTCCGCTGAACACTGAGGGTACTGGCATCACGGCATACAACAATCAATGAAAAATCCTTTACGGGGTACACTGCAACAACAAAACTCGTGTAATATCCGAGATACTTTCGCTTTTATTTACCCACCAATTGTTCATGTCCAGAAAAAAAGCGCAGGAGTCTGGGTTGATAGTGTTCCCAAGGAATTTTTGGAACTCGGCAATCAGAACCTCCCTATCGGTTGTACCCATGGCACTGAACTGCTGAAGCAGCTTTCCATCAAGATCGTTATCAATATCCATCATGCCGATGTTTAAGGCAAAGCATGTGGAAGTCTGTGAAGTCTCTTTGCCACCTGGAAGCAAAATAACAACACAAGTTCACATGCAATGACGCTGCTCGCTGTCGATGTACTTGCTGCGCACGCGCAAAGTAAAGGCCGCTGGGAAAAGTTATATGCAAATCATCTCATTTCCCGATAGCGCTGTTGGAAAGTGCAGCTATCACCATCCTGTTTATATAAATATTATGCCACTTTTATGTGTTTCTGAAGGCCGTTAAGCCTTGTTTTGTTATTGAAGACCGGACATGGGCTCGCTAACGCCGCACACAACGCGGCTGACTGATCTGGCCCAGTCATCTAGTCAGCGGCCGACGTCGGAGGCGATAGACTGTGGCATAAGTACATGTTGGCCAGTAAGAACTAATTAAAACAAACAAAATGTAGGTCCCAATATATATATGTATATCCCGACCATCCGACTTTAATACCGACTTTTCCGGCTCAGTAATTTCCAGCAGTCACTTGTGGCAAATATTATAAATACAAACTTTGTATTTATAATCTGCTTGTAGTGACTGATTTTTATGCTACGGCCGGCAGGTTTATGGTCGAGAGCCCGTATTATCGCAGTTGAATTAAAGTGGGTTTGTTTTGTTTTTAATCACGATTTATGAAAATAAATAAAAGTACAATATTCTAAGATACTGACACTTTTTTCTTCTTCTTTTTTCTTTTCTTCTTTCTTTTTTTCTGATAAAACGTGCAGGTTCATTCCTGAGAAAATCGTCATGTTGCAAGAAAAAGAGTTACCCCCCTTCGATTTTCAGCCGTGTACAAATACTCGTTTAAATGAAAAACAACAGAGACTTAGGGGCGGGGATAGCTCAGTGGTTAGAGCACCGGACTCGTGATTGAAAGGTCGCGGGTTCGAATCCCTGCTGGAACGGCGGGAGAATTTTCTTCTCCAGGGTCGACTTTCTGTGCTGACTCTTATTTCGGTATCCGTTCCACCCCCGTGTTACCACAGTAGCACGTAAAAAATCCCGGTCATTCTGCCAAAAGTGCAGGTGGCAGGTTACAGCTAAACACGCATACACCTTACGTATGTGGATTTTATTGAACCGTGCTTCGGCATTGGTCACAACTTGTCCCTAATATGTCAAATGACATCTGAGGACATTAAGCATCAACTCACCACCACCAAAACAACAGAGGGGGGGCGGGGATAGCTCAGTGGTTAGAGCACCGGACTCGTGATTGAAAGGTCGCGGGTTCGAATCCCTGCTGGAACGGCGGGAGAATTTTCTTCTCCAGGGTCGACTATCTGTGCTGACTCTTATTTCGGTATCCGTTCCACCCCCGTGTTACCACAGTAGCACGTAAAAAATCCCGGTCATTCTGCCAAAAAGTGCAGGTGGCAGGTTACAGCTAAAACACGCATACACCTTGCGTATGTGGATTTTATTGAACCGTGCTTCGGCATTGGTCACAACTTGTCCCTAATATGTCAAATGACATCTGAGGACATTAAGCATCAACTCATCATCATCATCAAAACAACAGAGGAGAGAGAGAGAGAGAGTAGGCAGACGAGGTGGGAAGAACGGACGCGCGGATAGAGAGATGAAAAACCCCTAGACACTGTGGGAGAAAGACAGAGGGAGGAGCAGGTGGTGGGGGGGGGGGGGGGGGGGGTTGCCGGAAGGTGGGTAACAGGCCGGACACTCACCTTTGTCCAAGCGAAGGATCGCCACGTGCGCACTACCCAACAGACACGCTGAGCCTAGACCACCACTGGCGGTTTCTGCCATAATTCAACATTTGGACCCGAGAAAAAAACAAGTCTTGACGCCAGTGTATGAAGTTAGATCTTCCGTTTAGCTACTTGACGCATCATAGTGTCAGGGAGAGGCGGTCTTGCGGAGAGCCCGACTGGTGCATGTGTGCGGTATTAAATAATTTAAGTAATAATTTGCATGTGATGAACTGGAAATGGTTCTTCTGTCATGTGTTGATGCGTGTAACTGATAGGGTTGACTGTCAGTTTCGGATGTGTGTGTGCCCTCCAGACTCTAGGATAAAGCACTCTGTGTTTTATGTGTACTTATGTTCATGCACGGTATTAGTATACTGTGTGCTATTTTACTTGTATCTTTTATGCAGTCGTAAGGCAAATTTCTATGTTATTCATAGTCAATAAAGATTCTGTATTCTGTATTCAAACACGATACACTACTTTTTACTGAAGCGTTGCCCAGTGACTGACGACGAAAGATCCGACTGCGGACTGGCCCCGGCCCACACTCCGAGCACCACTTTCCGGCACCTGTTGAAGGAAGGATGTCGTAAACTGACCCGTGCTTGGAGTTTGGCCCCGGCCCGCCACTCGGTCCCCCACAAACACTGAACTTGAAATGACAATGAGTAATTAAATAATAGTCGAGGAGATGGGGTGCGTCAGGCTCAGTCAGTGGTAAGCAGAGGAACCTCGGTTCAAATCCGGGCCGCTTCGGCTCTCGCCTTTCTCTTCATCATCATCAAAACAACAGAGGAGAGAGAGAGAGAGAGTAGGCAGAACTTGAAATGTTGTGGTCTCATGTGGACACATCGGTGTCACTGTTGTGACTTTGTCCCTCAGTCACAGCAGTAATGAAACACTGATAGAAGTTAACTTGAATGGCTCTCATCACTGCCCATTTTAATGCAGGGTCTGGTAGTGACAGTGTAGTGATAGGTATATAATCTACCTCTCCCCTATTTACCCTCTTCCCCCCTTCTCCCCGTCCGGCATGGTTCAAGTTCTGGTTTCAGTCTAAAAGCGGCGCGGCCTTTATAGTGGTTTCACAGTGTAGACGTTACTGAAGCACCATATTTACTTACTTACTTACGCTTGAGGGAGACTGAAGAAGCCGGTTTGGCCTAGCGGTAAGGCGTAGGCTGGTACTGAAGCATAGGGGGCGTCGGCTCGATTCCACTTCGGCTCTCCTCAGAGTTTCTCTTCATAAAGAGGTAGTGTGGTTTGTGGACACTGTCAGTCTCAGTTGTGACTTCATCTGCGGGCCCTCCCTCACTGACAACAATCATAACGAACTAAAATGGCTCTCATCGCTACCCATCTTATGCAGGAGTCATTCTGGTCAGTGGTGACAGTGTAGCGATAGGTATGATAGTGGTTTATCGGTGTGGACTCGGGCCGGTTAAGCACCATGTTTACTTACTGGGAAGAAGGAGACTACGCTACGTAGTCACCAATAGACCTGTGATGACTTCTGCATTAAGACGGGCAGCGTGGCATTACAGAGAGTGCGGCAAAAATGTCACAAATCACTGCATGTGACTGAAAACTCGGTGGTTCGGACTGACTCAGAGAAAGGAGAACCGGTTTACTTGGGGATTAACGTCTACATATTTTTTTTCTGATTTCCTTTAGTTAATGTCCTGAGATGCTAAAGCCGGAGCATATTAGGGAAAATCTGTAGAATAATCTTGTCTTCGATATAAAATAACTTCACACGGCTAGGACATATTGAAACCCAGTTCTTCAGTGCGGTTTATTAGTCCGGGACGGGGGGAGGGGGGGGGGGGGGGAGGTGTACCGGCTGGTGCAAAAGCATCAAGACCGCCACCACGGCCAAGAACAAAAGATACTGACCAACGCTTGGTGGTGGACGGAGTCACTGAGCAAAAAGTAAGTAAACATGGTACTTAACGTCCACAGAAACCGTAAGGCTTATTAGGGACGGCCCGGAGAAGGGGGGGAAGGTGGTACGGAGGTGGGGGGAGAGGGACTGGGTTATATACCTATTGCTACACTGTCACCACCAGAATGACTCCTGCATTAAGATGGGCAGTGATGAGAGCCATTTTAATGTTTCATTAAATGTGAGGGACAAAGTCACAAGACAGTGTCCACAGACCACAATTTTTGAAGAGAAAGGAGAGCCGAATCGTATTCGAACAGAGGTCCCTCTGCTTACCAGCCTCAGCAGTAACGCCTCGCTGCTAGGCCAAACCGGTTCACTGTCACTGAGCCAGTGCAAAGCAGTTTATGTATGACAGTGCACCACCATACGCTAGATCTAGCCGAACACCGCGCGGCTAGCCGGCTGCAAAAATCAGTCGACAGGCGTCAGTGATCATGTCACTACACCCGGGACCGCTTTTCAAAGAACTCCACTGGAGCCCGCATTCAGTACAAGCTCTCAACGCTCACTCACGTCACTTCGGTGATTGTGAAGTGTTGCTTAATGTCCTCAGATGTCAGTTGACATATTAGGGACAAGTTGTGACCAATGCCGAAGCATGGTTCAATAATTCTTTACGTCCACGGAAACCAAGGCTCGTTAGGACGGACAGCTCAGGACGGCCACCTCGACTCTCACACAGTTCCTGAACTATGACATGTCACTTCGAAGACACTCTTATGTTATATAGGTCCAAGGTCTCACGGCCACTGAGTCGCATCCATTTATGTCAGTAGCGTGTGTGTGTGTGTGTGTGTGTGTGTGTGTGTGTGTGTGTGTGTGTTTTGTGTGTATGTCAGTGTGTATGTGTGTGTGTGTGTGTGTGTGGGGGGGGGGGGGTGTGCAAAGCCCGTTGGATGGGCTTTGGTGTTTGTGCCTCATTAGCGGTGTGCACTGCCGCCGAGTGCCGGACCAGTGCCGCGTCCGTCAGGGGTGGAATTATGGGTAGGTGCTGAATAATATAACGTAAGTCACTATTTTCTTTCTTGAATGATATTGAGCTGCTTCTCATGCACACATACAAAGTTGTGTGTGTGTGTGTGTGTGTGTGTGTGTGTGTGTGTGTGTGTGTGTGTGTGTGTGTGTGTGTGTGTGTGTGTGTGTGTGTGTGTGTGTACTATTATTAACGACTGAGTGTCTGTGTAACTTTCTTGAACACTGACGTTACCGTCCTTTCATATTTTTCTCTCTGACTTATGTTGAAATTGTCCAACTGAAAAAGCACAGTTTCAAGTGTCACATGTGTAGCCGATCAGCCGACTGAAAAAGCGCTATACAAAAAATTTCTAGTTACTAGTATTATCATAATTACTCTGCGGTGACTTGTTCAGTCTTTTGGCAACAGTCGTGGTGAACAAAGTCACAGGGTCCATACTGAGTGACTAGCCGGGAAACAACTCAGTGTCGGAGTAGTTTAGCTCAGCCGGCCGGGTCACTTCCGATCCCGGCGGCGGTGTCTCATCCGCTGCCCTTCCTGCGGCATCAGTTTTTTTTCTTATTCAACTCAGTGAGTGTTGCTTAATGTCCTCGGATGTCGGGTTGACATATTAGGGACAAGCTGAGACCAATGCCGAGTGAGGACGGTTCACTATTGCTTTACATCCACGGAAACCATGAGGCTTGTTAGGACGGACAGCCCAGGACGGCCACCTCGACTCTCATACAGCTCCTGAGAACGGCATCAGTGATGATGATGATGATGATGATGAGTTGATGCTTAATGTCCTCATATGTCAGTTGACATATTAGGGACAAGTTGTGACCAATGCCGAAGCACGGTTAAATAATTCTTTACGTCCACTTAACTTGAACCAGAAGGCTCGTTAGGACGGACAGCCCAGGACGGCCACCTCGACTCTCACACAACTCCTGAACTATGACGGCATCAGTTTCAGTGTTGTCGCTTTTACTGACTCAGCGCCTCAGTCTAGTCAGTGCCGCGCGGCGCTGTTCTCCGCTGCGGCGGCTCTCGCAGCAGACTAGTCATCGTAAATTAAGGTAAGTGAGTAAACATGTTGCTTAACGTCCACATTGAGAAACCATAAGGCTTGTTAGGGACGGGGAGAGGAGATTATATCAGTACCGCCTATTATCGCTACACTACTGTCACCAAGACCCGACAGTGACTCCCGCATCACAATCTTAAGATGGGCAGCCAATGCGGAGTCATAAAAAAAAAATGTTTTCATAAAGATTGTGAGGGACTACAAAGTTCACACCGGCTGAGACCATAACTCATTTCGAGTCAGTGTGGAATCGGACTGACTGACGAGAACCGAGCGGATTCGCCGAACCCCGGCCCGCGAGGCCGGTCCCTCGATCTCATGACAAGCTTTACTGCCAGGCCAAGTCGGCTCACCGGGACAAACTCATCGTAAACATGGTGCTTAACGTCCACAGAAACCGTACGGCTTATTAGGGACGGGGAGAAGGTAGGGAAGGGGGTATGGAGGTGATGATGATGAGTTGATGCTTAATGTCCTCAGATGTCATTTGACATACAAGTCAACAAATAAACAAATTCTCTTCGAAGCGAGTGAAGAACCTAGCCGCGACACCGTCATCCATTTTTATTTTTGTTTTTTTCTCCATTTACAGGAGAGCTCTGCTCTCAGCCAATCAGAGGCAATCCGGCATCGTCCAATAGGGCGAATGTTCCCAGAACATGTTGAGCGAAGGTTATTGCGGGACCCCGAATAAAGCCCGTTCTTAATTGGGCGAATGTTTCTTCGCGAACCTCAGTAGTTGGAAGTATTCGGCGAAGCTAGTTGGTTCTTAATTGGGCCAACTTTTCTTCGCGAACCTAGTTGGAAGTATTCGTCCAAGCTATATTCGCTAGGACGGTTCTTCACTCGCTTCGAAGGGAATTTGTTTATTTGTTGACTTGTGTTGACTTGTGGAAGGTGCAGCCTTGTCTCGGAGAACCCAGAATGAGATAGTAGTTAGTTGAACTACCCTGTGAGGGATGATTAAAGTATACTGACTTGACTTGACTTGACTTTAGCCTACATTTCCATCATGCTGTCTGCTGCGCGTCTGCCGCAAGTTCAACCGAAGCTTGCATCTCATTACAAGCCAGTTGAGAATGAAGTAAAGTCTGGACTGTCCGAACCATATTCGGCGAACTAAATGTTCAGTTAAGAAACGAATCATAGTTCGTCGAAGTGTCCAAAGTATGTTCGGGCGAACAAACATTCGCCCTGTTTAGAACGGGCTTAACGCCTTACGGCGCAAGGCCAAACCGGCTCACACAAACTCATCGGAGAGACTGTAGCTTTAGCGCGTTCTGAATATTCACAGAAGTTACCACTGAGTGTACCTTACAGTGCTATTTGGTGATGGTTGGTGCGGCCACGGCTGCCGTCAGTCTCGGCGCGTTATGTGTACCGAGCCGCCATACGACCAGCATGCACCACATGTCACGTCACTCATGCAAAGCCGCATTCACTGGCAGAATGGCTGGGATCTTTCACTACGTGCTACTGCGGTAACACGGGGGTTGAACGGATACCGAAAAAGAAAAAAAAAGAGTCAACACAGAAAGCTGACCCTGGAGAAGAAAATTATTCCGCCGCTCCTGCCGTGACGCGACCCCGACTATTCTGCGATCACGGCGAGTCTGGCAGTGATGATGAAGTGTTGCTTAATGTCCTCAGATGTCAGTTGACATATTAGGGACAAGTTGTGACCAATGCCGAAGCACAATTCAATAAATCTTTACGTCCACGGAAACCAGAAGGCTCGTTAGGACGTCCACTTCGACTGACTCTCACACAGCTCCTGATCTATGAACGAGTCTGGCACTCTAACCACTGAGCTATAGCCGCTCCCCATTCCGGCTTCTGTCCGTCCGTGGTCTGAGAGGAACGCATTATGTTCATTTATTATTTTTGAGGTTTTATGTATATCTTTGGTTGATCTTGTAAAGCGCAGTGTGCTTGTCAGTGGGACAGAAATGACCCATAGTGTTTACTTCAGTCGGGGAAGTCGGGGGAAAAAGTAGAGTGTGAGGATCTAAAAATAGACAAACTTAAAAATAGATATTGGGCTCCAGAGTTTTCCCGGAATTTCTACGTGATTGTCTCCCCTAACCGCACCCCCCAAAAAAAGCAACAACAACAAAAAAAAAAGCCCTGAAATGTAGTATGAATATGTACACTATTCAAAATTCGTAAACACGGAGCAGGTTTTAAGACCATGTACATGATACAGCTGCCACAAATTCAGCCTAACTACGTTTGAGATCAAATTTGGAGCAGCTGATGCAATCCTCCGGATTACTGACCTTGCTTGGTTACATACGTACAATGTGCGTATGGATACAACAATGTACGAAAGTAATACTAAATCTAAAGCCCGAACTAGGCAAATGATGGCATAGAACTGATAAATATGGCATCTCATGCTATGCCTTAAAAGGTAAATCGAAGGCAAATCATAAAGAAACAATTGAAACAATGTACTATTTTTCGACTCGCATTGATATTATGTGACGTCAGGAGAGGCCAAAGGATGTCATTTATAGCAGCGGCATGATCAATATGAGTCAAACACCAAGTTACCGAAAAAGAGAGAGATTTTGACGTATCGCGCTTGAAAGTAATGGAATCTTTGATCGAAAAACGTTTCAGTGAGAACAGTCCTTCACATCAGATTTGTGTTTACCACAACGCCAGGCAGTTTAAGTATTTGGACGAATATCATTCCAAGTGGATGAAAAAGGAGAACCCGCCACCTGGTTCCTGGTACGTAACACTCACAGTAAGTCCAGATTTTCCGGCCTACGGAATTACCACTGATCAACCTGAAAATAACCGTTGGATGTGTAATCATCACTCGACAGGAGGAAACGACCCTGTTAACTGTGAGTTTATCTGACAGGCCTTGAATCTTTAATTTGACATTTGGACGCAACAGGCTTGTGATGAGAGCAGCGTATGGTTCGCCACGAGCCCACCGGCATCATGGCAACAACTTGAACGACAGTGTGGGTGTGAGTTCAAGTGCACCAGCTGGCTTCAAAATGTTAATGCCACCCTTTTTGCGGTTGGACAGTACCGGTGAAGATGACGGACCCGTTCAATCAGTGGATCACCAAAGGGCAAACACATATCATCAGGGGACACCATCGAGCGTGACGAACACTTTTTGGGGTAAAATGTTCCAGTTCGCTCCGCCACCCAAAACTTTGTTACAGAATCACACTGTCCCCCAAGCAGTAGCGCAAGGAGGGATTAGTGCCTTGGACGAGTTAATTCATAGCAGGCAAGCTTCAGACTGCGTCGCTAAGGCAGGTATGCGGTCAAACGTGAAGATGGCCCAGACTGTTCAACAACCACCACCAAGCCGCTACGGGCAGTGGGGGGTCATGAACCCCAACTGCCCATGGCTACTACCCCCGGGAGTATTCCCTTGTCATGTGTTTCGTGCTGCGCAGTCAAAGAGCCCGGTTCGGCCACCAACTTCCGGCCATTTTGTACACAAAGGCGCGTGGTCACCCAGTGGATGCAGTGGTACAAATACTAGTAATATTGCCGTGACGTGCGAACAGTTTTCTGTGCAGAAGAACGCCACAGCCTATTTTCAGTGTGCCAAAACTTCGCCAGACTGTCATATTGCTCAGAACACTTCCTATGTGCAAGGTGGTTTCAGTTGTCCCACGGTCAACGCTCACAGTCACACTCAGGGACACAGTAACGCAGCTACTTCATTGCCTGGGTGCGGGAAATTCAATGAGTTGCATCAGACACGATCACACACTGAGTCAAAAGAGCATACAAACATGGGTGAAATTACCCCGCTGGAAAAAGATTCGAGGGGTGCAGAGCAGAAAAGTGCAGACTGTGCAGCAAGTGCTTCCAATGCATGCAATTATAGTCAGTCTAAAAACAGTGGTGCTGGGAATCGAAACACCCAGGACAAGAACCAAGGCCTTGTGACTTTGAGTAGTTTGAGCAGCCCTGGATCCCATTCCATCCTTACTGTTCCTCAGGAAGAGATGGTAGCTAAGCATCCCACAAAACATGAAACTGTCAATTCAGAGGCTTCAGACAGCAAGGATGATAGTAATAGTGAAAAAGAAACTGAAGGTGAAAACAATATTTTGGTTGCATGCTGCAGGGAAGTACTACAGGATATGAAAACATCACCTGCATGTGGTCAGGAGCTTGAGTCTGATGATGATGATTTCTGGTCAGACAGTGAAGATGAAGATGCTAGAGAAATTGATGAAGACTGTATTGAAGAGGCACTGCTTGATCTGCCATTTTGTGGGCTGAGTGAGACGATTATATTGTCCAGACCAGAGGAAGTGAAAGGAAAAAGATGTTCACCCAAACCTGATCGTGCAGCTAATACACGTTGGAATCGCCATTACTCTACCACTGTGCCTCCAGGCCGCCCCAGCAAGGTAAGACTAAGAGTAAGAGTCACATAAAAGAGACAGCTGATTAAATCACAGTGCCTAATTTTGATGCATGTAATCTGTTGAGCTGTAAACAATTTATCAGCAGTTTTTCAACCATTATTTATGATGTATTTTTAATTTTACATACCCGTAGATAGAGCGAAGAAGGGGTGGACAGGTACAAGTAGTGTCAAGGACTGTTACAGTTGCAGTGGTGTTTGGTTGTTACATGCCTTGTTTTATGTGAAACGGCTGCCGTCTCGGCCTACGTCCTATGTACATCATATAAACACCATATACCTTTTTACAGTGTCACTTGATTAAAAGTTACATACGCAGGGTGTATGTGTGTTCAGCTTAACCTGCACAGGTTCAGCATCTCCCATGCACCCATTGTCTTCCGATGTTGTCTGTGGACAGTCTTGTGACTAAACTGTAAACACCCTCACCAAACCTCCTTTGATGGGTAATGGACTGCAGGTTGCTTCAAGATAAATATATGTACTATGTCTATCAGTGATTGTGCCTGTTTCACTGTGTATGTGTGTGTGTGTGTTTTTCTTGTGCATGTGTTTTCAAAGCAACCTCTACACCCTGCAAGTACCTAGGCAGCTTAGGAGATTTTCCAAAAACTCCAACCAAATACTTTTCATTTTAAGTTTTACTTTTAGGGGAAGAGACAGTGGAGCTTGTGCGTCTTGTGCACATGCTGATATGGGTGCCTTGAGAAACACACATCAGTTATCCTGTATAATTTGTGTGTACTTTTCTTTAGGGTGTTATAACTTGGGTACTGACTTGCTGTTACTGCTAGTCAGTGAGTTGTACATTGTTCACTGCAGTGTTAAATAAAGAAATAGTTTCTTCTATTTCATCAGCGGTCACACTGACACAGACTGATCTGCATCGCTATATGCACGTTTAAAACAGTTTCATCATGCATTATGTAAACTGATAATTATGCAAAAATATGCAAAGACTTTTCTGTCTCTTTTTTTTTTTTTTTTACTCCCACCAAGACTTCCTTTTTTTTGCGTGTGGTTGCATACATGTTTGTGTTCATGCACACACACAATCACACAATGATCACTAGACATTTTTGAAACTGGCGTGACTTAATAAGGTGCCAAAAGTGGTTTGCGGAAACTAGTCAGATAATCACTGTAACTGGTCAAAAACACAGCCATCCATACTAGTACTACAAGAGCTGTACAAGCAAATGCCCAGCTCCCTTCCCCATCTAGAACACGCACATACACATACACACCCACTCTATCTCTTAGTCTTAGTAGTCTGTGCAGTGTTTATAAAATAAAAAGAATATATATATATTTTTTAGAACTGTTCTAACAAAATAACATTAAGTGTACTTCTGACTGATTGCTGGTTGTTGTTCTGGTAAATGGTGATCTTTAACCAGTTAAAATTAAGTGCTTGGAATTACTGGTTAACACAAACCTCACACATAAAACTAATTAGTGGTAAAACTAATGCATCACTGTGTATGCTACAGTAACGTAACTCAATGTTTTGGGCAGGGCACAGGCAAGACTAATTCTCTCTCTAGTGTCTCTCTCTCTCTCTCCCCTTTTCTCTCTATGTGTGCACATGTGCATGTCTCACTGTGTGCCCACACATGTACTGTCACTGTGGAGAAATGAGATTCAGAATGCACCCCATTCAAAGTCTGTCACTGTGTCTTACTCGTAGTAAGCTTGTAGTTGTAGAAGTAGGTATGTCAACAATAAACCATTAATAATGCAGAATAATAATAGCCAGTTTCGAGATCTAAGGACTGTGTCCAATTTGGAATAAAAACTGGTTCTGTCTTATGCCTGTGCACACCTGTGTTGCTGAATGTGCCTGAAATGTAGGGTATACATATATATATATGCCACTGGGGGCATCCTTTTTTTGAGGATGTACATCTGGTGGAGTTATGTAGCTTGTATTTACACACATCAGGTGAGAGTCATTGTTGGCAACTCAGATCTTTGTTGTTGTCCTTGTGTTATGTATTTTGAGTGCCACATAACTCCCTTGTTTGTTGATTCTGCACGAGCGCTCTTGGCCCCGTCTGTTTCAGATTTGTGACCATTAATAATACAGTTGTGATCAGTATTAATTATTGATGACATCACAAGTATTGCTTTAGAGTAATTACACATCAGACTGAGTGCATTCTGAACCTGATTACAATTTACACAAAACGCAGATGTGTGTATTAATATATGATACAATGTCATTTTCTTTGTGTGTGTCTCTCTTTTTGCCTTTAACATGACCTGCACAGCTAATTTGGCATAAAGATATATATATATATGTATGTTGCCTAATATTTTATAATCTTTCTCTTTCCATCTCACCCTGATCAGTGATATAACCACACCGGTTGACTAGGCGTAAAACACCAACTTACTTACTCTCTTTCCATCTCATGCATAGCGAAATCTCTTTCTCTCTTAGTCTTATGCATATGGAAATCAAAGTAATAACTGAGCATTCATGGCTGTAAATCTCTCCCTGAAGCATTAGTGCTTAGCATTTTAGTCTAACAACAAAATATCTGCTTTTTCCTTCAGGTGCAGTTTTGCTGCGGCAAGGAGATAGATGAAGTGCGCCTGTTTGAGCAAGAGGAGGGAGAGCTGCTTGACCAGGAGGAGGGGGGTCTGACAACAATGGAGATGCAGAAGGCTCGCGATCTCTTACAGCAGCATGAAGGTAAAGCTGCCCAGCTTCTTCGGAAGAAAAGGCGGTCTTCTCAAGTCTCTAGTGCCATGCAGCCCAACAACAATGCTTCTGGCAGTGCCTCTATGCAAGTGCGAGGCACTGTTCCGGACGGGGGTGATGTCTGTGATGGTGATGCTTCTCTTTTAGGACATAGTGAGGCTGCTGCTCGGGCCAGAGGGGCTGTGGCCCCAGGTCAGCATCACGAGGAAGATGATGACTTTGTATTTGACTTGGATGGTGTGGACTTTGTTTTGGATGATTTGGAAACGGATGATGATGGCCTCGAATCTGATGAGGAGGGAGAGTGTGTAGAAGTGGAGGAGGAGGAAGATGATGATGAATTTGTCTTTTTTTGCAAGGAGGATGGTGAAGAGAAGTAAGATTCCACAACGGAACATTCCATGTTTCCCCCCCAAATTAGTGAATACATTGTATGCAAACTTGTAAAATCAAGGAATGCCAAGTTCTCTCTGGCTTCTGGGTTGCTCTATGGTATTCAGGATGTCCTGGATGATTCCCAGAAATGTTCAGTGTGGATCAGTTTGAACTGGCAAAGCTGCAAACCATGTGTAGTCAAGAGAATTTTATCATTTTTAAATGGTCGGAAAAAATAACTTTTGTGGGTGCCTGTAGTTTTGTGTATTTTTAATTTTAACTAAGTGATTGATCAGTTTTAGTTTATTTAATATTACAAGTAGAGCTCCATGTTTTGTTGTTGTTGCTAAGGATAGTTTATTTTGTTTAGGTTTAATGCAGAAGTTGATATTATTTGGTAAATATACTTAATAAGCACAATAGCAGTATAACGTTTCAACAGTTACTGAGTTATCCATAAAGTTAATATGAAACTGGGCATAATCCAAATTTGATCGCTTTTGGGATATAATCATTACTCCAAGTGCAATAACAAAAAAATGAAAAAATGTAGCACAGGTAGTAATAGTGGGCAGGTAAAATTACAGAAATAGCAACTGTTGTTTTTGTTTTTTGTGTGTATGTATTTTCTTTCATTGTATTGCATTTTACAGTCTTCATAACTGCTGATGTTTCTCTGAGTCTAAGCCTGATTGGCTGTTAATGCTATAAACATACCATTGCCATATAATTATTGTATTTATATGAGAGAGTAAACAAATTCAGCCACTAGTCAGTTCATAAATATTGTATTAAAAGGTGGATTATTAGCAGCTGCAATGCTAATATCTGTAACCATAACAGTACAATTTTGTTGCCGTTTTTGCTTCATTTTTATTTTTTTTATTGCTTTTTTCATACCATCAGTTCATCGATATAAAATAGCTGTGCTTATAATAAATGGCCATTCCTCTTGTGCCATGTGAAAGCAGTTCATTCATAAATATGGAACTGCATATGGAACTCTGGAGTCCGTCCCATTTTTGTTTGACTGAGAGAATGGAATTATCAGGAGAGATGCAGGCTGCAGTTTAGTGAGAAAAGAACTCAAAATAGAATGTAATATTTTATGAATCAGAATACCACCAAGAAAATTGAATCTGGAAACAATTCCAAGAGAGCAAAAACTTAATAGACAGCAGTGAAATTTAGAGCAGCTTTGTCATGTGAATTATTCAGTAACTGAGGAAGAGAATAAAACACATGAGTGGCTGTCACTAAACTCCAGCTGTGTAGTGCACTGAGTGACATTGGCATGGCCTGACCTAGAACAGGAGTTATGAATTACACCAATGGGGAGATGTTGAGAAGCTAAATAATTGCATAGACTTAATACTATAGTAGAGACTTTATAAACTAGAACACATGTACTGCATTTCTTCTGAAGTTGCATTTTCTCTGTTTTTGCATACACTATTGCAAATCCATGTACATAACTGTCACATGTAACAGTAACACAGCAACAGGGTTGTGTTGTCCAGTGAATATTGGACAGGGTGCTAATGGCAAAGAACCTGCAAAATTACCCTCCAGAAACTTAGTCATGAATGATGAAATACATTCTTGTGTGTAAAGCTGTGTATGATGTAATGATCAGCGCCTGAAATTTAAACTGAATTGTGAATGAGTATATGGCCCAGATTTCCACTGCCATAAACATGTACTGATGTAGCTTGCAGGCAAGTTGCAAGGACTCAATCAGTGAATGTGATTTGTGATATAGAATGTCTGAGAAAATTTCAAGAAGTGTGTTCTTTGTGTGTGTATGCGTGCGTGTGTGTGTGTGTGTGTGTGTGTGTGTGTGTGAGAGAGCTTTTGAATTTGAAAGCTTGACATTGACAGATCTACTTGGGATGGGTGTGAATAAAAGGTTTAAATATTGCATTATGCATACTGTGCTGTCAAAAGGTTTTGTTCATGAAGTCTTCGTTTACTGTCAAAAAAGATAAGGATGACTGCTACTAGTGCTAGCATTCTGAAACAAGATCCAAACACAATGTTAATTTGATATGAGGATTATGGCAATACAAAATGTGTGAATTTTCAGGGTAATCCCCTTTTTCAAAACCACAAATCTAGAGTTAAACAGTGATAAAATGTATGAAAGTATTGTACTTATCTGGTTGTGGTTTGTTGAATGCCTGGAGTGTGGTGTAGCTTTGACTAAGGGGCTTACCCCCAACATTTGTACATTTTGTATTGTCATATTAAATTAGCCTCTTTTTTTATCCAGGTTGGATATCAGACAGCTCTTGGTTTCTTCACAGTTTTTGAACATTATATATCTATCCAAATCCACCTTGTGTGTCCACTGGAAAAATACAACTGTTTATAATATATAGATATATATACACTCATACCCATGCCCCAAATATGACTTCTTTGTCTTAAGATGTGTCTTCCTTGGCATTTTGACAACCTCAGTGCTGTGGATATTGTCATCCAAGGGCCTTGCAAGACAGTTTGAATTTGCAGCGCATTTAGGGGGGAAAATCATGTTCAAAAGCCACTTTTTTTCCTCCCTGTAGTCAAAGTCAGTGAGTCACACATTCTGTTTTCCTTGCGTATACATGTAAATTGGTCTTGTATGAATTGGTCACACTGATCTGTTATTTGGGAAGTGAAACACCCACCAGAAGTTTTGTAGGTGACTGGACTGCCTGATGTAGACGTGCAAGATGAGTGTTACTGTTAGACCATAGTGAAGAGGGAGCAGAACATCCTTCTGCTGGAGTTTGGATGTTTACGAGGCAGTCCATCACGTGAGGCTGAATAGCTGCCATTGTTGCTCGCAGTACCCTTGTCATTTAGGCAGCTGCTCTCTGTCTTCGGCTGCCTTTAACAGCTGAGTGAACTGAGGCAGTGTAGGCTGCGCTGAAGTTGCTGGAAGCCTTATCAGGTTCCTGTGGTGGTTTAAGCAAGTGCTGTGATGAGTGCGGGTTGTTCTGCTGGGTTGGACTGAGTGCACCCTGTGTTTGTGCCTCTAGTCTGCTGTCTTGTCAGAACAATTAGTCTTGTGGTCTGCCAGTGCCTTTTAAAAACCACTCAGCTCCTGTTAAAGGGGTGGTACACTATATATTTTACCAGTAAGAGTTTGCCCTGATGAAACCGTAGCGGTTGATTGGGCGTAAAACACCAATTTACTTACCTGTAAGAGCCACAATGCATTGTGCGATTCTGTGTCTGATTTTCCCCTTTTTTGTGTACATGTGACCCACATAAAGCACGCTCCGTTTCTGTTAATTTGGCATGCGTGCCTAAGCCAGTAACTTTGATTACGCACCCCTCTTTGTTGGTGGTTGTGAAGAGTAGAATTAGACTGGATCAAGTGCTTGGCTGTAGTAATAATAATAATAATGGAAATTTGTAAAGCGCCTAACTTGCAGCTCAAAGTGCTGAACAAGCGTAGTATAACACACATAATGTACATCGAGATGGAAATGTTATCAGCAATAAAAATGTATATAAGAAAAAAAGAAAAAAGCTAACACAATGTAGACAGTGTAACTATGCAAAAGTGTAACTATGCAAAAGATGCACACACACACACACACACACACACACACACACACACACACACACACACACACACACACACACACACATTGTAGAGACTGATAGGGGTGATGGGACAATGTTGCTTAGCTGAAATATTCTGTTAGTATGAATTTTAATAGAGCTGTTTGGCCTCCACAGCAGGATATGCAAGGAAGTGAAAGTCTCTTTGTGGCTCCTTCACCTGTGTAAATATAGCCTGATAGACTGGCTCACAACATGAAGCAGTTCTTGCATGTCAAGCCAACTGACATGCTCGTGGTGTCACGAGTGAGAGTTGCTCATGTTTACTGGCTAGACACATGGGTAAAATGCGTTGTGTATCACTATCAGCCCCTTTAGGAAATTGGTGTGCTTCACTGGTTTTTTTTGTTGTTGCTATAAATTATGTACATATCTGCAAATAACAGCCTTAGCTAAAGCATCCATATTATCTGGAGCAACACATTCTACTTCCATCTCCAGTACACAAAACTACCGGAATGTGTAGCTTTTCACTCTCAGGGTTTCCAACATCTGTGCTGGTAAATTTGTGTTTTTGGTTCTGCGGTATCTTCATGACAGCCTGCCAGAAGGTTGTGGCTGGATTTTCACCATTGCAACACTCTCACTCTGGCCAGTTTGGGGTATTTTGCAGCATTTTCAGTGTAATGTTTCTATGACAACGTACTATTTTGCCTTGCCAGTCTCATTGCTGAACAGTTACATATATTTATTAAACTACTGGATATTATTTGATACCCGACTGATAAAACTTAAATATATGTCATTGTTCAGTGGTGTAGCACTTCAAGCATCATACACCAGAGAGCATGTAGTGTAAAAGTAAAACTGATGAACATTAAAGTCACATGAGTGGTGTAGCTTTCTGGCAGTGAACTTATATTTGAAGGTACAGTGTACACAGTTTGAAAGGTACAATTATGTCCAATCTATCTCCTGTCTTTCCTGCAGAGGAGATGATTTGGAGAGATGCTCTATGTATATGAGCATGAATGACTTATGTTCTTTAATTTACTCTTCTAAGCAGTTGTGTAAAATTTACAGATGCAAAATGGTATATATACTTGAGTATATTCGCAATGAGTTATTTATTCCAATTATTCTCCGCACTCCAAAAACCATGTGATACTGAGTGAGGCAGCCAGCACAAACTTAGACACAAGACTGTATGATAGTGTGTTATGTATATGATTGTTAAATGTGATTCATTGACTGTTCTATGATTGACTGTTCAGTGATGGTGTATGTGATTTGTTGACTGTTCAGTCTTAATTGTTTTCAAATGATCTGAGGTAATTCACTGTTCTATGATTGACTGTTGATTGATGGTGTACATGTGTTTGTTCAGTCTTCAGTGATGGTGTACATGTGTTGACTGTTCAGTCTTTGTTTGAAAAATGGTCTGAGGTCATTTACTGTGTAATTAATGATGTCATAATAACTTGTCACATTTGCAGCATGGCTATGGGTACTGGTGACCAGCACTCAATCAAACTTGGTCATATTGTCAGAATGTTGATGTTCGATTACTTACTTAAATACTGTTAACTATTCTGTGTGTCAGTGTGTGAAAGAAGAATGATTATGTTCCATGTTGTGTGTTAAATCTTGTTTATTTTTCAAATTATGAAGCAGCGTTTTTGTTTTTCAACTTGCACCACCATGTTTCAGTAATCAATACTGGTACAGTGGTAGGGCTAGGTGCTTCAGATGTTATTGGCACACTAATGAAGATCAGTGTTAGAATAGATAGGAACTAATGGTCCACAGTAGTTTTATTTGTCAACAGTGCAGAATACTTTATTCCCATTTTGGGAAATGAATAAAAGTGATGGCAATGACGAGTTGTGCAGTATTTTAACCTATGCAATTTTTTTTCATTTTTTATCAACACATACAAATGCACATCTTCACTGTTGATTGTGGAAAAATGGAACTCTGCAGTGATAGTCTCCTTTAGGTGCACTGAACTGGGTTTTGTTAAAGATACATGTCCCAGTTCAGAAATGTGTCTGAGGCAAATGAAGGCATGGGAGTGCGTCTGGGTGGTACTGTAGATTATTTTTGTATTTTTCTTCTTCTTATAATCATCATTGTTTTAATTTGTTGACATTGTTGATTGTATGAGATTGAAAGTACATTTGTAATGATTAAGAGAGAGATGTTTGAGAAGTATTTATGTTGCTGCAGCTGCGTTAATGAAGATTTTTGAGAAGTGTGTATTTGAGCTACCAGGCAGGTTTTTCAAACTGTGTAAGCAAGTCCCTGCATTTTTTGTGATCAGGAACGTAGGTACTTTATATTGACAACTTGCTTCTTTATTCTCTCTCTGGAGCTGATTTCAACGGGGCTTAATGTCCTCAGCTGTTAGGCTGACATATTCATATTGGGGACAAGTCTCTACAGAGTGGCACTGAATTACAGCTATGCTTGCAGGGTGTCGGAAGATGGATAATCATGTGTGCATCAAGGTGATTATGTGCCACTGTCAGTGGTTGGGTCACACATCCTTCTATTCATGGGTAATGGGGTAACCATACTGTGTATGTCACATTCCCACATGCTCAAGTCAAGTGCTGCTCATTTCTGATTTTGGGATGCGGTGGAATGAAAATAGATTTTGCGAATAAAAGAAAATGAACCGTGTGTTTGTGCGTTTTGTTTTTTTTGCATACATTTTACATGTGTGTGTGAGTTGGTTGCTTCATGCCGATAAGCTACATGCTTGGCATTACATACTTGTCCCCCCCCACCCCCACACACTGTGAACAAAAGATTTTTGAAGTTGCTGTATGAACAATATTTTTGTTTTGAGAGAATACACAGACACAACAACAAAACATATACAGTTTATTGGCTTGCATACTATATTACACACACAAACTACCAGCTGAAAGAACCATTTTAGTTTTCTATTGTTGCGATTACTTCTGTTGCCAATGTGTACAAAAATTAACTCACCACTGACTAATGTTACTGTTATGGTTGTTTCTTGCTCTTGAACCAGTAAATCAGTCCAACATGATTTTCTTGAAGCAGAATATTTTATTCTGCACTCAAAAGACACAAACAATGTCAGGTCCTGTGATATACTTTTCAAAAATTGGTTGACAAAGGTGAAGTTCCCTTCAGCAGAACCTTGAAAGTTTGTTTTTTTATTTAAAAAAAGAAGAAGGAAACGTTACCCTGCCAGACACCCAATACACAGATAATTGATCAACTAAATATTCAACATTAAGTAGAACTTCTTTGTTCATATGACTTCTGGGCCTCCCCCCCCCCAAAAAAAAACAACAACTGATGTTGCCTTCTGTGAATGGTATATGCAGATTTACAGAGTAATGACATTTTTCTTTTCTTTTTAATTGTGAAGGCGAAGACACACCTAAAGCATGGATACAAACTCAAGTACTAGCTGAAAAAGAAAACTGCCAAAAACAATTCCAGCCTCTTTTGGCTTAAGATGCCATAACTGAAATTGCCATATCAAACTGATGAAGCCAAACTAGCAAAGGCAAACAAGACTGAACAAGCAAGGAAACTTGATGCTTTACGCCCAGTCAACAAGACTGAGAAAAAATGAGTATACAATTATCTACACTGGTGTGTTCTTTTTTCCCCACACAGATTACAGCAATGTTGTGATCAGGGTACATTACATTCACTATATGCAACGCGCAGGATTAGCAATGACCGTAACATGGAAATGAGAAGCAATTTTTAAAACGTCAAGTCACTACATGTGCTTCTATCCAATGTTAATAGCTATGGACAACCTTCATGCTTAAAAGTTTGTACAGAAACTTGTGCCAAGTGTTTCTATATTCAATGCTTATCAGTGCATTCTGCTTCTGTTAATGTACATGTTAATAAATGCATGTATGTACAGACATCTGATACTTAGTAGTCACATCTGTTGACTTTGGCACAAAGACCAACTAACAAGAAGCTGTCCATGTTCCAACAGCGCCTGTGCAAATCCCGATTGTTTATCGATCTGTCATTCAGTGGTAATGTAAGCAGCCTTTTCTGTCTTGGACAACTGAGGCACTTCTGTCAGTAACAAGACACTAGAAGTCTCGATTCAGTATATTTGCTGCCCATTTTAGGTTGTGTAAATTAAGCTTTGTATAACCAGTATGCTCATGTGTGTGGGTTTGTGTGTGCGGGTATGTACTTAGAATAGTCTCTACAGGCAACACATTATAAACACTTTAATTATTTATTATTAAGCGTATCTCAACTTGAGTTCCCACTAAAACTAAATACTCATCTTTCGTATATAGCCTACTTATTCAAGTAAAAAATTATGATCTCCCATTTGATTCACCTGTGGTTTCAAGAGTAAGCAATCATGAAAAAGGTCCACCATGGATTCAGGTTTACTATCCATTTTTTTTAGACTGAACTAAGTTTCACCGTAGATGGCACCAAAAAAAGCATGACTAATGGTTTGTAAACAATTACTGTCTTGATTAAGAAAACCATTTCAGCATTAAAACTACACAGGTGGTGTTCATTACAGTGATTTCTCAGGAGCACGTGTGACTGTAAAATCAATATGTCAACATCAGCCGCACAGTCTCGTCAAACGGGCAACTGTCCCACTTTACACATGTCATATCGACCAAAGGCTACTGCTGAACACCTGAAACATAATCTGCCGACAATAAGTAATTGTTACTCTGATGGTTTGCTTGCAGGTGACCTTTCTGACCTCGCCATGACTTGCAGGGATGGGAAAATCCCAAATGCAATGCATTCTCAACACTGGCTTATGTCACATTAGTTACACCAGCAAACAGGCTTATTTGTGGCAGCAGGCACGTCGTAGTGATTTTGATTAAACTCCCTTTGCCATGATGGAGGTGACCGACCTGGTTGGAGCTGGCTGGTTTTTCGAATGATGCATTCTCTTTCCAGAAGATTTTGACACAGTTTCTGCCAGTCTGTTCAGCACAAAACATAATGTGTCTGAAGGTGAAGGACTGTTAATTCAAAGAGAGTGCCTGCCAAAAAAGGGACCAGATATTCTTGCCCCAGTTCATGTTCTGTGTTGCAGAGTGCCTACCACAGAGTGGATAGGCCGTGATGTTCCCCAGCTGACTTCTAGCTGTGTCACTGAGTACCTGCTAAAGAGAGCACCTGATATTCTGACAGTTTCTCATGTTCTGTGTCACTGAGTACTGCTAAAGACAGCACCTGATATTCTGACAGTTTCTCATGTTCTGTGTCATTGAGTACCTGCTAAAGAGAGCACCTGATATTCTGACAGTTTCTCATGTTCTGTGTCACTGAGTACCTGCTAAAGACAGCACCTGATATTCTGACAGTTTCTCATGTTCTGTGTCACCGAGTACCTGCTAAAGAAGGCACCTGACATTCTGACAGTTCCTCCTGTTCTGTGTCACTGAGTACCTGCTAAAGAAGGCACCTGATATTCTGACAGTTTCTCATGTTCTGTGTCACCGAGTACCTGCTAAAGAGAGCACCTGACATTCTGCCAGTTCCTCCTGTTCCGTGTCACTGAGTACCTGCTAAAGAAGGCACCTGATATTCTGACAGTTTCTCATGTTCCGTGTCACAGAGTGCCTGCCAAAGAGGGCACCTGCTATTCACTAGCTGCTTCATGAAGGGCCTGTCAGAGAGACCATATATTCCCTCCATTCTTTACACTCTGTGCAACTGAGAGACTGCCAAAGAAAAGTCCATCAGTTCTCTTTGTTCTAGCTGTGCTCCTAAGGGCCTGCACAGGAAGGCACCATATATGCTGCCTGTCCTAATATTCCAGCAATGTCACTGGGTGCTTGCCAAAGAGGGGGCCTGGTATTCTGCCAGTTCTTCATAGTGACGTTTTGTGGACAAGAGACGAACCTCCAGCTTGTCCATGGCCTCTTCAAGTTTGCCTGGGCATGACAGTTCCACATTATATGTGTTAGCCTGCAAAAACAGAAAAAGAAAGTAGTGAATATCAAAAAGACTTGGATAAGTCTTTTCCCCAATGTTCTTGTGGGTAAAGAAAAACTATATTGGTGGTGACAGTGTCTAACTGCATGTATGCAGCTGTTTCCCGAACATTGTCACGTGAAGGGTCCCTGTCACTTGGTGACTCACTGGGACAACATGAGCGGTTTGAGTACGCAGCTGTTTCCCGGACACTGACATGCAAATCATCCCTGTCCGGGACAACATGAGTGGTTTGAGTACGCAGCTGTTTCCCAGACACTGACATGTAAACTATCCCTGTCACTTGGTGATTTACAGGGACAATATGAGTGGTTTGAGTATGCACCTGTTTTCTGAACACTGTCATGCAAATTGTCCCTGTCACTTGGTGATTTACTGGGACAACATGAGTGGTTCGAGTATGCAGCTGTTTCCTCAACACTATCATGCAAAGGGTCCCTGTCACTTGGTGACTCACTGGGACAACAAAAGTTTGAGTATGCAGCAGTTTCCTGGACACTGACATGCAAATCGTCCCTGTCACTTGGTGATTTACTGGAACAACACGAGTGGTTTGAGTACACAGCTGTTTCCCGGACACTGATATGCAAAGTGTTCCTATCACTTGGCAATTAACTGGGACAGCATGAGTGGTTTGAGCATGCACCTGTTTCTTCAAAACTCATGCAAATTGTCCCTGTCACTTGGTGATTTACTGGGACAACATGAGTGGTTTGAGTATGCAGCTGTTTCCCGGACACTGACATGCGAAGTGTTCCTGTCACTTGATGACTCACTGGGACAACATGAGAGGTTTGAGTATGCAGCTGTTTTCCTGACACTCACACGCAAAGTGTCCCTGTCACATGGTGACTTCCAAGAGAGTATGCAGCTATATAATTGCCCTGCCATGTGAAGTGTTGCCCACCAGTCACCAGGATAGAGGAGAACTTGAGTACACATATGCATGCATAGACACAACACCCAATCTTTAAAAAACAAACATATGGCAGCTTCTGAATGTCATGCACGTCCTCTGTTGCTTCCATAAATCTTTCCTTCCTCTTTTTTTTCTTTCTTACGTAAACAAACAGACCATCGGTCTCAAACCCAGACTCACCAGTTGTAATGTAGCCAGGAAAAGTCTGCAAATCTGAAAAATAGGCTTGCCGCAGACGATACGTCGAAAGGGTATTTGTTGGTTTCTCTGCATGCCCTCAATGACCTTGCTACCATACTTGTGTATGTCGAATGCTTCTCTCTGCTCCTGTTGACAGATAATCTGGCATGAGTATCTACCCCTCAGTTCAAGGAACATTCAATTCTGCATAACCCTTCCCCTGTCTTAATGTTCTTGACAAAAAGGAACATTACGTTCTACTTAACCCTTTTCTTGCCCTCAGGACATCCTTGACGAAAAGGAACATCCAATCCTGCTTAACCCATTCCTTGCCCTAATGACATCAGTGACAAAAAGGAACATTTGATTCTGCTTAGCTGTTTCTTTGCCCTAATAACATTCTTGACAAAGTATTTTCAGTCTGCCTGTGAGACATTGCAGGGTGCCCTGCTCAAATTCTGACCTTTCATGCAAACTTTGGAAAAGCAAATCTGAAGAAACTGCAGGCTTCTGGTTGGCTAAACCCCAGAGCAAGATTTTTCAATGGAACTGCTACAGATTCTATGGTTTAGAGCAAAGTTTGAAACCTAAATGACATGATGGGACACTTGATGGTCATGTCATGGTCCGTTTCCCCAGCAACTCATCACATAATTATGTTATAGTCACATGATCATGCTCAAAAGTGGATCAAGGCCTTTACATTAATAATAATAATAGATAACTTTTGTATAGCACTATTCTCTGGTGCACACAAACGCAGTGCACTTTACAACATTCTCCAACATTTTCTAAGTTTCACAAATGTCATACATATAATTATGACAACTAACAACGTATAATATACACAAAAAATATAAAGTACATGTGCCATATGAGAAGCAGCAATATATAAAAAACAACATTATATTACTACCTACCCTTAATTCCCTCCCTCCCAATCCCAACCCTTGCCCCCAACTGACACACACGAACACACACACACACACAAATGGATACGAATCAAGTAGCGTAAACATTCTAAAAGACCATTCTTTCACAAGCTGATATCTACTTCTTACACTCTGAAGCACAGTGTCCATCAAGCGGTTGCGACATTTTACTGTGTACAGTTGAACGTCTCCACATAAACTTTGGGTCCTGTCTTTTTTTAAATGATCACCGGAAGAATGAAGATGAGCATGAACACCGTGGAGGCAACGACACTCACCTCTTCCAAAAGCTTGGGGGTGATCTTTTCTTCCCATTCTGCAACCCTCTTAGAAAGTTCTGAAATCTGTGCATGTTTCGCTGCCTGCGCCAAGAAATTTTCCTGGGAAACAAAAAGAGACAAAAGTAACCTACTGATACCTGTAATATCACTTACAGACACCTGGAATAACGCTTGCACAATACAGTTAACACAATGATTTGTGGATGAAGATGCCTGGAACCAACACATTCATGCATTAACTTCCAGGTACAAATAAGACGTTCCACAATAAATGTATTTTGCAACTGAAAACAAAAGAAACCTGAGAGAGACTTAGAAAGAAATTGTGTCATACTTAACCAAAGCTATCAAAGACATGGACAATTTTTTTTTTTTTTTTTTTAAAGTAGCGTACAACATACCACATGCTGCCTGACCACATCTTCATAAGTGCTGCCCGATGAACCTGCACAGACACACACAAACAAGCAGATATAATAATAAATAGCTGTCATTTCAATTGCACAAATCTCTCAAGGGTGAGCACATTGCGCTTTACACAGTCAAAAGCCTCTATACATAAACCTCAAACATAATATCTAAAGATAATACTGACTTCCTCACACATGACACCCACATGCCAGCACACACAGAAGAAATGATTTTAAAATCCCTTTCATACACTTTGCTCTGCCTTTCTTATCTACTCTCTAGTGGTGACATCTGTCAAAAAAGGAGATATTTGTTAGTAAATGTTACCCACAAGTCAAGAAGTCAAGAAATTCTTATTCCTTCAAAGAAAATGTGGGTGCCACATCACATGTAAAGAACAAAGACAGTATACAATTATATGTACACTTAAAAAGTACGCAACAACACCTAGTATCACAGACATCACAATGTACAATAAACACAAAGCATAACCATCACTATTTTCATCCTATCCCTTCATCCCCCCCCCCACCCCACCCCACCCCCAACACACACAAAATTACACAGATTCTAAAATACTAAAAGCAACACATTTTAATTAATTATAAAATCATCAAAAATATCATTCAGCAAAACACAACCATTTAAGTAAATTATTTTAAAAAAGAAAAGAAAAAGCCATTATACATTAAATTAATATAATACCATCATTAAAATATCTAACGCAAAAAGCAGAAGAATGAAACATTTAACATTATCAATGTCAATGAAGTGAAAGACCCAGTGCTTACCCAGTGAATTGAGAAACTCTCCCCCACATGCCTCGATGGGAGCAAAGATATTGTCCTCCAGCTGAAGCTGCAGTGGCTCAAAGTTGTCACCCTCATCAGCCTCCCCGTCATCCCCTGTGAAACATCCATCAGTGAGATTTGACAACAGCAACATAAATACCATCAGTGTCATCACCTGTGAAACATTCATCCATGAGATTTAGCAACAGCAACATATTATCAGAACTCAAAGTTGTCACAACCATCAGCTGTCATCCCCTGTGAAACATTCATCAGTGAGATTTGACAACAGCAACATAAATACCATCAGTGTCATCACCTGTGAAACATCCATCAGTGAGATTTGACAACAGCAACATAAATACCATCAGTGTCATCACCTGTGAAACATTCATCAGAGATTTGACAACAGCAACATAAATACTGTCAATGCTCAAAGCTGTCACCCTCATCAGCCTCCCCGTGAAACATCCATCAGTGAGATTTAACAACAGCAACATTATCAGAACTCAAAGTTGTCACAACCATCAGCTGTCATCCCCTGTGAAACATCCATCAGTGAGATTTAACAACAGCAACAAATTATCCAAACTCAAAGTTGTCACACTCATCAGCTGTCATCTCCTGTGAAACATTCATCAGTGAGATTTGACAACAGCAACATAAATACTATCACAGTATTAGTGTTCAAAGTTGTCACCATCATCAGCCTTCACACCATCCCCTGTGAAGCATTCATTGTCATCAGTCAGACTTGACAACAAGCAGCAACAGAAACACTGTCAGTACTCAAGGTTGTCACCATCATCGGCCTTCACACCATCCCCTGTGAAGCATTCATTTTCATCAGTCAGACTTGACAACAAGCAGCAACAGAAACACTGTCAGTACTCAAGGTTGTCACCATCATCGGCCTTCACACCATCCCCTGAGAAGCATTCATTTTCATCAGTCAGACTTGACAACAAGCAGCAACAGAAACACTGTCAGTACTCAAGGTTGTCACCATCATCGGCCTTCACACCATCCCCTGAGAAGCATTCATTTTCATCAGTCAGACTTGACAACAAGCAGCAACAGAAACACTGTCAGTACTCAAGGTTGTCACCATCATCGGCCTTCACACCATCCCCTGTGAAGCATTCATTTTCATCAGTCAGACTTGTCAACAAGCAGCACCAGAAACACTGTCAGTACTCAAGGTTGTCACCATTATCAGCCTCCACATCATCAGCGGAATTTGACAGCAGCAACAGAAACACTGTCAGTGCTCAAAGTTGTAACCATCATCAGCCTCCACTTGATCAGTGAAATTTGACAGCAGCAACAGAAACACTGTCAGTGCTCAAAGTTGTCACCGTAGCAACAGAAACACTGTCACTGTCAGTGCTCAAAGTTGTCACCACCATCCTCCTTCATACTATCCCCAGTGAAACATTAATCAGTGAAACTGTACAATAAACAGCAACAGAAATATAGGTTTGCTCAGATCATCTCCTCTGTGATTCTTCAGCATGAGATCTGACAGCAAACAGAAATACAACTGTAGCTGTTCCAAGCTGCTTGTCATCCTTTGTGCAACATTTCAAAGTAAGGTCTGTCATCAGACTATAGTTAATTCAAAATTGTTAATATCATCGGTCTCCAAATTCCCTGTTCAAGTGTGTTTGAGTAGTAGTTGTGTGTGTGCGTATGTGTGTGTGCATGCATTATGTGTATATATTGTATGCATGCACTATGTATATGTACGCATGCACATGTGAAAATAGAAGGGGAAAAAGGAGGGTGGGGGGAGGGAAGAGCTTCATAAAGAAAGAGAAAAGGGAAGACAGATGATGGGGGGGGGGGGGGGGGATTGCCTACCATCATCTACAACTGCAGGCCAGTTGTCATCCTCTGCTTCTTCAGTACCATCGTCTTCTGGTTCATACACCTCCTGCAGCGCCTAGCAGACAGAACAACAAACAGGAAACCTTGAATGAAAGAAAGAGTGAATGCGCAAATGAATGAACATTTGATCTCTCAATTACACATCCATCGCTAAAAGGCAACTTAATTCACTGACTAACCATTTTTCAATAAGACAGACAATGGCTGTAACAGTTCATAGATCAAGCATGCACCTTCTGTTACTGTCTATAATAGTAGCCATTCACTGCTGAATGTCATGCAACTTCTATGTATGAGCCATGCTGCACAGTTGGATTATCAAGGAACACGTGACAGATATTTCTAGGATGCAGAAAGCGATCCTCAGTCAATCTTTAGTGCAGAAGAATGTGATCATTTCTAGCCACACTGTAACCTTTTAAAAATGTTTTTCACTGGCTTATGTACAAGCAATGCATTTTATTCTACCTGCTTGTGCAAGTGTGGAGAAATGTTTACACATACCTTTTTCCCCAACATTGGGCAAACCTCAGGGTTTTAAAATGGCACACATACGCAATGCTACTGCAGGTGTGATACAGGAACTACCAGTACAGATCTTCACCTGTTGTTTCTGTTTCTGTCGCTTCATTTCCTGACGTCGCTTAAACTCCTTCCAGTACATGTCCTCAAACTCGGGGAAGGATGGAACAAGAGATGGATTCTTAGGGAACTTTGGTCGGTGGGAATACACTGAAATGAACAATAACCATGGATACAGACAGGGAGGGTGGGGAGCCAGGGAGGAGAGGAAAAAAGAATGGAAACAAAAATGGAAACACATAAATTATATGGATATGACTTTATGAGCAGCATTTACTCAATATTTTTCTCTTGCTTTTATGACTGTGGTCTCTGGAATAAAAACTAATAATTCAAACACTCAAGCATGCACGTACATTCATACATTTATAAACAAATTCCCAACCAAATCATATTAAACTGTCATCGTTGATTTACAAAATGTCTCATTCCTTTTGAAAAAAAAAAACAATTTTAAGAAAATCAACTTCTAAAGTTCAAAACTGTACAGTCAACCAAACAACTGTAATAAAATGAACCATAATACAATGATAGAAAATAAATGAGCCATAAAATAAGCAGAATTAAAGAATAAAAAGTAAGAAAAACACCCCCAAAAAAGCACCTCTGGTTTGTACAAATTCTGAGATGGGTGTCAGTGGTGCTTTCCTTTCCGGCACCTTTCTTTTACGTTTCTTGGTACCAGCCTGCCCCACCCCAGGGGGCACTTTGAATGTTTGTCCTGGCTTTAATTTCTTCTCAGCCAGCTTGCCACTGCTGAAAGGGTCACAAAGGGCCCAGTGGTCAATGATCTGAAATGTCAAATGACAGGATCACATTACAGACTGAAGATGCTGTCATTGTATGGCAACAGGATCACATTACAGACTGAAGATGCTGTCATTGTATGGCAACAGGATCACATTACAGACTGAAGATGCTGTCATTGTATGGGAACAGGATCACACTCCAGACTGAAGATGCTGTCATTGTATGGCAACAGGATCACATTACAAAATGAAGATGCTGTCACTGTATGGCAGAGTTGGATATATGGAAAACGCAGTCATTACATTGTTAACATTTTGGTCATTTAACATTAGCATGTGCTGTAAAGGGTGGCAGCAATGTTTAGAAAATGAACCAAAACAAACCAAAACAAAATGCATGTCTGCAAAAATGTTCTCATTCCCACTGATACAGGGCAGGATTTATGTCAAGCTCATCATTAAAGAGGAACCAGACTGAAAGCTGTCTTGAAACAGAAAATGTGAAAATATTTCCATCTGCATGCTTCACCTGGTTATTCTATCACTCTTTACACAAAAGAAGTACTTCTTGCTTCAAATGTGTGCTCCTCAGGGGCAGCCATGCTGGTTCACTCTTAACCAGTGGAAAACAGAAAAAATCAGGCACGTAATGTGTATGATACTGTAGCCCTATATTCAGGCCTTGTTGATGATGTCCATAGTTGTGTTTTGGCAACTTCAATTTTTAACAAGTAGGACCAAAAATCAAGGGGAAAAATGCTGCATGTATATTATTATTCCATTCCTGTTCATACGTTTGTCCTTCCTTTGCATCAATCAGTCTCGTGATAATTCTTTGGCTTGGCTTCCCTTTTAAGCAACGCTTGTATGATTTGACAGGGATTTCCGTGAAAAAACAAACCATAACCACCTTCATTAGATTCTGAATCAGATACATCAAATAAATTCTTCTTTCCTTTCTAAAATCAAATGCTTGGTTAATGGTAGCTGCCCTGATGCGGCTGACAGGGCTCTAAGCACCAACTAACTCTAATGGTAGAAATGCTATTTTTCATTCTTAATCCGTATAAACACTCACAGGTTTGGGCTTCTGGGCAGCAAACTGAACTTTCTTTCTCTCTGACCGCTTTGGCAGTGGTTCTTCCTGTAAAAAAAAAGGGAAAAAGTATAGATACTCTCTGTGGCAGAACCTGGAAAAAGGCAATGGAAAAAATATAATGTGTGTAAAAAAAATTTAAAAAGAAAATCAATGTCAAAAGAGAGAGACAGACAGACAGACAGACAGAGACACATAGAGAGCATGTACATGTAATATCACATACACACACACACACCTGCAAATGCCATAACTGCAACATGAGGTCAATGTTGCCAACCTGCTGAAAATGACAGGCTGAAGATATGTCCACCAAAGATTCTATGCACAACAGTACACAAAAACTACAAACACTTTATCATTTGATGGCTTGGTGAAGTGGTCATCAGGTAAAGTGGCCGGTTAGTAAAGTGATGGTGTAGTAAATTGGGAGGCTGGTAGTGATGGTCTGATAAAGTGGTTGGTAAACTGGTAGTGATGGTCTGATAAAGTGGTGTGGTAAGTTGGCAGGCTGGTAGTGATGGTATGGCAAAGTGGTGTGGTAAACTGACAGGCTGGTGCAGTGGTAGTGATGGTCTGATAAAGTGGATGGTAAGTTGACAGGCTGGTAGTGATGGTCTGATAAAGTGGTTGGTAAACTGGTAGTGATGGTCTGATAAAGTGGTGTGGTAAGTTGGCAGGCTGGTAGTGATGGTATGGCAAAGTGGTGTGGTAAACTGACAGGCTGGTGCAGTGGTAGTGATGGTCTGATAAAGTGGATGGTAAGTTGACAGGCTGGTAGTGATGGTATGGCAAAGTGGTGTGGTAAACTGACAGGCTGGTACAGCAGTAGTGACGGTCTGATAAAATGGTGGGGTAAGTTGGCAGGCTGGTAGTGATGGTATGGTAAAGTGGTGTGGTATACTGACAGGCTGGTACTGTGGAAGTGATGGTCTGGTAAAGTGGTGTGGTAAATTGACAGGCTGTTAGTGTTGTAGTGATGGTCTGATAAAATGGTGTGGTAAATTGACAGGTTGGTACAGCGGTAGTGATGGTCTGATAAAGCGGTGTGGTAAATTGGCAGGCTGGTAGTGATGACAGGCTGAAAAGGTGATGACTGATGGTCTGGTAAACTAGCAGACTGATAAAGTGATGGGCTTGTAAACTGGCAGGCTGATAAAGTGATGGGCTGGTAAACTGGCAGGCTGATAAAGTGACGGGCTGGTAAACTAGCAGGCTGATAAAGTGGTGAGCTTGTAAACTGGCCGGCTGGTAAAACGATGGGCTGGTAAACTGGCAGGCTGGTAAAGTGATGGGCTGGTAAACTGGCAGTCTGGTAGGTTGATGGTCTGGCAAAGTGGTCTAGCAGAACCCTGTGAGAGAGGGTCACCAAAAGTACACATGGCTACCTCAGTTAAATGCTTGGTGGTCAAGTCATGTTGCGTACCTGTTGTGCCTCTTGATGCTGGTCATCTTCTGGTTCCGGTTCCATTAATTCAAATCCACCATCACCACCATCATCCACTGTGGACACACATCAGCACTGTTTAAATGTTTTGTATGCAGGCTTACTAATTAACAAAAGTCATGCAGTGCCAAGCAAATAAATAAAAAGCCTCACAAAATGTATGTACAGTCACTTATTTGCTAAAATGCATTTTTTAAAGACTTAATCTGATAAATCTTCCATTCATACACACACATTCCAGATTATAAAATAACAGACTTGTTATCAATATTGGACAGCAAGTTGTATTTTAGAGCAGTGCAAGGGAATAAAATAATGACTCACCTGTTATATCAGAAACTGCGTGTGGTGGAGGAAGGCTGGTCTGTTTTTCTTCACCCTCATTAGACTTCTCCAGCTGATGCCACTCTAGTGTTACACAAAAAGCAATAATAACCTTTGAGGTCAGTTGCACGAAGCACCCCACAAAGTAAGCAGCAAAACTCTAAACAACAAGCTAGAGATCCAACAGAAGTAAGAAACACTGATGCTGCACAACTAAAAGAAAAAACACAAGGTTGGGGATACTGCTTTCACTTCCAAGAGAAACTCGAAGACACGTTTGGGTGGTGATTGCACCTGTGAGGAAAAGCCCCTCTTCTGCCAACAAATTATCTGAACGAAACAACAGTCACAGTTTTATATTCTGACTGAAAATGTCCAGAGTCTGCACTGATGCAGTCACTGTCTCTCTCTTGCATGTATGCACAGCAGCATACGCACACTATGAATTGGAGAAATAAGGCACTTGATTTCATGTGATGGTTAAAAGGTTTCATGCTACCTCTGCCAGTGCTTTCATATTTTACTTAAACCTTTCTCTTTTCCAAAACCTTCTCTTCAGTCCCATTGCCCTGAGATACACATGTTATGCATGTTTGTAGGTGCATGCAGTGCGTGTGCGTGTGTCCACTCATGCAGCAGCATGTGTGTGTGTGTGTATGCATATATATATATCTGTGCATGCATGTGTGTGTGAATATGTTTCATTAACCGTGCGGGTCAAAGTCACAAGACAGAGTCCACAAATCACAAGTTTTGAAGAGACCGGAGAGCCGAGGTGGAATCAAACCAGGTCCTTCTGCTCACCCTTGTTGGTGAGATATGGTGCATTATTATTATCTACTCTATTTTACAAAAACTGTACCTTTCAATGCCATGTTGCAGAGCAGGCCTTCAACGGCCTGAGTACAGAATTATCAATAAACTTGCACCTCTGGTCAAACAAACTTTTAATTAAGAATACTGGCTGGCATTTAAAAAATATCCCTCACCTATATTTAAATGTTCTTGGCCTTATTGCTAGGCCAAACCAGCTCACATCAACATAAAATGATAATCATGGTTGTTTCTCTGGACGGGGGGTGGGGGTGGGGATTGTTCATTTAATTATGGACATACATACAAACAAACAAAAGTTCATAAAAAGCCCTCTGATAGAACATAGCAGCACACTTCACTTCCTTACCATGCTGTGGGTAGGGGGTGGATGAAGCAAGAAGGCGAAGACGTGAGTGCAGCAAAGGCAGAAGGTTTGAATCCAGGAAAACTCCACCCTGCGGCTGAATGCTGCTGCAGTTCATTTGGAAGTCGGACAAGTTGCCCAGCAGCTCCCCCTTGTGGCTGCAGGCGACCGCAGGGAGAAAAGACAAAAACTAATGTAGACCGATCAGTTACTGAGAGCAAAGCAGGTGACATTGTGGTGCTTTTTTTTTGCTTTTTTTTAAGGCTTGTGGTCAATTGCTTGGGTCCATCTTCTTGATATTTAACACCCAGTGAACTGTGACGGTCGTATTATGGCAAAATACAGGTCACCAAATCACCAGTGAGTCTGATTCACTGTTCCCATTACATGTCACTTCATGTTTCAAGAGGTCATATGGGGTGGGGGATGAAGTGGAATAAATCACAAAGGCAAATAATTATATCATGAGGTAGAGTAAACAGATGGCTAAAATGCTGTTTGTTTGTTCTGTAACTTTTTCTTTTCTCTCTCCCTCCCTCTCTCTCCAGTTTTTAAGCTTATCCTTCATTTATCAAAATATAATCATTTAGTAAATAGGATTCAGACATTATGAAACAATTTACGCTCTTTCTAATCTACTAAAAATGCATTCTACCCTATATAATCCAGCACTGCTAAGATTTCTCAGTCTTGGGTCACGATTTGGAAAACATACTTGTTTATCTCCCCTGCCTCTTTCTCCCCTTCCTCCTGTGCGATGAGGTTCATAGGGGTCTGTGGGTGAACATGGGAATCCTGCAACACAAAAAGGACTGTAGTTCATAATTGTATTTCCCCTTCCTCCTTCTGCCCCTCATCCTGTGCGATGAGGTTCATAGGGGTCTGTGGGTGAACGTGGGAATCCTGCAACACAGGAGTATAGAGTAGATGTACTACTTATTGTACCCTTTGACATTTGCGATCTTATAGTTATACAATTAACAGTATTATGACTATATAATTATTATTTTTGTCATATCTTTTTGTTGATCTTGTAAAGTGTGGTGTGCTCACCCTTGTTGGTGAGATATGGAGCATTATTATTATCTACTCTATTTTACAAAAACTGTACCTTTCAATGCCATGTTGCAAAGCAGGCCTTCAACGGCCTGAGTACAGAATTATCAATAAACTTGAACCTCTGGTCAAACAAACTTTTAATTAAGAATACTGGCTGGCATTTAAAAAATATACCTCACCTATATTTAAATGTTCTTGGCCAGTTTGTTTTCACATCCACATTTTGTTCTAGGTTGAACAAATCTGCTGTTAGATAAAATAAGACTGTTTATTGTCCATGCTAAAATCATGCAGGGAAATGTGAATTTGTCAGTTAATTGATCAAGAGATTGTTGAGCACTTTCTATTGTCAATTACAAACTGGTTCACTTCCATGTCATTCTTCTCCCAAAGTCAAATATCATCATATAGTTGGATAAAATCAAAAGCATTCTGATCTGGAAACAAAATCACATTAAGATGTAGCTATCCCCATCCTCCCTTCTCAGTTTATTTGCGCTGGCCTGCCACTTCAAGTTAAATAGCGTCTAAAATTATAAGTGCTATACTAAGATCATTAAAAACACACACACTTCTTTACACTAGACTGAGAGTCAGCTATGACCATTGCCAAACAACACTGATGTATTCATGATCCAAAACTGCATTGAAAGTCATGACGCTATACTAAGAACACTATGAAAAGTCCACTATAAGTCTTTACTTTTTCTGGGTTGTCATGGCTCTGTAGTTTCTTCAAGTTGGCTCCCTTAGTGTCATCCAACAGGAGGAACTGGAAAGACAGCATACATATGATAAATATATTTTATTATATTACGACAATTTTAAACTGACAAATTAACCACAAAGTCAAAAGAGAAAAAAAATAGAGAGAAAACCTAATACTGTCCGTTACAAAAAATAAATTAAAAAATCAGAAAGAAAGAAAAAAAGCAAAACAAAAAACAGCATGAAAGAATGGCTGAAAGAAAAGAACAAAAGTTCCTAATTTATAGAATTCAGCAATTGTAACATCTGAACACTGCATTTAAAAATGAGATAATACTCTAAGTGTAAAACATTCTGATCTTGACCAGCAATAAAAACATAGCTTTGTTTCAAGTTGTACCTCTTCTCTGTCCTCTTCTGGAAAGTCAGCATCAGCATCATTGCCTTCTGCATCCACAGATGACTTCTGCTGTTTTCTGTGAATAGCAACAATGGTGCATTAATATAAGACAAAAAGAAAACAAATGCTCAGTCAACTTGCATTAAAAATGGTAAAATAAAGCTTTCATAATTCTTTTTCAAACTCTCCTGCAATCTTGAAAATGGTCATGGCGTGACAGTAAAGCTGATTCAACTTCAGGGTTATAAATTATAGTACATAATATAACCAAGCAGCATTTCCAACATCAACACACCAAATCTGAGAAAATGCCAGTTAAGCTGAAACATCAAATGAACTTACTTCTTGTTGACGATCATATCCAGCACTTGGTATACCAAGGAATACAAGTACTCCACCTGAAAAAGCATCAGCAAAAAAGTTAAAACACAAATCAATGTGTTGGTTTGGCAGGTACGTAACAGTAAGAATTGACAAAGAAAGTTAATAGCGGTCAAGTCATGTCATCTTCAACTACTGGTGATGCCACACACAAAAGACTATGGACACTATCTGTTGAAAAATGTTATTAGAGTAGTAATTAGTCATTAGTCACCGGCTTTGCTGGTGTTCACAAGCAATGCTATTTGGCCACACTGTCTAGGAAATTAAATGTGGTTTATTCAGTATTAAGTTTGATAAAAGTAGTAAAAAAGAGTCCAAGACTTACTCCGTTACTGTTTCTGCAACTTACTAAGAAACACACTTGGACTCCCTAAAATTCAGACATTATACATGTACACATAATGACAATGGCTGAATGAGATGTTGACACAATGACAGAAACAACTTTATGAGGGTGATCTGTGTTTCTGCTTCTGGTTCTGCTAGTCTTCCTACCCTCTTAGTCTTACTATCTGTGCTTCTACATCTGGCTCTGCTAGTCTTCCTACCTTCTTACTATCAGTATCACCCCGAGGTGACCCTGTGCGTTTGACAGGACGTTAAAATACAGTAACTCACTAACTAACCTTCTTACTGTAGACACAAGCAGAGCCTTGAATAAGCAGTGCAGCCTCTGCAAAGTTCATAGTTGTTTCCCCACAGTTGAAGGTCACCACCACCTTTTCAAGCTGAAATACAAAAGTATGAAACTGAAACTGTGAAAGGCAATGGTGATATAATCCATACGGCATAAGATGCCAGCATTAAGCTACTATCACTATCCTTAACAATAACAGCAGACAACAGTGTAGTTTACTACTCTGTGGTTCTGCTAGTGCTACTGGGTGCCAGCTTTAATCCTTTAGTTTTTATTCATTACTGCAGTGGGAAAAGATCAAATTTTACCATAGCAGAATATTTCTATCCTTCGCACCTAGTTCTGTGCAAAAGCACATGCATATTTCTGTCCTTCACACCCAGCTCTGTGCAAAAGCACAAGCATATTTCTGTCCTTCACACCCAGCTCTGTGCAAAAGCACAAGCATATTTCTGTCCTTCACACCCAGCTCTGTGCAAAAGCACAAGCATATTTCTGTCCTTCACACCCAGCTCTGTGCAAAAGCACAAGCATATTTCTGTCCTTCACACCCAGCTCTGTGCACAAGCACAAGCATATTTCTGTCCTTCACACCCAGCTCTGTGCAAAAGCTCAAGCATATTTCTGTGCTTCACACCTAGTTCTGTGCAAAAGTGCAAGCATATTTCTGTCCTTCATGCCCAGTTCTGTGCAAAATCTCAAGCATATTTCTGTCCTTCACACCCAGTTCTGTGCAAAAAGCACAAGCATATTTCTGTCCTTCACGCCCAGTTCTGTGCAAAAGCTCAAGCATATTTCTGTCCTTCACACCCAGTTCTGTGCAAAGGATTGTGTCTGGACTCTTAGACTCTCAGACTAGAGAGGGCAAAATCAGCCCCATGACAATTTTATATTGGAATAAAGTTAGTCTGTTGTTAACTAGTGATGTCAGTGTTGAACTAGTGACAGTCTGTGTGCAATTTGCCACAATCGGTGGGTTGGATGTCAGGATTGTGAGACATAATCTCTGTTCTGCACTGCACAGTGTGGTATCAAAAGATACTACATTGTGCAATGCAGAACAGAGATTATGGGATTTCCCCCCCGTCAAAGACAGAAAACGTTTTGTTTGCAAAACCACAGATTTGATCAAAGCGCATTATTTTACATGGAAAAGGAGAACAAACAAAATGTGCCTCTCAGCAAAAGGATTTAATGGCTGAAGTTTGGGGGGGGGGGGGATCTATTTGTCCATTTATTTCATACAAAACATACAATAGATACCAGTTTATCGAAACTATATGATACATCTGTACAAATTACAACCGATATTATTTTACAGAAACTATTTCTTTAATGGTATTTGTTCTGAATTTTGTGTTTCATTTTAACAACTGATCAATTAACCAGCTGACATTGACAACTGCCACGACCGTGGGCTAAAACTAAAAAAAGAGAGAGCAAGACAGCAAGCTTTCATTTCTGGGGCCTGACAATTGACATGAATTTGTCAGGAGTACTTGCAACAAGTACCACTGAAACAAGTGGCACAAGATTCCAGTCACGCATGGTGGCTGCTGACTTGGTAACATTTCCTAAGGCAGGGTTTGCGTTGACCGATAATTTCCGGTATTTACCGGTAAATATCAGCATATATGCCGGAAACAAAATCAGTGATTGGTCAGCTGTGATTTTGTTTGCCCAGTTTTTTTTATGCAACACAGTGAAACTGAGAGAGTGCATGTTTTGTGCACGCATGTTCTAGGTGGGGAAGGGAGCCGGGTGTTTGCTAGTACAGCTGTAGTTGTAGTATGGACGGCCATGTATCTGAATGATTTGCAGTGATTATCTGACCAGTTTCTGTGCGCTACTCTTGCCACCTTATACTAAGTTATAGTTATACTTATAGATGTCACATCAGTTTGTTAAAATGTCTAGTGTGATCACTGTAAGTGTAATGATCAGATTTACAAAATACAAAGTAAAGCCCAAAGCAAAGGTAAACCCCAGTCATCCAAATTAAAACACATGAAATAAAAAAAATGAAAAAAACATGAAACGATTCAAATTTAGACACTAATCCTTTCCAGGGTCCCAAACAGCAAAGTAAAGCACTAATCTGACTAAATCAAATGTGAGCCTGCTTTACAAACTAATCACAGACACAGATCTCACAAAGCTTACATCATCCAGGTATTCTTCCAGGTAACTTGCGATGTCAACATCCCAGTTTCTGGTTAGGTCACGGATGGGTTGCAGGATATGGCCAAACCTGGCTTCCAGGTCTGCCGTTTGTGAAGAGCTGATCATCTTGGTTTGAACTGCCGCCAAGCTAGAACACAGAAAGGAGATTTATATAACAGTTTAATACACTCTGAAAGTGAAATAGTTATAACTTTGAAATAAAGAATTCATACATTCCCTGCATAGAATTAGAAACTATTTTGGTATTTGTTTCACCCCATGTTACTGTAATGGCACGTAAAGATCCTGGTCATTCTGCCAAAAGTGCAGGTGGCAGGTTACAGCTAAACATGCATCATTGCATGGCATGCACCCTATGTATGGATACACTTTGTATGAAGGGAGGTAACATGGTGCATGGTTGTATGGTGTACACAAAACATGCCATGATGGCAGCAGTTTCACATGGCACCAGCCATGTAACAACTGAACAGCACTGTGACAGTGTAAGAACACTACTTCAGTACTTGGGTGGATATATATATATATATAAAGCATGCTATAAAAAAAATGACTCACTGATTTAGAATCACATAATATATGACAAGAGCGCAATCAGTCTGCATGAGAGCAGAGAACAGCACTAATAAATAAATGCAATCAACAAATTAGAAGAAAAAGAAAAAAATCAATTTCCTGTGTTCAGTTGTTTTTATTTTTATTTGAATAAAAAATCATATTCATAATCATAGATCCAAACACATAAAAGGTTCAAAAGAATGCTATTTATTAGGGGACAAAAAAAAACTGCAAATTGTTGGGGTATTCCCCTTTATCAACTAATCAAGCTACAAAACAACACTTAACAGTTAAATGGTGAAAAACAATGAAAAATGACATGAAATTTGGAAAAAGCTAAACCACTTAGCTGTTTTTGCTTGAGCTATGTTGTTTTCCTGTTCAGTGCTTGGAAGAATCATAATGATTAACGGGGAGGGGGGCGCTCAGCTGCTTACCAGTAAGATTACAGAGACACATTTTACTACTTTTAGTTCATAATATAGTGTTAACTGATTGCATCACCTGTAGTGTAACTGTAAGTGCACTGTAACTATTATAAGTTTTGATACCCTAGGCATGGAGCGTGATCACCTTCTACACACACTGCTGCAACACTCTGACAGAGCCCAGTCTACTTTTCTTTTCAGCTTGTGCGTAAGCTAAAGACGAATATGGCACCAGCTGCCTTTGCAAAAGGCATTGTTCGTAACACATAATGGCACAAGGTAGATGATGAAAACTAGCCAGGTTAATTTACGTAGTACTCCTAAAAAAGAATAATTTTGAGCATAAATATAATAATATAAACCAAAGTACGAATTAGCACAATAGCCAGGCAAAAGGCTAAAAAGCCTACGAGCCGTAATCAGATATGATTATATGATATGATCTCTGTGTGTGTGTGTATATATTATATATATATATATATGTATGAGAGAAATTGTGAGGTCGAACTCGAAAACTTTATTTTACATTATACAAGGATTGTAGGTTCGGTTCAGTCAAACTCAAAAACCTAACTAGTCCTTGTTAAAATACTGATGTGTGTGTGTGCGTGTGTGTGTGTGTGTGTGTGTGTGTGTGTGTGTGTGTGTGTGTGTGTGTGTGAGAGAGAGAGAGAGAGAGAGAGAGAGAGAGAGAGAGAGAGAGAGAGAGAGAGAGAGAGAGAGAGAGAGAGAGAGAGAGAGAGAGAGAGAGAGAGAGAGAGAGAGAGAGATCAACAACAGAACTACTTTATCCTTTCAAGTGCGATGATCCGTGTTTCAGTCCGACGCTCAAGAACTGTTTGGAATTCATGCCAACTCCGTCATCTTAGAATAACCAGAGACGCGCACCCCACACAGTCAGAAATTCAGCCACCATTGGTTTGTAACAGACCGCTAAAACTGTGATTAATGAAACGACGTCGGGGATTCGTTTTCGCGAATAATATTGGCCAATCACATGCGACAACACAAAACCGCTCACAAGAGACAATTTCCCTCCATTTCGCCTATTTATTTCTATCATTTTGTCTGCACACTTTTTTCCTGCCAAATTTGAGATAGAATGAACGCTAATCAATATTATAAAAATCAGCTACTGCACCTACATGTTTCCTAAAGGAATGCAGAAGAAACTGTTCACAAAAAATCTTTTTCCAGTACCATATCCGGCTAATAAAACTAATCTATAATCCAATGCCTATCCAGTGCATAATCTTTTGCTGCTAGATAAAGCTTTTTTTGTACTTAAAAATACCTACGTATGAGTAAGAGTAAAATAAAATTATGCTAAAATCGTCGTTTTAACAAGTGTTTGAATTTATTGATATTAAAAAATGTTTTGGCGTGAAACTTTATCGGGAAATTTTCTACTGGGTTTGGGACAACCGAGTTTTGCGGATTCGGTTTGCCGACACATCCTGAGGCAATCTTGATTTCACAAATCGAAGAAAACTAACCCTGCTACTGTCTACTTTTCTTTTCGTCTTTTGCACAAGCTAAAGACGAGTATGGCACCAATTGCCTTTACAAAAGACCTTTTTCTGTGGTTCATGTCTATAATTTATCTGTTTGCCTTTTCTTCGCTGTATGTGCAAATACCAGGTAAGTTTATGATGCGTGTGCGTTTTGTCAATGTTTGTTTGACGGCTTAGTAAGGGGAGCCGGGGAGGCAGTTTTGCATCCCACCGGCTCCCAGTAAAACATGATGCACTTTCCAGACCCGCTTTCTCACGTGCACTATGTGTTGAATGCAGTTTCAGTCAGACTGAATAAAGTTGCTGTTCTGATTCTGTTTGTTTTGATGATTTGCGCCCAGTCTGGATCCTGCAGATGTGGAAACAGGTGCACGTGTATGACTCATGTGTTTGCTGTCAGCCGTAGACTGCTATTGCTACCAATTTCACCTGTTGCCCACCAAAAACAACAACTAAAAAAGCTTGGCAGCAATTTGTACGGAACCAATTACTGGTACTCTCTTTTGGTTTTTACAGTTTTAGCAACAAAAAGAGTGGATTTGTACAGTTTCAATAACCAAATTTCTGCAGACCTACTTTTCACATTTACCGTTGTTATAGATTTTTTTTAATAGATTTTTTACATGCTTTGCTTGTAGTTGTACCACTACCACTGTACCAGTGGGGTAACTTTTGTAATAGTAAATATGCTTTTGACACTGATATAAAAAGAGAAGAAGTGTGTGTGTGTGTAAATCCCAAAAGAGAGAGAGATCTAATAAAAAAGTAATATGATGCTGATCTGTATAAGGGCAGACTGGAATTCTGATATGTACTATTCTACTAATGTAGAGTGAGTCCTAATCAGAATTCCAATGTGCCCTAAAGATATTAATTGTTAATCTTATAGTATTAAGATGCAGTATGCTGTTCATTCATCTACCCTGCATATTAATATTTGATAGCTGCATGGTGTGATTGACAAAAATGTGCATACATTTTTGACAGCCGTGCTTGTTTGTCTTTATTACAGATTTGGCACAAATCTGTTTAAAATAGTAGAAATGACAGTTTGTTTGCATTCGCCCCCGTGGAGCCGGCTTCTCGAGCCAGGGGTGTTTAAACCAAGCTGCTCCACCCCTTTCAGTCTTTTCTTATGTCTAGTTTCTGTTTACCGGCCATTGCAACTACATTTCAGTCCAAAAACTCTCTCCACAATACCTCCGTTTTCAGCTCCCTTCTTATAGCTTATTTCTACCTAACCGGCCATTCTCCTGTATTTATCTACAACACAGCTCTTCTTTATATATAATTCTTCTTACGCTCTGCGGTCACCTTCAGACCCAGTGTGTTTGCCATGCGCTGCATCCCATGTCGGGGGAGGATGGGATCCTGGTGGCTGAGGTCCCCCGTGGGGTCCAACACGCTTCTTCAGCCCAGACTTCCCCTAGACGGGTGGTTGGGTTGGCCCAACCCAATCAGTCGGCTGGTCGTGCTTTGCCCTAATTTTAATTAGAAAAATAGAAGGCAGTGGCTCAGGGTCAGTCAGGGGATAGAAGTAAACTTTGTTTTGTTTTTATCATCTGAGTATATTGTGTTTTGAGCCCTGGTGCGCACTTGCTGGAATGCCGCTTGTGTGCATCCCCTTGTTGGACTTGGTGGTGGGTGGGGACAAAACGTAATGAATCTTTCAGAAACATAACATGGCACCTACAAATAAAAAAAAGAGGACTCTGAAAACGAATGCTTCTACAACTCCTGCAACAATTGGCCAAGGTTTCTGGTCATGGAGTCATGAAGTGACGACCTCGTGCTAAGCAAACTGTCACCATTTGCTGTTCAGAAGGGTTTCCAGGCGGTGGCCGGAACCCTCAAAAGCATTAAAAGGTTGAGGGATGGACCTTTCCTGGTGGAGTGTGACGAAAGGCCCCGGCCCAAAACCTACTCCGAACAGATTTATTGACAGACCAGTCAGGGTCTCAATTCACAAGACCCTGAACTCCTCTCGGGGAGTAATCAGATGTCGGGACCTCACTGACGTGTCGGAGGTTGAGATCCGGGATGAACTGAAAGATCAGGGTGTGGATGGGGTGAACCAAGGGACAAGAAGGAGGGGAAGGTGATCCCCACCAACACTCTTTTCTTGACGTTCGGTTCCCCAGAACTCCCAAAAGAGATCATGGTTGGCTATCTAAAGGTGAAGGTGGCCTTGTTTGTTCTGAACCCTTTGCGTTGCTTCAACTACAACAAGTTTGGACACACGAGCCAACGTTGCAAGGTTGCTGCAAAGTGTGCAGGTTGTGGAAAAGATAAGCATGAAGGTCAGTGTGAGGGACCCAAGCTGTGCTCTAATTGCAATGGTCCCCATGCTTCATCGGCTAAAGATTGCCCGGTCTGGCAGAAGGAGAAGGAGATTCAATGTGTCCACGTTGAGAAACGCATATCCTTTCCGGAAGCCAGACAGTTGGTTGAAGCCAAGATGCCGACTGTGATCTCAGGAGGAAAGACCTACGCCGCTGTCACTACTACCAGAAGAAAGTCCAAATCTGTTCAGTGTCAAACCTCGTTAACCAGGGTGTTTTCAGAACGTCCACTGAGGAGGACTGAATCTAACGTGCGTTCTACTGGCGGACCTGGATTGGTATCAACCAGCACTCAGGCTTCCTCCGGGAAGTCGAGGATGGTATCAGCCAACGCCCAGGTTCTGTGCGAGTCCGCTAAGTGTTCTTCAGAGACGGATAGGGGTTCAGCCGATCCCCCCAAAACAGCCTCTAAGGGTTCTGCCAATCCCCCAAAAATGGCATCTAAGGGTTCTGTGGCTCCCTCCAAAAGCACACCTAAGGGTTCAGCAGGTCTCTTAAAAAACGCAACCTTGAAAGATGATTCGTCATCTTCAGTGTGCTCGCCTATTAAGGTGAGGGTGGATGGGGTCCTTGTGGACGTCAAAGGGTTTTCGCACCCCAGGTGCTCCACTCATTCCAGCAGGCCCCAGCCTGTAGCTTCAGACAGACTGAAGAAGGCAGAGCAGAATCTGGTTGTTTCCAACCAGTTTTCTGCCCTATCAGATGATGAGATGGACTCGTCATCAATTCTTTAAAGATGAAATAATGGTTTATTTTATTATTCAGTGATTTTTAAGAGGTTTTTTAAGTTAACTTTGAAGAAATAAATCCACTCACATGATGGTACAAAGGAGCTATTATTGAAGTGCAGGAAACCTGTGGGTGGTTTTTTTTGGTGTGTGTGTGTGTGCATAACCTGCTTGCTCTTTTTATTTGGTCATTTTTTTTATGCGGCTAGTCCATTCTTATGACTTTTTTTCCCAAAATCCTCGCACAATTTTGTTGGGCCTCTTGATATGGCTCCTGTTGAGCAGCTAGGAGATGATAGTTGGTAGGTGGTATGTGCAGCTCTCTGTCATATGGCACTGGTATTTGCCATTAAGCATTTATAATTTATATATTTACTTATATATATATTTGGGGACGGGGATAGCTCAGTGGTTAGAGTGCCAGACTCGTGACTGAAAGGTCCCGGGTTCAAATCCCTGTAGGAGCGGTGGGAGAATTTTCTTCTCTAGGGTCGACTTTCTGTGCTGACTCTAATTTCGGTATCCGTTCCACCCCCATGTTACCGCAGTAGCACGTAAAAATCCCGGTCATTCTGCCAAAAGTGCAGGTGGCAGGTTACAGCTAAACGCGCATACACCTTACGTATGTGGCTTTGCATGAGGTGACATGATGCATGGTTGTATGGTGTACACAGAACTTGCGCCGAGATGGCTGCAGTTTCATGTGGCACCAGCCATGCCAGTGCTGTAAGTACACCACTTTGGTGGATATTCAAAAAACGCGCCATAAAAAGCTTGTCACTCATGTAGAACCATAGGCGAGCGCAGTGAGTCTGCTCAAGAGAGCGGAGAATAGCGCTATATAAGTGATCATCAATCAATAAAAAAAAATAAAAAAATGTATTTCATCCATTCCTTTTTTATACTACTTTAACCTGGTATCAATAGACGGAATGGTCGATGATACCAGCATGTCCTAGCCTTATGCGCTCTCTAAACAGGGGTCATATTGAACTTTGAAGGGACTAATGGTTTGAAAATTGATGTCTGATTTTTATACATGGATTTCTGTTCTACGTTTGTCAAGTGATTGGGTTTTCTAGATTGACTTGAGAAAGCATATATATATATTATGGGTTCTTCTTCAGTGCTGGTCCTAATTGGTAGTCACTCACTTTGCAACAGTTTTGTTGTAAACCAGTTCCTTTTTTTCACACCAAATGGAGAAAATTCCCTTTGTTATACACCCAAGAAGCAATGAGAGCAATATGGTGGGGAAAAAAATGTTTTGTTTATTTTTTATTAGCAAAATATACTCCCATGTCACGCAAAAATGGTGGCCAAAAACAGGAATGGCGATACCCTACTGCTTGTGTTGGAAGCTACTTCATACCAGATGAAAATATTCAGACATATCTAATTTGTTTGCAGAGTTGCAACATGCAAAAGCACCAGAAAGCTAATTTCAGGCCTGCTGTCTGTGTCTGTCTATGTCTGTGTATAATAACGATGGTTGAAAGTGAGCATTACGCATGTTTCATGACCCGTCACGTCATGAAACATGCATTCACTTCCAACTTGCACAAGATCAACGATGCGAACCGGGGAAAACACTGTTGCTATAAATAACAAAGCACTATAGATGCTGAGATCTGATCACCAAAGTTGCCATATTATTTCCTAAAATGCATTAAAAGTGCAATGAAAATTTTGCATCACGGGTGAAACATCCGTAACGGCAAAAACTAAAATTTGCGAAACAAATCCAACAAAGATTTTTTTTTCTTCTAACCACAATTTTCGAATGTACCATGGGCATCTACACACACATTGATGATGTCGTGTCATGTGATACGCATGGAATTTGTGAATGGGCGCTTTTACCACTGCACGTCATGCTCTGACGCAGGAGAAACATGCGTCGCTGGGCTGTCATCATTGTCTGCTAGCACACGATTTCACCCAATTTGGAGGCTACGAATAACGCAGGTAGGTGAAATTCCAAGCAGTTATAGTTACTTGATCATTTCAGACTAGTATTTTATACAGTAGCACTCTTTATTTATAAATATAGCATTCAATGTGTTCGATGCACCTTCTTGCAGGCTCATCTCCATTTCGTCACATGAAACATACGTCTCTTGCCGAATCATTATTTCATGGCTAGGAACCACAATTACCAAAAAGTAGGCATATGTAGGATCAAAAACAAACATGTTTAGTAATGGTTGCAGTCATTTCAAATTATTTCTCAGTCCATGAACATGGAGAGAAGAACTGGTCAAAATATAACGTTCTTTTCTGGTGACATGGAACCGGGCGGAAATTGATTCCGTCACACAAAACGTGCGTTGTATCATCGTGTTGCAGAACGTGCGTTGAACTAATCTTCCCTACTTTGTTTTGATTTCTGTGTAAAACTGAGACTGTGCTATAGTATTAATGATGATGTAACTGAGATTATTTTGATTTAAATTTACCATCTTCTATAGGACTAGAAACGATACTACCTTAACGCGCCATGGTGTGCTTGCAGAGTTTTTGTTTTGAATTTGTATTGTTGTTTCTTCTGTCCTGTTTTAGTAGTGACATGGTGTAATTGCAGAGGTTTTTTGTTTTTGTTCTGTTCATTTTTAGTAAACTTTACTAATTTAGCTGGAAACAATTCGACATTATATTAATATACTGAGTAGAACTGTACTACTACTTGCGTTTTTTAATTTTTTTATTCATGTTTTTTGTTTTGCTTTTGTTTGGTTCCTGGTTGGGGTGGGTGGGTGGGTGCATTAGCATTCATGAAAAAGACAGGGGTCTGAGGCAGCATACTATTAACTATATATGTACTAGTTTACTACATCTTGTTTTTCCATTTCCTCCAACTTTGATTGCTGTCTCTGAATGTGATGTGTTGTGGACTGCAACTTGTACTGTGATTTCACTTGTTGGCTCTGTTAAATCTAGGTTCTACTTTTAGACTACAAGGTTTCATCTGGAGGAGTGCAGATAAAGTTCCTGCGTGAAAATCAGAGCAGCTTCTCGTTTCCTGCAACTGATGACATCCCTTGGGTGCCTGCTGATCAGGTTGCAAAACTAAGCCACTACAGGCTGGTGTCAAATGCAGCTGGGTTTTTTGCAGAATAAAAGTTGCTTGAAGTTGTCATTGTTTTGCATGAGAACAGATGATTGATTACATTTTCATGTTAAATTTCAGTCAATTCGTGTAAACATTATTAGTACTGCTCATCGCTTTTTCTTTTTTTTTCCTTTTTTTCTTCTTCACATAAGCAAAACTTGTCAAACTAAAAAAAAAACTTTGTCAAACTCAAAACAAATGCTTACATACATGTAATGTGTACAAATACTCTGGATTTTTTTTTTTTTTACATGCTCTTAACAGTTTCCAACCTGAGGGATTATTGAATGTCATGTGAAACATGCGTTACATGTCACATGAAACATGCGTTACAATTCAAAGAACATCCAAAGTTGAGGAAGTGTTCCAATATTACTTTGGAATATGTCCACAGCATCAAAAACTAACAAGAGTAAATACTTGTTCATGATCCATGGTGTTTGTTTGATCTTGAAGGAAACACTTTTCTTTCCATGTCTCACATGTTTCAGTGTCACAATTTTGTGGGTAGGCTGTTCTACTCTCAAGTGGATGAACCTCTTAAAAATTGCACTTATTTACTCCTAATGATTGTTATTCAAAACCTTTCTATGAAATAATAAGGTTCTTATTCTAAATATTACATAATGATACTTTTATGTCACACTGAAACATGCGTTATGCTCTCCACTTGGACATGTTTGAAGCCACCCTAACTTGCAGTCGGGGTCCTGCTTTTCTTTTAATTGTGCCTTAAAATAGGATGTATGTGGAACACAACAAGCCTAATTGGGATAAGCTGCAAGCTATTTCAGTTTTGACCTCTGATTCCCCCCAATTAGGACCAGCACTGAAGAATAACCCATACATATATTTGAGAAAAGTTTCCAGTTTGTGTTTTACCCACTTCTTACGACTGTTTAAAAACAATCGGAATACATATAACATTATAAGTTTTTAACATGGACATATTGTGTATCGACAAAATGTGCAACGCCCTGAGATAACTGTAATGGTTGACTGGGCGTAAAACGCCAAATTACTTACTTGTTTGCATTCATTTTCAGGTTTGTATGGGGACAGTGGACTCATGCCTGCTCGACTTGTTATGGACAAAGGTGGAGTAAAGTTTTCTATAGAAAGTGTACAAATGGAAATTGCTTTCCTGGCTTACCATTATTCTTTATACAGATCCATGGCTCATGCAACTTTTTTTCTAACTCTAAGTCAACTGATTTTCTGAAGAAGATTGTAAAGGTGGGAGGGGATGAATCTATAATTAGTGTAAAACTGCTTGATTGCCAAACCAGTTCAAGCCATGATCACAGAGAGGCAAATTAATAATACTTTCTATTAATGTGAACTCAACTGTGATCATGGCTTGAACTGGTTTGGCAATCAAGCAGTTTTATACTAATTATAGATTCATCCCCTCCCACCTCCACGATCTTCTTCAGAAAATCAGTTGACTTAGAGAAAAAGTTCCATGTGTAAAGAATAATTTTGTATTGTAACTTGTAACAATTAAAAAAGATGATACATTCTGCTTTTTTACATTTGTAAAATTAATAATACAGAGATTGGCATGCATCATCAGGGTTCATGTGAACTGGTAGTTTCTGGTATTTTTTACCATTAATATATAATGCTGATCTTAATCGCATTATATATTTATTAATTTTATTATATAAATACCAGAAACAAAACTGGCACTTGGTCAGGTGTATCGGCTGTTATTTTGTTTGGTTCAATTTTTCAAAAATAAATAATTCTAAATAAATGCAGCACAGAGGGACAGAGTGTGTGTGTGTGTGTGTGTGTATGTGTGTGTGTGCATTCTAGACCGAGAAGGGAGCAGGGTGGTAGTATAGACGGCTGGGTGTTTGACTGCCCACACTGTCAGCGTCACAGTGATTGACTGACTGTTTTTTCTGAACCACTTTCACCACCTTAAAGATGCTGCATAGCTGTTGCCTGTTTGAAAAAATGTCTGGTGCCATCACTGATCATTTCATTTTCAGTATCAGAAAGCCTGAAGGAAAAGAGGTTTGGGGGCAGATGAATCACTGGACACTGACCAACCAAGGACCACTCTTAAAAAAAATAGATATAAATACTTGATTATGTTGGATAAATATTTGGTTATGTTGGATGAATACTTGGTCATGCTGGTTTGCTGGGTGCCAGCTTAGTGATTGGTTAGTTAATTTTTAACAAGAAGCAAGACAGCTTCTTACACAAAGACATTATGCTACTTGACAGTAACATACAGTGAGTGAGTCTCATTTGTGATTGTGTTCTGCTGTTTAATTAATGTCATAGAAGCCAAGTCATGGGAGGACTTGCTGAAGGAGCCCAGTCTTTTGAAGCTGACACCCAAACTTGGATTGGACACACAGACTGGAATGGACCTGCTGTGCCTGGCTGGCATTTTCATCTCTCTCTTCTGCATGGTGTCGCACAAAGCTCGCGACTTCTTCTCCTTCACCATTCTCTGGATGCTCTACCTTTCACTTTACCAGGTTAGATAACAGGATGTAGTGTTAAAATATGAAAGATTATTAGGTCAGAAAATGGCATCTTTGTTGCTGACAGTAGAAAGTTACCCGATCAAGGAACAAGGATTTGTCTGCTGATAAAATGTTACCAGGTCAGAAAACAGGGGTTTGTCTGCTTCAGAGAATGGGGTTTGTCTGTTGATACTATGATTGATAGTGATGTTTCATTGTTACCAGGTCACAGATAAAATTGGTCTGGGAGGATACTGGACAAATTTTCTCATGGATGATGAGTTTAATGAGATTAGGAAGTCAGTTTGTCAGAGATGGTCAAGCTGTTGATGTGCCAGTATTTAAATACAGGAGATTTATATGACAAATAATGAACTATTAGTATTATGGAATTAGAACTATAGAATTAAAACACATTGATTTCTTAGATAGTCAGTGGATTCCAGTTGCATTTTGATTTCCAAGTATGGCATTTGTTGTTTTTTACATTATAAATCAGATCACAACACATTCACGATTAGTTTTTTGAGTTACTTACATTCACAAGCACGCTTTCCAAGACATGGAGTTTGAAATGCTGTGTACATTTTATACAGGTGGACATGCACATTAATATAAACAGTTTTGGACTGGTGCTGAAGTGAATACAATAAAACAATACAGAAAAGACCACTATTTTTTCAAGATGTATCTTGGAGCTGTTTGAAAGTTACCACTGGGGAAACTTTGGAGGGTGCAGCACCTATTTATATCATGGGTTTACCTGAGCGTATTACCCTTTTGAATTCAAGTGAACCCAGATCACCTTTTTCAAATCCTGTCTTTTAATAATTCAGTTTAAATGGACCCCTCACCAAAGAACACCTGTGTTGTAACAGTAGTCTTAGTTGATTTTTGCTATGGTCTTTCACTTTCATTGCTGTGTTTTCTGTATTGTTTAAATTCTGTTGTAGCCTTCCAGTTGTTTTAAAATGAAGTCTGTTCAGATGTTTTGGGGTTAAGTACATGCTTGCGGGAAGTCATCATTCTTTTAGTTTTAGGTGTAAAAATTGTACCTGTATGCTGGTAAAAAATACATGACTAAAACAGAAGTAGGTCCAAAGTGTGCATGCAGTTAACCTGAGAGTTAGTGTAGGCAGCTCAGGTCTTTGTTGTTGTGTTTGTGCAACGTCTTTCCAGCACTAATTAACTGCCTTGTGTGTTAATTTCTGAAGAATGCATATAATACATGGGTTTCCTTTCTCTGGGCAGGTTGGACAGACATTTTTGTGGTTTCAATGGTGAGTTGTTTCCCTTTAATATTTTAATCAGTTCCTGGAAGTGGAGGAGGCCTTGATTTGACAGTTTGCATGCTGGATTATTGTATACTTTGATAGTGCTGAAAGCAAATACACCCATGTTTGCACACATCCTGTCATTTTTTTAACAGAAGAGCTGCATATTCATTCCAGATATAAGAAAATTAAGTTTAATTTTTTTTGTTCTCAAATTATTTATTCCACGTTTAAAGTGGGGGTTTTCATTATTGCAGCGTGACTGTAGACATAAATGAGTATCATTTGTCTGCATCTGACTTATTTCTGCACACAGAAATTGTTTTAAAAAGATGTGAACTGCTACAGGATTTATTCATGATTTCTATTATTATACACTACCAAAAAATGCTAAGAGCTCCTGTAACAGGTGGCTGTATAGCATTCCTTTTTAGTTTTTTAATCATGTTCACTGGGCATTTGTAGAATATTTTCTGAAGGTTTCACTGAGGGTTTCTGTTTTTTTCCAGGGACATTTTGCTCCTGGAGGCTGGGTTCCTGACACTGCTCGTTGCTCCATTTTCTCTGCCCTTTCTGCGCGTGCGTAATTCAGCACCCCATGACTACATCATGCTGTGGCTGGTCCGCTGGCTTCTCTTCCGCTTGATGTTCGCCTCTGGAGTGGTCAAACTGACCAGTCAATGTCCCACCTGGTGGGGGCTAACAGGTACGGGGAGTGTTTGTTGTGAGAGACAGAGGGAGCATGCAAATGTGTGCGTGTGTAAAGTATTCGACAGGCAATTACATAAAATTTATGTATTTCTGTGTATATTTTAACTGGTAATTTTCCTGAATTACAGCATAAAATATATTTCATCTCAAAATCTGAAAGCTTAAGATGAATGTCCTGCTGCAATGGAAATCAATAAACAGGACATTTTAGAAATCAGTAGGATGTGATCATATTGACAGAAAACATAGGTGATCAAATACTTCAAAATCCCCACCAAAAACAAATCTGGAAAATGCAGTTATGGAACATGTGTTTCACATTATCATGTTGTACAGTCGTACAAGCTTACAAAACACATAGTTCAGCTCAAGCCTGAACTAGTGAATCATGAAGGGTGTGTGTATGTGTTTATGTGTGTGTGTGTTTAAAATGTTAAATTGTGAACACTTAATTTTAATATTACAATCTGTGTTCTAATTAAACATTTTAGATGGGGGGAAAGTGATCTTGGATGCAATGGTCACCTTTTAATGTAAATCCTTTAAGTTATGCTCATCCAAATCAAAGATTCAACCAATTTACAGGCAGATGGGCACATTTCCATGACATTTCACAGCTGAAGGTAAATAAGGTGATATGAAACATGTGTATCCATGAGTTTAATGTATAATCAATAAAAGAAGTTGATAAATATGTTTTAAGATGAGATTAAAGTCTCAGTTTAATTAAGTTACTTTCAACTTTTTTTCTTTTTTTTTTAGAAATGAAAATGGCTTGTTTGTAAATGTTGCCTGCTTTGTCCATCTCAGCAACAAAAAACAAAAAGTGTTTGGGTATCATGCCTATTAAAAATGTCAGACGTTTTTGAAGACATATCAGTCTAACAACTAGTGTCCAATGCTCTGAGGAATCCATTTAACAATATCAGCTGCACAAAATTAAACAAAGGTTTCCATCATTTGCTTTGAAGAATAGGGTCCATCAGTGATGGCCTCACATTTTTATTGTAGTAATGGTTTTCTTTCGTGTGTCTTTTCCAGCGCTGTCAGTTCATTTTGAGTCACAGGTACGTGTGTCGTTGTGTTGTTACTGTGTGTTTTTTAGGGGAAATGAGGGAGATATTGTATGTAATAAATTATGTGGGTTACCGAATTGCTAAAATGATGTGTCTTTGTACAATAAAAATGGAACTTTAGGTAAGTCAGAGGAATAGTTTCCTGGTTTGACATGACCAAAGTTATCTGTACAATTATTACTGAAAGTTTATGGGGTACAAAAACTGAAAGTAAAATGCAAGGAGCAGTGAATTAAAACAGTTCATAATCAACTGATAGAAATTAAATGTTACATGTTGTCAATAATTTTTAGATCTCACTGTTTCAAAATCTTTTGAAGTTGTAATCTCAGAGGATAGTTGTACAAACAAACTTTTCAGATGTGACTGCCAGCAAAGTTTAAAACACTCATTTTGACAACACTAAATCTGTACTGTTGCTTGTGAATTTTCTGCATACATTCAGAGATTTGTGTAATTTTCAGTGCATTCCAACCTCGAGCGTGGTACTGGCACCATTTGCACAACTGTTCAAATACATTCTGAGATTTGTTCTATTTTAGTGCATTCCAACACCTCTTGTGTGGTACTGGCATCATTTGCCTGAGTGTTCAAATACATTCTGAGATTTTGTAATTTTCAGTACATTCCAACACCTCTAGCGTGGTCCTGGCATCATTTGCCCAAGTATTCAAATACATTCTGAGATCTGTGTAATGTTCAGTGCATTCCAACGCCTTTAGCATGGTACTAGCATCATTTGCCTGACTATTCAAATACACTGAGTTTTGTGTAATTTTCAGTGCATTCCAACACCTCTAGCGTGGTACTGGCATCATTTGCCTGAGTGGTTCTTACGACTCGGCATTGTGATCACTTACGTCGTTGAGATTGGTTTTCCCTTTCTCTTCTTTTCTCCTGTGCGGTCCCTGCGCATTATCTCCTTTTACTCTCAGGTAAGTGTATTCACAGAGTTTGTTCGCGCACGTGCACACACGCACACACACACATACGCAATTCCTAACTACACTTTCTTCTTTTTTGAATAGCCAGTGCTGATTGTTGTTGATGTATAAAGGTATTGTGAGAACAGAAGTAAGCATAGCCCTCAGCATTTCAGGTACTTGACTGAATGAAATACACTGGGACTTGCACACATGCTCTCTCTCTCTCACTCTCTCTCTCTGTAACTCTGTAACTGAATGATGCATGGCATGTGTTCATCTGGTGCTGTGAACACGCAATGTTTGTGTGGACATTTTTATGTATAACGTTTCACTCACTCATTCATGCCTCTGTGTTTATAAATTATGCCTGTAATTTGATATCTACTCATCAGTAGCTTAGCAAGGACTACTTGTTAGACATGTTTTTGACTGAACCAAAACTACAATCCTTGTAAAATAAAGTTTTTGAGTTCTCTCTCTCTCTCTGTCACTGATGTTTGCTCTCTTGGTCATTCTTTTCCTCATTACTGTGTCACTCATTTCATGAGTCAGTCACAGTAAGCAATGGCCAAATGCAATAATGACTCATGATTTTTTTTTATTCAGAGACTTGTAATATAAGCTTTTAATACTTGGCAATTCAAATCACAGAATGCTTTTGTGGTGCCTTTCCATTACTTACACGCCTCCATACCATTTAACACAAATCTATTTCACAAGATGTGGAGAACACTGAAAGACTCCAAGATTCTTAACTATCACTTGTGTAAGGCACATCCATAGTGCAGACAGTTTTCTGCACAGCTCACAGAAGTGCCAGACTGGGAAGAATGCACCCACAACAGGTCACAGTTGTGTACCATATTACCAGACTCATTCACTTTTTCAGTGCAGGTATGGGTAGTATTTTCACACTGTAGCAGTTCAGCACTCAATGCTCATAGTCCATGTCACTGGCTTATCTCTGTTGGAGACAACCATTTACATAACCTCGAGAACAGATTTTCATTACCTCACTTTTCTTCTTGTTTATATGCTGAGACATTGGCAAGTATTCCATTGGCCTCTGCTTTTCCCCATGTCTTTTGATCAGACAGCCATTCATGCACATTTGGAAAAGGATCCATACGACTATTTTTATTCCATGTCATCTGCTCAGACAGCCATGCACAAAACTTTTTGAAAGGTTTCACATTATCCTCACTTTTCATCCAGTTCATTTGCTCACAGCCATTCACATGACATTGGGAAGGGATTCACATGAACTTCACATTTTGCCTAGCTGTTTTCTCAGACAGCCATGCACATAACTTTGAGAAAGAATTCACATGACCTTCACTTTTTGCCTTTTTATTTGCTCAGACAGGCATTCATGTGACTTTGAGAAAGGATTCAGATGGTATTTGTTTTTCGTGTTCTCACAGCCATTCATGTGACTCGTAAAAAAGGATTTGCATGGCCTTTGCTTTTTGTCTTTGTCATTTGCTCAGTCAGCCATTCTCATGACTTTGAGAAAGATATTCACATGACCTTGAGGAAGGAGTCAATGCTGCTGCCTTGCACATCCACTTTCCAGTAGAGGCCAGGGAATCGCTTGAAGAGCTCTGTGACCTGCTCCATCAGGTCCTGCATCAACTCCTGCATCAGAGTAAAGTCGGTGCCTCGCACGGACAGCATCAGCGTCCCGGCCTGGTCTTCTTGGCCCACGTTCTTCCACAGCAGGATCTTCTCCGTCTCTGTCGTGGCGTAGATGACGTCACACCAGTCCATGCGCGTCATGACCATGTCCTGGATGGCAGCAGAGACCTGCTGGAAGACGCCGAGCGGGAAGGACACTGGGAAGTGGTACACCACCGTCAGGGCTTTCTCGTTGCTGGGCACGGTCTCCGGCCACACCTCCACCAAGGGCGACAGGTCCTTATCCTGGTTGTAGTAGGGCAGAACCATGAGAGGGCGCTCGTGGAGGGGGATGGTTGGGATGTCAGGCTCGGGGATGGTGTAGCAGAGGTCCAGCAAAGGGAGCAGCTCCAGGAGGTCGGTGATCGTGTCCTGGGACATCTTCTCGTGGAACCACAGGCAGCTGAGCAAGGGTCTGGAGATCTGACCGTACTTTAGGAAGAGATCCCGCATGGTCTCGAAGCCTTCCTCCTTCAGATGCGCCTTGCTGTAGAAGACCCGGTTCTCAGGGTACTGGAGAAACTCGTGGATGTCGTGGCGATAGAGGCTGGAGAGAAGATCCACCAGGACACGGGGTCTGTGGAAGAGGATCTCCGAGAGCCCGTCAATGTTCTCGTACCAAAGAACCTCCCCGGTATCGCAGTAGTACTGGACACACTCCCTCAGTTCTTCATTGCGGATGCCAAACAGAGCTGCTGTCTGCTCCACATGATCCCACAGCAGGTAGTAGCCCTCCTGAAGCTTCAGCGTGGCTCTGAGGCGATTCCAGTGCTGGGGGACACGGCGCTGTGCATGGGGGAATAGCGAGCGGTCAATGGCCAGGTGCTCCAGGTCGCTGATGAGCTCACGGATTCCTTCCAGGCTGTCTGTGGCACTGACGGAGGAGACTTTGGGCAGAACGCGGAGTGGGCAGGCCAGGATGTCGTTCAAGCGATCCTTTCTGGTGTTGAGCATCTTCTGCAAGGACTCCTGCGTCTCATTCAGCTCGTGCTGAGCTTCAAACTTGGCGAGGTCTGCCTGGATGGCGTCAAGCTCTGCCTGCAGCTGCTTGCGGTAGTCATGGAGGTGGTGCTTGACGAGCTGGTGGACTTCATCGCTGTGATTGGGAACCTCTTCTCCTTCCTCATGTTCCAGAAGGTCACTCTTGGTGCCTACCAGTTTGACCACCACACCCGGTATGTAGGAGGTCAGCATGTGCAGCCAACGGCCTATCACATGGTAGTAGTCCTCCTCGCGGAAAGTGTTAGCGTCATACACGATCATGGCCATGGCCTTCCTGTCGAGGAAGAGGTGATGCATGAGTTGGTAAGCCTCGTCCCCACCGAAGTCGTTGAGCATAAAGGCCACGTTGTTCTCGGTCTTGCACGGCGTCTGCTCCAGCAGGCGCGTGCGGTCAAGCATGGGCCGGGTCAGTGACGACTTCCCGTGAGCCAGGACTCGCACCAGACTCGTCTTTCCAGCCTGCGAGTTGCCTAGGATCAGGATCTTCTGCCGCTGCAGGTTCTCCGTCTTGATGATGAGCAGCTTCTTCAGGTACCGGTAGATGTTCTCTGGCTTCTCTGTGCGCCACACTTCCGGCGGGGGCTGCTCCAGGGGGTTCCTGTACAGCCACAGGCCGTGCTTAGACAGCTTGCGGAAGCCGTGGGCATCCTTCAGGTTGACCAGCTTGTACAGCTTCATGGGCAGCACACGGATGGAGTTGTTGGTCACGTCCAGTGTCTCCAGATTGGTCAGCTCGCAGATCTCGTCCGGCAGGGACTGGAGGTCATTGTCTTCCAAGATGAGAGTCCGGAGCTCCGTCAGGCTGCGGATCTCGGGGGGCAGGCGGCGGATTCTGTTTTTGGCCATGTTGATCTCGTTCACGTTCTCCAGGAGTCCGATCGTGGGAGGCACCCGCTCGAAGCTGTTGTTGTTGAGGCGCAGAACCTTCAGGCTGCGAAGACGTCCAATGTCCTCTGGAAGCGTCATCAGCAGATTGTAGGACATGTCCAATACCTGGAAGAGATCAAAATGATATACAGAAATTGGAAAAATCACGGTTTAACACACAGATGTTTGTTTGATTCTTTCATTTAATTCCAGAGAAGACTAGCTGAGACGATTTCCGGAAATAACAGGCAAAGATAATTTGACAGCGTTTTCTTACTCCGGGAGAGTGAAGTTCCCTGAATGGAGATGGCAGCTGAGAAGAGCCGATCTGCGACAGTTTTAGATCTTCAGGCATGGACCTGTTGTAATTTATACTAGACTAGCAGCTGGGGGAACCTACTATCCGATCTGCATGTTCCCCACGAACACTGAGCGCTTGATCGGCATTTCTGCTGCCTTTCCTGCCTTTTGTTTACGGGTATCTGTCATCTTCTCCACGTGCTCACTGTACCCCCAACAAAAGCGTGCCTACTCTGCGCTACACCCGCAAGCGTATATATATATACAGGCCATGCCTGTAGGCATTTACCGAGTGCAGTCCCCTGGATTTCCGAAGACCGTCTGTTATCTGGGATTTTGATCTCACCTTCATACGTATTGATCAGTTTCTTTTATAATTAAACTGATGGATCCACATGTTTCTTATCACCTTATTTACCTTCAGCTGTGAAATAAGTCGTAGGGCTGGGTGGCATAGCTCTCTCTTGTTGTTTATTTCACTTTACATGAAGCTTTCCTGCAGTCTGAACCGAGTTCAGGGGGCTTTGTTCTGCTCACCTGCAGGTATCTCAGAGTGTAGATGGTGGGTGGAATAGTCTGAAGAAAGTTGCGACACAGGTAGAACTCCCTCAGACTGATGTTGTAGACATCGGGTAGGTTGTTGAGCTTGGTGCTCTCAAGGTCCAGAACCTCCAGGGCGGGCAGCTCGAACACCACCACGGGGATGTGCTCCGAGTTGATCTGACGCTTCCGCAGCAAGTTCTCCATGTACGGGTCCACCACCCCGCAGAAGCTGCGATAGTTGAGAGCCAGCACCCGCAGCTTCGGCATCTCCGGCAGCGTGTCCGGGAGGGTCTCGATGCTGTTGCCCCACAACAGCACCTCCTCCAGCTCCTGGCAGTAGGCCAGCTCCGGCGGGAGCGAGGTGATGTTGGTCTGCTGGAGGTTGAGGCGCTTGAGCTCGGTGAGGTTGCCGATATCGGGGGGCAGGATGTTGATCTTGTTGCGGCTGATGTCCAGCACCTTGAGGTTCTTGAGGCGCCAGATGGCCGGGGGCAGGTAGGGCAGGTTGCACTCGGAGATCTTCAGCTCCTCCAGGTCCTGCAGGGCTTCCATCTCCTGCGGAAGGCCTGTGTAGTCCTGCAAAACGTACAAATGTCTTCTGGTTTTGTCGTTGTGGACCGGGGTTCGCGTTAACCGGTAATTTGCGGTATTTTTTACCGGTTAAGATCAGCATATACCGGAAACAAAATCAGCAGTCGGTCAAACATACCGGCTGTTATTTTGCTTGACCGGTTCCAAACAGCTCCCCCGCAATTGCTGCTACTGTTTTCTTCTGAGAAATACCACTCCCCACGAGACTGAGCGGTTTAGCTACCCACAAACACTGATTTTTCAGAAATATTCCCCTTAGGACAAGAAAGATGATGCATGAAAAGTCGGAACTCAAGCCAGGTGTTAATCTTCTGGGCATGGTGTTTGGGAAGGACTTTGTTGTGGAGGTCATGTGATGTCCGAAGGACAGGAAACTGACTGCTGTGCTGTAGCAGAAACATAGTGGGGTAGACGACAGTTCTCGTACCAAAGAACCTCCCCGGTATCGTAGTAGTACTGGACACACTCCCTCAGAAGCCAAACAGAGCTGCTGTCTGCTCCACCTGATCCCATAGTAGGTAGTAGCCCCCACCGCAGTAAAAAAAACAAAGTGCACTGACCCCTGGGTGCGTGCACCTGATGCCGTTGCGACTGATGTCCAATTTGATGAGGGACTTCATGCGTCGCACCTCCAGAGGCAGGGAGCGCAGGTTGTTGGAGGCCAGGATCAGCACCCCGACATCCTTGGCTGAAAACGAAACAGTGTGTGGTGTAACATCATCACCCCGACATCCTTGGCTGAAAGTGAAACAGTGTGTGGTGTAACATCATCACCCCGACATCTTTGGCTGAAAGCGAAACAGTGTGTGTGTAATATCACCCTGACATCCTGACGTCAGTGTTGGTGTCTGCCTGTATGATCATACTACTGATAATGGTCATAGTAACAGCGGTCATTTATATAGCACGGTATCTCACCGACAGGGGTGGGCACACCGCGCTTTGTACATAAAACTTCAGAAATAGTATATAAACATAATACTGTATTCCTCGCATACCATACCTGCACACACACACACACACACACACACACACACACACACACACACACACACACACACACACACACACACACACACACACAGAGAGAGAGAGAGAGAAGCACGAATGTAACTGGGAGAGGGGAGGGGGAGAGTACTGAGGGCAAAAGGAAGAAGATACCATTTGAAATCACTTGTGCTAAAGATATCATTTGAAATCACTTGTGCTATTGTTTGTAGAGGCGATTTTTTAAAGCAGTTTTGAAGGCATGGGACGACTGACGGCGGATGTCAGAAGGGAGAGAATTCCATTCCTTTGGAGAACAGTAGGAGAAAGACCGTTGGCCAAAGTTTTTGTTGTTGTTTTTTAACATGAGAGATACGAAGTATACATGCGTCTACATTCTTTGACTCCATTTTCGGAGATCAACGCTTATTTATCTTAACACGGATACAAAGTATGCAAATTTTCGGGGAAATCCCCATTATCAAGCCACAAAACGACACTTAAACAACAGATAAACGGTCAAAAACGATGAAAATGAAAGAAAAAGACTTATCTTGTTTTGGTTTAGTGTTTACAGCTTGTTCGGTGTTTGGAAGATTGTTCAAACGCTAGCAGTCATTCTGTTTCAGATTTTTCATTTTTTTCATTTTTTTTCATTTTCGGAAAACAAACCCTCAGTGCCTGGCAGAAATGTGTAACGTGAGAGAGGCGCCAGTGGTTCGGGAGACTAGCACCAAAGACCGTAAGACTGTGCAGTCTTTGATAGCACTCTGCAAACAGGTGCAGGAGTGTTTTCAGGTGTTTGAGGTGCTTCCCACTTGCTCGGTGCTGGCATCAAAAATCTCTCTCTCTCTTTCTTGCAAACACACACTGTCTCTTTTTTTTCGCGTGCATATTCTCTCGATCTCTCTCGTACCCTCTTTTCCTAATATGCACAACTGCTCTCTCTCTCTCGCGCGCGCTTTCTTTCTCTCTCTGATCTGCATACGCACTCTCTCGTCATGCACGTGTCTGTCGGTCGGTCGCGCCCCCCCCCCCCCCCCCTCTCAGAGTTAAGAGAAGCAAAGACTGAACAGAAGAAGAGTGTGTGTTAAAGACTGTACAGCAGAAGAGTGTGTTAAAGACTCTACAGCAGAATAGAAGAGTGTTAAAGACAATACAGCAGAAGGCTGTGTTAAAGACTACAGCAGAATAGAAGAGTGTGTTAAAGACTGTACAGCAGAAGACTGCGTTAAAGACTGTACAGCAGAAGAGTGTGTTAAAGGCTGTACAGCAGAAGAGTGTGTTAAAGACTGTACAGCAGAAGACTGTGTTCAAGACTGTACAGCAGAAGATTGTGCTAAAGACTGTACAACAGAAGACTGCGTTAAAGACCGTACAGCGGACTGTACAGCAAAAGAGTGTGTTAAAGACTGTACAGCTTAAGACTGTGCAGCACAAGAGTGTGTTAAAGACTGTACAGCAGAAGAGTGTGTTAAAGACTGTACAGCAGAAGACTGTACAACATAAGAGTGTGTTAAAGACTGTACAGCAGAAGACTGTGTTAAAGACTGTACAGCAGAAGACTGTGCAATAATAGAAGAGTGTGTTAAAGACTGTATCGCAGAAGACTGGGCAGCAGAAGAATGTGTTAAAGACTGTATTGCTAGCTAGTCTGTCCTGAAGAAAGTACTCACTGCTGAGCAAGGAAGCCGGGATGACCGTCATGCCTTGACCCGAGTAGTCCAGGATCTTCAGCCCCCGCTCCGTCACTTCCGGTGACTTGATCACCACGCTTTTCTTCTTGGACGCCGAGGCGGGCGCGGACTCGTCCCCGGGACTCTTGACGCTGGAACCTGGACTCTTGCCCTTGGAGGAGCTGCGGTTGGGTGAGGGGGACTTCTCGCCCCGAGCCGACCGTCTCCTAGGGGAAGAGGAGGGCGACTTTATCCCAGGCGACTTTGTCCCAGGGGACCTTGTCCCAGGCGACTTTGTCCCAGGGGAAGATTTGCGGCTGCCTGGCCGTGGTGAGCCTTTCGGTGAGGCGCTTTTCCGTTTCGGTGAGGGAGACCGGCCCTTGGCCCCTGGCGAAGGGGAAGGTGTTTTTCCTGGCATTTTGGTTCCTTCGTCGAGGTCGAACTGGAGAAGAAAAGGCTTCATTAGTGTCGCTGTTATGGGGTTATGCAGAAGCATCGTATGAAGAGGAAGGCGTGTATGCACGCGTACATACGATTTGCATTTACGCGCATACGATTTTGAAATGCCTTCGTTGTGACATGTTAGCGTGCACACGCGCACATTGAAAACACACCTTGTCACAACACACACACACACACACACACACACACACACACACACACACACACACACACACACACACACACACACACACAATGTATGTACAAAACAACCCATATACACACAAACGCACGCACAGATTGTATTTGGATAGCTTGGTTCGGCCATTAACTAATAAAACACCCTCTTTGTGACTTTGGTGCCAAATACGTACCTTGACAGATTTACCACTCTGTTGCCCAGACGACGATGATCGGACATTTTCACTCGAATTTTCCGATTTCTTCATTGTTAATTTGAACTCTCTCTTTTTTCTTCTTTTTTGTGTGTGGTTCTTTCACTTCTTACCGGTACTGCATTTGATTTTGCACTATCCTGTTGGTTTTCTGGTTAAATGTGATTGACACGGTCACGCTTCGTTTAGTTTGTAATGTCTTCAGACATCCCCGTGAAGTTCGATTTCCATGTACAGAAAATCACGTCGCTACAGTGTCTTTAGACGTCCTCATTCCGATTTGGTCACTTCCAAATCAGGGTAATTTCCTGTGAAAGATCTTTAGAGGACCCCGTTCTGATGATGATGAGTTGATGCTTAATGTCCTCAGATGTCATTTGACCCCGTTCTGATTTGACCTCATTCAGATGAGGGTAATTTTCTGTGAAAGATCTTTAGACATCCTCGTTCTGATTTGGCCCTGTTCAGAATAGGGTATTTTCCTGTGAAAGGTCTTTAGACGACGCCGTTCTGATTTGGCCACATTCAGATAAGGGTAATTTTCTGTGAAAGAGCTCTAGACGTCTCCGTTCTGATTTGGCCACATTTAGAACAGGGTAATTTCCTGTGAAAGATCTCTAGACGTCCCCGTTCTGATTTGGCCACATTCAGATTAGGGTGACTTCCTGTGGGTTTTTTGTGGGTTTTTTCTTCTCTCTCTCTCTGTCTCTCTCTCGCCCTGTGGTTTGTTTAGTGTTTAACACACTTTCTGGCCTTTTTCTCGTATACTTCCTTTCCTTGTCACCGTCTTCTTCCTTTCCCTGTCACTATCAAAAACAGAAGTTTGTTGCTACCGGTGAATAATGGTAATCCCGATACCGAACTGGTCATGTCTGACTTGACCGCAGCGTACCAGGACACAGTTTCAAGACAACGTTTGTCACCTAGGTGCTAACCGTGAGGGCAACCGGCAGGCCACCCGCACTCCCCACGAGCCGTTGTCAGCGCTTTCACCCGCGCACATGCCGGGTCTGTATAGCTACACTGAAGGGAAACACAGGAAATATTGTGGAGTTTGTCGTCAGACTGCTAACCGCCTGCTAGGGAAATGAATGATCCGTGGCCATCTGTGCACCAACACACCCCTTTGTAAGGCTTTGGACTCTCCCTAGCTTCCGGTACCCCGGAGGCAGAAATTAGGGTATCCTGTGCTCAGAATCCAAGGCTGTCAAATGTCTCCTGTTTTAAGTTTTTAGTGAAGGCTCTTTACAAGATGTACATTAATTGTAATATGCCTTTCACAAGTTTTAGGGGTCGCCTACTGTAAAAGTTCTGTCTTTCAAAATTTGGCCTTTTCTGTTCATTCAGTTTCGTTTTTTCCCCAGTTCTGTTCAAAATGTGTTGAACATGAACAGTGAACCAGTCTTTCATTGTGGTATGGTTGATTTTATGGTGAGAAGATTCAAACGTCCGTGACCATCAGCTCCAGTTTAATATCAGTTATGCAGATTTTCTACTCATCTTCGACCCCCCCACCCCCCCCCCCCCCCCCCACCCCCCACCCCCAACCATAACCTCTTAAAGTCTGATCTGCAAATACAACAGCCAAAAAAAAAAAAAAAAAAAATTAAATAAATGAACGTCATGTCATCTGCACAGTCCTCTTAGGACGGAAATACAAAATAAACACCGCCACAGTTCTGGACACGTTCACGCTGACTAGGGTTGCGAGCGTGAATCCAGCGCCGAGTTTTTGCGACAGCTATGTGCTGGTGGTTGTTGGTCCGTGGTTGTGGTTGGGGTTGGCGTGGAGTCCGATTGCAGCCAGTTAATTGGATCTTTTGTCGCGGTGTGCTCAGGTTAATTACGGTGTTTTAATGAGGAAGGAGTGTGGGAACAGAGGCGTGTGTGTGTGTGTGCTTAGCCAACGTCTCTCTCTCTCTCTCTCTCTCTCTCTCTCTCTCTCTCTCTCTCTCTCTCTCTCTCTCTCTCTCTCTCTCTCACACACACACACACACACACACACACACACACACACACACATACACACACTCTCTCTCGCGCGCGCGCCCGCGCGCGCGCACGCAGACTCTCTTCTGCTAAGAACCGAGAACTATCAAAGGTTCCCCGATATCCCACTTTTAAGCCATGACTAGATATTTAAAATTTTAAAAAAAATGCTGTACAAGCTACCCCTACTATGAGGACATAGGCCTGCCTTATGTCCTTTGAATGAAATAAAGAAGTACTTGATTTGACACCGTCTTTGGGGTCCACAAAGTCCCAGAAAGCCGACTGTGTGTGTCTGCACGCTCGTACGTTGTGTGTGTTTGTGGTCGCCTATGCGCCAGTCGCCACCCAGACTATACAATTAAAAACTAATTTTCGTGTTTCACAACGTGTGTTTGTATACCAACTGTGTCCATGTGCACGTGCGCGTCCAGACTAGTGGCCGAATGGAAAAAAAAACGAGTTATCCTTGCTAAACGTCATGTTCGTCGTCGCAAGGCATTTTTTTCGCATTACAAAGAGGTTTACTCGATATTGAAGCCCGCTGCATAAATAAAGTATCACATTTATTGGTACTGTGTCGGAACCGTTAAAACTTCTATCCCCCAGTTTATCCAGGTGTGTTGACATTTCTCTGCTACCGTCTTTTCATTCCTTTCCGGCTGTCGTATCGGTCCCAGTGCTCAAAGAATTAGGCTCTCTCTCTCTCTCTCTCTCTCTCTCTCTCTCTCTCTCTCTCTCTCTCTCTCTCTCTCTCTCTCTCTCTCACACACACACACACACACACACACACACACACACACACACACACACACACACACACACACACACACACACACGTGCCCTCTCTCTCTCTCTCACACACACACACACATACACACTCTCTCTCTCTCTCTCTCTCTCTCTCTTGCACCTCATTCAGTCATGGCTGCCTTGTGGGCGTTTGGAGTAACCTGAATTCAGCGGAGCGTGTCGCAGGGATTAATTGTCAATTCCTTTGTGCTTTGTTACTTCTACTGTAGCCGACCAACAGTGTGCTTGACACTTTTCGTCAAAGCTCGGGGAAGGGCGCTTACTTGCTCTCCGATATCACAGAGCCTTGCTACGGTCAACAGGCTGAATTTCAACGCGGTGTGTGGGCCTGCGAAAGCCCTTCAGGATTACGGCTGTACTCCTTACATTGAGTAATTAGACTGGCTGAGTTTCGACACGCTGGGCTCTGCCTTTGAAGATCCTTTAGGAATAGTTCTTATAACTTCGGGTTGGCCAAAGTTTTATATTTGCTGCCCCGTGACTGAAGATTCTGCTATCGCAATGGTTGACTGGGCGTAAAACACCAAGTTACTTGCATACTTCAGGATTATGGCTGCTGTCATTAATTGGCTTATTTCAGAAATGGTTGCTTTGTTTTTGTGAAGATCCGGCATAGATCAAGCTTGCTCTCGTTACATTTATTGGCAGAATTTGTATACGTAATTGTGTGTCTGTTAACATTGGCGGAATCTAAATAACGTAGGGCAGCTGTGAAGGTACCTCAGGATAAAGAGTTCACTTATACCAATCGGCCGAATTTGAGTACGCTGTGTGTCTGTAAATATCCTTTAGAATAATGGGTGCACTCATTACACTGATTGGCTGAATCTGAAAATGCTGTGCTGTGAATATCCTTCAGGATAATGCGTGCCGTGCGCTCGTTACACTGGTTGGCGGGAATTGAATACATTGTGTGTGACTGGCTGAAATTTGATACCTTTTGTTTGTGTGTGAAAGTACTTAGGGTAATGGGTGCGCACACCTACCACACAACTACGCTTGGTCTTCTGGAGGACATTAGTTGCTCTACGGGACATTGTAGCCAGAGGGTTCCAGGCGAGATCAAAAGATCGAGAGATCTTAGAGGAGGGAGGTGGAGCTGGACCCTCAACTTCGCCCAGAAGAGATCATGAGTAGGGAGGTGACGCTGGGCTGAGCAAGTTGGACGTCTTTTGCTTCGAGTTGTCCAAGTTGTTCGTCAACAGCAGTGCAACGGACATTGTCTTGGTGACTCTGTCCAGCACAGCAGTTGAAAGAGCAATTGCACAGTGCACAAGTCGCCGGGCAATGGCGAGGGGACACCGCCTGAACACTTCCATTGTTCTGGCGGCGGTCCACGGTTCTCCGGTCTTTTTCGGCGGTTTCCGCGGTCGAGCCTTTCACTCTCTCGTCCCCTTCCCACTCTGTCCCCGTCCCTAATAGGCCATCTCGCCTCCGTGGACGTTAAGCAACATGAAAGAAGAATATTGTAGCCAAACGACATCCGAGTACATTAGTTCCGAGGACATTAGTTGCGCTGCGGGACAGTGTAGCAAAATTACATCCGAGGACATTAGATTCTCAGCGGGACAGTGTAGCCAAATTACATCCGGAGGACATTAGTTGTTCTGTGGGACAGTGTAGCCAAATGACATCCGAGGACATTAGTTGTTCTGCGGGACAGTGTAGCGAAACGACATCCGAGGACATTAGTTCCGAGGACATTAGTTGCTCTGCGGGACAGTGTAGCTAAACGACATCCGAGGACATTAGTTGCTTTGCGGACAGTGTAACCAAATGAAATCGGAGGACATTAACTGCTCTGTGGGACAGTGTAGCAAAATGACATCAGAGGACATTAGTTTCTCTGCGGGACAGTGTAGCCAAATGACATCCGAGGAGATCAAGAAGGAAAGAAGAAGCAGTGTAGCCGGTCCGTTCCTGTTCCACGGTCACAGCTCAACTGAACGCGATTGCACGCTGACTTTGATTCGTGTGCTTTGCTCCGAACTTCAGGCCTGTCTGTCCTAAAAAATCCGTTAGGATAATGGGTATACTCCTTCGCCACTCGTCACAACGCAAAGAAGGGGGGGGGGGGGGGGGGGGGCTGCATGGTAATATGTGTTTTGTGTTTGTTGTTGGTTGTGGGGGGTGGTTAGCACATGTACTGTCAGTAACAGTATTAATGTTTTCTAAGTTGATGAAACAAACTTCAAAATTGGTTTGGTTATCGTATTTATATATTACATGCTTGTACATTTTTATTTATTTTTAATTCCATTAAAATTACGCGATGATTACGAGGATTTTCTCTTTCGATACTAAATCCGTACATAATCCTTAGACTTTGAGAACCTTTTTTCGCTGTCGTCGTGACCAGCAGACCTGTTTTTTACCCGCCACCTTTTTTAAGTACACACTACTCCCGATCGCGAGTGAGAAGAAATTGTCGTCGTCCAAGGCAAACACAGCAGCGAATTGTAACACCCAACACTTAATCTTTGGTTTGGTCTCGCATGACTTGATATACACCTGACACAGAACTACGCTTGATCGGCTTCCTGCAATAGACCGTTTTTCCTCCTCGAGGCCGTTATTTTCTCTAGCGGGACAGTGTAGTTAGTAGCCGGGTCTGTTCCCGTTCCCCAGTCCTAGCTCGACCCCACGCGAGTGTATACTGCCTTTGATTCTATATTTTACATTGGAACATTACTCATAGCATGCGTGCGCGCGCGTGTGTGTTGTGTGTGTGTGTGTGTGTGTGTATGTGCGTGCGTGCGCGCTCAGTGCAGGTGTGTGTATGTGCGTGTGCGCGCAGCTGTATGTATGTGCGTTTAGGTGTTGTTTTGTTGGTGCAAAATGGTGTACCACCTTTAACTATACTAGTTGATGTATGTCAGTGTTGTTGTTTGCTTATGTTTGTATGCTTACCGCTTTCGAGACACTTTCCTTGTTGTAAAACTTGGTGAATAAAGAATCTGAATCTGATTCGTGTGGTGCTTGGTCCCCACGTGAGGCGTTTTTGACAAGTGGCGTCGCTTAAACAAAAGGAACTGCCATCTGAAAGCACTTTTTTTCTTCTTCTTTTTCTTTTTCTTTTTTTGTTAGCTTGTGGTTTTTTGTTTTTGGTGTGTGTGGGGGGGGGGGGGGGGGTTGGTGTGTGTGTGGGGCGGGGGGGGCGGGTTTGCTGTTGTTTCTCAAACTGATAGAAGATATTGAATTGAAAACTTGAAATGCGCCGTTGATTTGGTATCAGTTCAGCTCAGAAAAAAGCGAGCTTCGTGACTGGCAGGTAGCGGGACCACAGCCAAACACCGTCAAGTGTCTCAGCTCAGAGCTGGCACCTCTTTGATTTTGGCCCTCGGGCAACGTGGAGCACGCACATACCGTGCCGAAATTGAGAGAAGTCTCGGCCTGCGACAGGCGGGCCACGACTTGATGGTGTTTATACGTCAGAGCCCGCTAAACGTCACTCACAAGTGTCGGTTTTAGAATGTGATCAAAGTCAACGGGACATTTAAAACGACTCATTGATTTGGGGTATTTAGTTTGATCTCGTCTGCCTGTTGCACAAACTCTTGTTTTGAGAGGGCTAGTTCCTTTAAATCGACAGAGTGTTTGTTCGTTTGTTTTGTTTTTTTGTTTTGTTTTGTTCTCTCTCTCTCTTACCAGTTGTTTTGTTCGGTTTTCTCTCTCTCTCTCTCTCTCTCTCTCTCTCTCTCTCTCTCTCTCCTCTCTCTCTCTCTCTCTCTCTCTCTCTCTCTCTCTCTCACCAGTGCTCTTGTGAGCAGTGATGTTGTCTGTTGAAAAGAGAGAGAGAGGGGGTATTTTAGCGCGATGAATAGTTTGGAGACGCGTTGTTATTTGATACTGGTAGCACGCGATCATTCATTTAACGTGGTGTCCCTTGTGCCTTGCACGTGCATCGAACGGTGATCTAAAAGCGATATGAATTGTATGCTTGCTTTGACTATCGAGATAATGAAACTCAGAAAAAACTTTTCAGGGTTATGTATTTGCGTGTGTGTATTGCGGGGCGGGGAGGAACAGTTTGTGTGTGTGTGTGTGTGCGCGCGCGCGCGTGCGTGCGTGTGTGTGTGCGTGCGTGCGTGCGTGTGTGTGTGTGTGTGTGTGCGTGCGTGCGTACGTGTGTGTGTGTGTGTGTGTGTGTGTGTGTGTGTGTGTGTGTGTGTGTGTGTGATTGGCCTATTTAAATAGACTCTTTCCTCCCCCGTCCTCCTGCCCTTTCTCAATAAGTAAGTAACTTCGTGTTTTACGCCCAGTCAACATTACGGTTGTATCAGGGCGAGTTTGTCAATATGGATTAACTTCTATTTCACCAGAAACATATTTGAAATGATTTGTCACTATCTTGTTTACGACTGCTCTTACCTGCGGGAAGAGACTGATGAGAAAGGAACTGTCAAAACTGGCGGTCTGTCGTTCGTTAGCCCGTCTCCATTCTCACCTCTTCTGAAAACCAAAACACGTTGCTGTTTTTGTTAGGAGGTCGTCGTTGTTCGCGGATGCTGCGGGCCATT
>OY757548.1:5275511-5330986 GCA_963584105.1 Alviniconcha strummeri
CATCGGTGTAGACCAGTCACAAGAAAGGTGTATATACACGCACCGTTCACACCACACACACACACACACACACACACACACACACACACACACACACACACACACACACACACACACATACACACACACACACACACACACACACACACACACACACACACACCACACACACACACACACACACACACACACACACACACACACACACACACACACACACACACACACACACACAATCACGCACGTTTAGATAGCCTTACAACGTACACTGTCCACACTATCGTTGGCGGTTCCAGTGGGGAAAAAAGCGTCACTGCTGTAACTTGCTGTCCCAGACACTTGCTGTCCCAAAACAGCAGTGCAGTGGACGCAGTAAGCACGCACTGTAAGTCTCAGACGCACAATGTTTTGGAAACGGTGCCTCAGTGACTGTCGAAACTTCCACCCAGCTTCCAGCAACTCAGGCGTGAAGAGAACTGATTCCGCTGATTTGCCAATGGCATATGACTTATATACCTTGCGTAATGACGGAGTCGTGAGCTATTGTTAATCTTCTTGAAGACGTTTTTTAACCCCCTAAACCTCACAAAGATTTGTGGCACACGGGATGTGCATGCGGTCTAAGTTTTCGTGCGGCGTTCTCATGGGGAGCTAAGTTCTCATGCATGAAGGTTTTCTGAGTGGCACTTCTCTTCGAGGCCCCGGGAGGAAATGGCACGAGCAGTACAAATGCTTCGGCAGGGAAAAAGGTTAACATATATTTAGGTGTCGATTCCCGTTCCTGTGTGTCCGTGGGTTAGACTCTTCCAACCCCTACGCTCCTGAGGGAGAGGGTCGTATCATTTCTTCTTCGGTGTGCGTGCTTGGGGAAGGGAGGGGTGGCCGGGGGGGGGGGGGGGGGGGGGGGGTAGGTTCAGACAGGTTGTTTTGATCTTTAATAAATAAACAAATAACTAGAAAGGGTGGTTAAGTGCTTGCGATGGGTTGTCACACTTGTGCGTGGAATCGGAGGGCTCCCTGTCTAGTTTTTTTTTTTTTTTTTTAACGAATTAGCCCAAGAGTGGGTTTTACGTTAGTACCACACGTCAGCTCACCGACAGCCGTGCAATTTTACCTCAGTACTACACGTCAGCTCACCGTCCGCAGTGCAGTTTTACCTCAGTACACGTTAGCTCACCGATTGCAGTGTAGTTTTACCTCAGTACACGTTAGCTCACCGACTGCAGTGCAGCTTTACGTCAGTGCTACATATCAGCTCGCCGACGGCAGTGCAGTTTCACCTCAGTACACCGTTAGCGTACCGACTGCAGTGCAGTTTTACGTCAGTACTACACGTCAACGTGCCGACTACAGTGCAATTTTACGCCCAGGTACTACACGTCAGCGTGCCGACTGCAGTGCAATTTTACGTCAGTACTACACGTCAGCGCACCCGACTACAGTGCAGTTTTACCGCAGTACTACACGTCAGCTCACCGACTGCGATGCAGGTTTATGTCAGTACTACACAGTTCACACAGCTCCCCGACTGCACTGCAGTTTTACGTCAGTGCTGCACGTCAGCTCACCGACTGCGGTGCAGTTTTATGTAAGTACTACACGTCAGCTCACCGGACTACAATAGAGTTTAACTCGTGGCGTCAGAAGGACGAGTTTCCACAGGCCGATTTGGAACGGGGTCCAACCCTCGAAACGCTCCCCTATCTGTCTGTCTCCGAGTTGGTTGTTTGCGGACCCATCGTGCGCACGTCACAATCGCAGATACAGGGAAAGCCGTGGAAGCCTTGATCAAACAGAAATGGAGCTCGGAACTAAAGTCTATCTGTTCTCAGCGCTTACACCGACTGTCCTCTGATTTATTGCTCAAGGGTCCAAAGTCTTGTGATCTCGGGGAGAGCGTTGCTGCACTGAGTGGGGGTGATTACTGTACGTCAGGTCTCGAGTGCACACTTTGGCCGTATACTTCAGCCATAAAGCTGGGATGGTTTATCTTCGCTGTTGTTTTAGGGGGCGGGGATAGCTCAGTGGTTAGAGCGCCGGACTCGTGATTGAAAGGTCGCGGGTTCGAATCCCTGCTGGAACGGCGGGAGAATTTTCTTCTCCAGGGTCGACTTTCTGTGCTGACTCTTACTTCGGTATCCGTTCCACCCCCGTGTTACCACAGTAGCACGTAAAAATCCCGGTCATACTGCCAAAAGTGCAGGTGGCAGGTTACAGCTAAACACGCATACACCTTACGTATGTGGCTTTTATTGAACCGTGCTTCGGCATTGGTCACAACTTGTCCCTAATATGTCAAATGACATCTGAGGACATTAAGCATCAACTCATCATCATCATCTTCGCCGTTGCCGTTTTCAGAGGGAAGGCTGGAAGAGGCAATGATGTGTGGACAGTCTTTCAGCCTCTGGTTTCCTGGCAACTGTCGCTACAAACGCACTGATGACTTAACATCAAAACACACAACGGGTTAAGATCCAAACACGTAAAAAGTTAAAAAGAACGCTATTTATTTTGTGACAAAACACAAAAACAACGGGTTAAAAAGAACGCTATTTATTTTGTGACAAAACACAAAAACAACGGGTTAAAAAGAACGCTATTTATTTTGTGACAAAACACAAAAACAACGGGTTAAAAAGAATGTGTTTTTGTTCTGTGTGTGTGTGTGTGTGTGTGTGTGTGTGTGTGTGTGTGTGTGTGTGTGTGTGTGTGTGTGTGTGTGTGTGTGTGTGTGTTTAACTGAATGGTAAACAGCAACATGCACATTTTCGGGGTTCAAACAAACAAACGATGAAGACAGCGAACTCTCCACAAGATCAAACACGAGCATGGGGTGACAGAACAGACAGTGGTGATAACACTCAAAATGCTGGTGACTTACTAAGCGTACACTGGATACTTGCCACGAAGGTCATACGTGTCAGGGCAAGGCAAAATTTCACCGACCACAGGTAACTGTCGGATTCACTTTTGATGACGCTGGTCAATTCATGTATGAAGAGGATTGAGAAGATGAACGACTCCAAAGTGAAGGAATTAGGTATAATTCCCGGCAGTTAGACGAAGCACGGGAAGCTATATTCTGAGCTGCTCCAGGCTGAGGATAGAACCTGATAGTTTCGGATATTGGCCCACTGGTAGTTTTGGATATTAGAACCTCAGATCAATAGTTGTGGATACTGCAACCTATAGATAGTTTTCAATATTGGGACTTCTCATAGTTTTGGATATTGGAACCTCATATAGTTTTGAATATAATACCTTTTGAATATAATATTATAATAATAATACCTCTAGGTAGTTTTGGATATTGGAACCTCTAGATAGTTTTGGATATTGCAACCTCTAGATAGTTTTGGATATTGCAACCTCTAGATAGTTTTTTGATATTGGAACCTCTGATAGTTTTGGATATTGGAACCTCTGACAGTTTTGGATTTGGGACCTCTGATAGTTCTGGATATTGGAACCTCTTATAGTTCGAGATTTGGGCACCTCTGACAGTTTTGGGTTATCACCAATGAGATCTGCATTTCAATTTTGATACCCCATTTTTGATTTTGTTGTTGCTGATCTTTGACAGGTATTGCAACAAAGGTACTGTTGACTTTAATTTTTTGTGAATTAGCAGCCCAGAAATGTGGCTTACAGGTAGACACGTTCGCGCACTAAGGCGCTGATCCAGAGTATCAAGAGAGCGAACGAGTCTCAAAAAATACGCTTGCAGCTTTGTGCTTCGGGGAGTTTTAACAAAATAGTATCTTCTTCGATTTTTCTCAGTCGTATTCAGTAAATGTGTGTGTGTGTGTGTGTGTGTGTGTGTGTGTGTGTGTGTGTGTGTGTGTGTGTGTGTGTGTTGTTTGTGTGCGTGCGTGCGTGCGTATGTATGTTGTGTGTGTGTGTGTGTGCGCGCGCGCGCGCGCGCGCGCCAGACGCACACCTTGCAGGCTGTCATTCAGCACGTTTCTCGGGCGACTACATCAACTTTAATCCACTCCTTTCCAACGCCCCAAAGTCGCTCGCTAGTCGATTCAACACGCATAAAGACTGGGATCTGGGCTATTCAGTGGGCCTTCAATCGGTCCGATTTGAGCAACCTGTCTCATTGAACACCACACGTTTTGGGGGGTGGAGGAGGGGGTGGCAGGGAGAGGGTAATAAGTGGAGTAGCTCTCGGAGACTGCCGCTGTTGAGCAGGGGGCTATAACGAACAGTGTGGTGTTCCTTGACGTTGGCCTGGCACCGTGCCGTGGTGGAGGTCTCGACGTGGAGCATACTGCATAAACTGTGAAGTAACCTACAGAACCAGAAGCTCTGCTGTCTCGCCTTGGCCTGCTGTCAAAGCCATTGGGGACGGGTTTGTTTAGCAAGAGGCGGTGGTGTGTTTGGTCTGTCACGCACCGCTTTGCATGCAGAGGGGGTTGTTTCAGGCTGGGGTTCATGATCAAGCGGCATGTCTGGGTCGTGCAGAAAATGTCAACCCCCCCCCCCCCCCCCACTCTCTCTCTCTCTCTCCCTTCCCAAAACATACTGGGATACATATACAGAGGCTGAGTGGTGTTGGGGGATAGGGAGGGAGGGAGGGGACTGAATCCAACCAAAACAAAATTCATGTTGATGGCGACGAGACAGAAACACCAGAAACAACAGCTCGAGACCACGTCAATAGAGCAGGTTTCAAAACACCGTCTACTCTCTCTCTCTCTCTCTCTCTCTCTCTCTCTCTCTCTCTCTCTCTCTCTCTCTCTCTCTCTCTCTCCGTGTGTGCTGATACACATACATACGTTATTTTGTATGTCAGAGAAACAGTTTCTTTGAAATAAGACGAATTGTAAAGTGGGAGATGAACTATGGTTCACTTTTAGTCAGTCGGTCACAGTGACTCACCAGTGTCAGTTCAACCCCTGTCAGAAACCAAAAGGGACCGGACAGTCCGGGACGAAGAGATTTCGACGGGGAAAATAGGTGACGAGACAGTGAGGGGCGAAGAGATTTCGACGGGGAAAATAAGTGATCAGACAGTGAGGGGCGAAGAGATCTCGACGGGGAAAATAAGTGACGAGACAGTGAGGGGCGAAGAGATTTTGACGGGAAAAATAAGTGACCGGACAGTCCGGGGCTAAGAGAGTTCGACGGGGAAAATAAGTGACAATCCGGGGCGAAGAGATTTCGACGGGAAAAATAAATGACAATCCGGGGCGAAGAGATTTCGACGGGGAAAATAAGTCACCAGACAGTGAGGGGCGAAGAGGTTTCGACGGGAAAAATAAGTGACCAGACAGTCCGGGGCGAAGAGATTTCGACGGGGAAAATAAGTGACCAGACAGTGAGGGGCGAAGAGGTTTCGACGGGGAAAATAAGTGACCAGACAGTTCGGGGCGAATAGATTTCGACGGGGAAAATAAATGACCAGACAGTGAGGGACGAAAGGATTTCGAAGGGCAGGACTTTAGTATTCCATGCTGCGGGTGCGTGGGTGTTTTTCAGGAGGCCAGTGTTCACACGAATGGCTGACAGTTTGGAGTGTTGCTGGTAACGGGGGGGAGGGGGGGGGTTATGTATGAATCAATATTACGGAGTTTGAAAGTTCGGATGGACGGGGTGTGTGTGTGTGGGGGGGGTTATGGCATTTGGAGATCGATTTCTGCAACCTTGGGGTGTGTGTGTGGAGGCGGTTACAGGAAGGAAAGCTGGATTTTTAGGAGTTAAAAACAAGAGCGACAAAACTTGTAAAAAAGAAACAGTACCCTAAAAAGTTACGAGAGGCACGAGGACGACCAAGGGAGGTTGGAGGGGACGGGTCGGGGGGCGGGGGGGGGTTAAGCGACAGGAGGCGAACCATACACAGTGTTGACAGAGGCCGTGGGTGGCGCACAGTAGGTGTTGAAATCTGTGTGATCAGCACAGCGCACAGGGCCCTCAGTTGCCAATGTAAACAACCCGCCTGGTCCGTCGTCAGGGTCCCTGACGCTTCTGTGTCCCTGAGTTAGCTCCCGTTTTTACCAGCGGGCTTAGCTCGTGCCACTGGACCCGACCGCAGCCCGAGCAGCAGTCAACAACAGGCTAACGCGAAGTCGGGCCAGCTTGAAGTGTTTTCGTTTTTCTAACTGGCACTGCTCACAGATTTGACCACGACATGGGGTGTGTGCAGCAGAAATGTTGTAAGAACCGAAGTAATAGTGCTTTAACTATAAGGTGTTTTTTGTTTCGTTTTTGTTTTTATCAGGGGAAAGCTGAGGAGAAGGAAGGCAAGGCTAAGAAAGGTTGCTATAGCTAAAATGAATAAAGAAGAGAGAAAGGCAGATGAATTCATCATTATTATTGTACTGTGCCTGTGGATTCATTTGAAACCCCTGTAGAAGGGACTATGGCTAAGTGAATAAAACATTCATATATATATTCATATTCTCTCTCCTGTTCCCACTACTTTTCACTCTGGCTCTCTCCTTCACCTTTCTCTCAGCTTCTCTTGTCTTCAGCTCTCTTTTTCATTTACAGGCTCGCTCTGTCTGTCTGTCTCCTTTTTTCTGTTGCACCCTCTGTAAATGGAGTCAACCAATGATTCACTTCTTTAGTCAGTTAACTAACCAAACATCCGGTCAGTTAACCAACCCTCCAACATGTAAATAATCAAAAAAGCATAGAGTCAATGAAACAGTGAAGTGGTAAATCAATAATCATCCAGTCAACCCATAACATCTGTCAGTCAGTCAGTGAACCTTTCCATCCATTGATTTGTCACATCAGTTTATCAACCAGTGAGACAGTTAGCAAGCTTACCAACCAGTCAGAACATCAGTTGAACAAGTCTGTCAGTCAACTGATGATGTCTGAATAAGTTTGTCAGTCAGCTTGTGATGTCTGAACAAGTTAGTCAGTTGGCTTGTGATGTCTCTGAACAAGTCTGTCAGTCAACTGATGATGTCTACTTCGTCACTGCTGTTTTGTTAGGGTCCTTCATCACTGCTTTTTTTTCAGGGTACTTCATCACTGCTTTTTTGTTAGGGTATTTCATCACTGCTATTTGTTAGGGTACTGCTGTTTATTAGGGTACTTCATCACTGCTGTTTATTAGGGTACTTCATCACTGCTGTTTATTAGGGTACTTCATCACTGCTGTTTATTAGGGTACTTCATCACTGCTGTTTATTAAGGTACTTCATTACTGCTGTTTATTAAGGTACTTCATCACTGCTGTTTATTAAGGTACTTCATCACTGCTGTTTATTAGGGTACTTCATCACTGCTGTTTATTAAGGTACTTCATCACTGCTGTTTATTAAGGTACTTCATTACTGCTGTTTTGTCAGGGTACTTCATCACTGTTCTAATATCACCTCAATGTGAACAGACATGAAATAAAGTAAAAAAATAAAATTTATCACTGTTTTGTCAGGGTATTTCAACACTGCTGTCTTGTCAGGGTACTTCATCATTGCTGTTTGTCAGGGTACTTCATCACTGCTGTTTTGTTAGGGTACTTCATCACTGCTGTTTGTTAGGGTACTTCATCACTGCTGTTTTGTTAGGGTACTTCATCACTGCTGTTTGTTAGGGTACTTCATCACTGCTGTTTGTTAAGGTGTTTCATCACTGCTGTTTGTTAGGGTACTTCATCACTGCTGTTTGTTCAGGTGTTTCATCACTGCTGTTTGTTAGTTAATGCTGCAGTCAGTGCTGGTTGTTGTTTCAGGTGGTACTGAAGTGCAGTCAGTCAATGCTTTTGTTTCAGGTGTATATATAGGTCTGATAATCCTGATAGGTAACTTCATTCAGTGCTTTGTGTTTCAGGTATATGTAGCATCTAATTATACTTACTGAGTTACAGTTGAGTTCATTCAGTGCAGTCAGTCAGTGCTTTTGTTTCAGGTGTCTATATAATAGCGTCTGATCATCCTGAAAGGTAGTGCAGTCATTCGGTGCTTTTGTTTCCGGTGGCATGCAGCGTCTGGTCACACTGAAAGGGAACTGCAGTCAGTGATTTTCGTTGTTGCAGGTGCTGCTGCAGGTTCTCATCATTCTGACAGGCAACTACAACTTCTTCAACCTGCTGACCATCACTTTGTGCATCCCGCTGCTTGACGACGAGGTCTTCTTTGGTGCCCGCAAACGTCCAGGTCAGTGCGCACTGTGTGTGGCTGGGGTGTGGAAACAGCTCCTGTCCATTAGATCAGTGTTAAAAATGTTTCACTGGAAACATTGGGTACCCTTCTGAGAGATGGGTGGAGTGCATATGGGCTTTCCTGAACACATAGATACCATCTTGAATTGAACTGAACAGTGGTGTGCCTTGATTTTTGATTTAATTTTTTTTTAGAATGAATAATTTTATGGTAGGGATATTTCTATCACTTTGTATTAGTTTTATGGTAGAATTGTTCTAAATGGGTTCAAGTTTGAGTTCAGTGCTGCCTTACATCCACAGAGGGCATACATGACTATTAGGGACGTGGAGCATATGACGGCCACCTCAGGTTTCACACAGCTCATGAGCTCTGAGTGTCTGCTTTCATCAGTCAGTGTTGTTTTACATCCACATAGACCATACGGACTGTTAAGGACGGGGAACCCAGGACAGCCTCCTGAACTTTCACTGAGCTCTGAGTGTCTATGTTCATTATGTTGCTTTACGTCCGCAGAGACCATAAAGAGTGTTAGGGACAGGGAGCTCAGGACGGCCACCTCAGCGTTCACACAGCTCCTGAGATCTGGGTGTCTACAGTCATTGTTCAGTGTTGCTTTATGTCCACAGAGACTGTAATGACTGTTAGGGACAGGGAGCCCAGGACATCCACCTCAACTTTGACACAGCTCCTGAACTCTGAGTGAAGAGGTTCGGTTCAGTTGTGTTGTTTAATGTCCTTGGATGTCAGTTGACAGGGACAAGCTGAGACCAGTGCCAAAGCATGGTTCATTATTGCTTTCAATCTACAGAAACCATAAGGCTCATTAGGACAGACAGCCCAGAACAGCCACCTCGACTCTCACACAGCTCCTGAACTATGAGTGAAGAGGGTTCCATAAACTGTGTCTATGTTTTTCAGGTCAAAAGCAGAGCATGGTGTGGAACTTGCTGGGTCTGTTTGCCTCCATTGTGGTGCCAGGCATCATCCTCGGCCTTGGGGCCTACTTCACACAGAAACTATTCAACCTGCAGATCACCTCTGACTACACTATCACCTCCAAGATTGGTGAGCCAGTCTGTCTCACAGCTCGGCTCTCTAGGGTTTTGTGTGCTGGATTTGCACAATTACCTCCCCTCCTTTCTCAAACAGATAGACTCCCTTGATGGTAGTCTGTTACACTGTACTGTGAATATGTGTCTGTGGGTACAGTTTTCGCAGATAGCCTGTCATCAACATTTTGGTTGTCTCCTTTCTACCTATACCGTCTTCTTGTCTGTAACTAGTAGTGTAAGTATTGGAAGAAAGGTGAATTTGGTAAAAGAAACACCAGGGAAAGAGGACTGTGAATTTGGTGTTTCACCAAGGAAAAAAGAAATGTGAATTTGGTAATACACATTTTTCACCAGGGAAAAAAGAAATGTGAATCTGGTGAAAGAAACACCAGGGAAAACAGAAAGTGAACTTGGTGAAAGAAACACCAGGGGAAAAAGAGATGTGAATTTGGTGAAAGAAACACCAGGGAAAAAAGATGTGAATTTGGTGAAAGAAACATCAGGGGAAAATGCTCTCACTCACATAAACAGTTAAAGCTGCATAGCGCCCATCACCTATCTGGAGCTGAAATAGTCACTCTGTGTCTGAACATTTAGGGACATATGCACCATGAACATTAATTTTGACACATAAATGACAGCTTAAAAATGATAGCTCTTAGGAATTTTGGGTCATTATGTTACGAAGTGAACAACCAAGACAACAAAATTATGTCATTTGTTTCAATGCAAACATTACATGTTACCTCCCTTTCCCCCACTGAATATTTGTGTCCAAAAACAAAGACAAGTAATGGCATTGTTTTATTTCTAACTTGAGGTATATTATGTTTAACAGTATTACTGGTAGATTTCTGTGTTCCAGGAGTGGATGTTTTGCTTGGGTGTTAGGGAGGGGCAGAGGGAGTTAGTTCTTGGATTTTAACATCCCGTCAACCAGACAGGGTCAGCACAGGATGGAAGGCAAGGGAATAAGTAAAGCAGCCTATTACCCTGAGTTGAATTACTGCAATGATGTTTTTCACAAAGGGGGCAGAACTTGATATTTGAAGTAACTGCCTATGGAAAAGAAATGTCTTTGATGAAGTGTCAAAAGAAACAGGGCAAATAATCATGGTGTAAAAAATAATTAAGAAGTACACAGAAAGTTTGAGGAATTTTACATTCAGGTGATTGAAAGATCATTGATACAATTATAGTGTTTGTTAGAAAATTTATGTTATATTTAAAAATCCTTGACAACTTCAGCAAACCTTTTCTTCAGACTTTCTCTGTATCACGTATTTTACCATGACAACCACTTCAAATTTCACACAGGTCACACACACATGCATTCACACACACACACACACACACACACACACACTAACACATGGTCAGTGCATTCAGTTTAGAACACTCTCAGTGGCAAGCTACTCTGTGTTCCATTTATGCGGTACATGTATTGAGCTGATCAGTTTTGATTTGTCAAGGCATGGAATCAACTGACCAAGTGCAGTTCACATGCATCAGGCAGACACAGCAGTACAGTTGTGTGTGTGTGTGTGTGTGTGTGTGTGTGTGTGTGTGTGTGTGTGTGTGTGTGTGTGTGTAGCATTTTCGGAGAAGCAGTTCCTGGACTGGCTGGAGCGGGTGATGCCCTGGACCATTCGACTGGGTGCTGCTTCCCTGGCTCTGGAAGTGCTTCAGGCCCTTGTCAGGTGTGTGCATGCATGCGTGCGTGTGTGTGTGTTAGTGTGTGTGAGTGTGTGTTAGTGTGTGTGTGTAGCAGCAGTAGTAGTAGTAGAAACCCTTCTCTTCTATTTCTGTGTAAAACGAGACCACATTTGTAGTAAAAACCCTTCTCTTCATTTTACCACATTTGTAGTAGAAATCCTCTTCATGTTGCCATGTAAAACAAGACCACATTTGTAGCAGAAACCCTTCTCTTCATATTTCCATGTAATGTAAATCAAGAACACATTTGTAGTAAAAAACCTTCACGTCATATTTCCATGTAGGGCCTTTCACGTTTCAGGACCAATTCTGGTTTTTTTTTTCTCTTAGGTCTGTTAGTGGTTCATCATTGGTTTAGCTGTGTCCTGTTTGAAGGTTTTGATTGCATTGGTGTTGTATGTGAATCTCTGTACCTTTTTCGTTGTTTTCATTTCAGTTGTAATTGACAGGTTTTTTTTTCTTCCTCTCTCTCTTTGTGCTGTGAACAGGAGTTTCACGTGGTACCGAAGTTTCATAAGGAAGAACCTGGCTGTCATCCAGAGTTTGTTCTTTGGGGCCATCGCAGCGGCTGTGTTTGGCATCAGCTTGGTAAGTGGGACATTTGAGAGCTTTGTAATGTCACTGATTTGTCAGTCTTTTAGACCTCACAGAGCTTTGTAATAGTGAGAATACTGATTTGTCAGCATATAGACCTCATGGTACTTTGTAATGTCATTGACATTGAGAACACTGATTTGTCTTTCAACCTCACAGAGCTTTGTAATGTCAGTGAGAACACTGATTTGTCTTTAGACCTCACACAGCTTTGTAATAATGTCAGTGAGAACATTGATTTGTCAGACTTTGGACATGGAGCTTTGTAACATCAGTGAGAACACTGAGGAGCTCAAATTTGAAAAAAAGTACATCTTTTGTATAAATATATGATTGAGCAACTACTTGTTTTGTATAAATATTGACTGAACAACCAGAAGAAGCTTGCAGATAAAAAAAGTTTACACATTTGTTTGTTTGTTTTCAGCCCAAGTCTTTTCTTTGGGTACCATATGAAAAAAATAGGCTTGGGTGGGGGGTGGGCGTTGTCAGTTCCTGAAACAATAGAGGGGCATTCTACAGCCCTGGTCCTGCTCCACCATTTCTCTAATCTCGCCACCAGCAAGATGGCGGCATCTGGTGGAGATAGCAAAGTCCTCACCAATGAACAGCCTACTTTGAAGACCTCTTTATGGTTTTTCTTTGGGGATGAGCCGTCATTGGGGTCTTTAGTCACTGCCGTTTTGTTGACTCTTCAGAACCAATGTGCTTCTTGTTATTCCAGAGTCCAGTTACAGGTAGAGAAGTGAAGTGATAAATTTCTCGCTCGTAACTCATTGTGAGATTGAACTGAATCCATTCACTGGCTTGTAGCGGATGTCATAACGACATTAGGTGTGGTACTGATGACCAGCACACTTTTCAGACCGTTTTGATGCCTGCATGCTACATCCCTGACAGGTTGAAAACTGGCTTGGTCACACCGGCTGCTTCCTTGTTCCAGCCTCCGCTTCATGAGGTCCTGACCAGCATGGATGACTCCTTGCCTGTCAAAGGCTTCCTTAATTGATAATTAATTAATGGTTGTCTTTTTACAGAACTGAGCAGCAGTGCCCTGGTGTTGTTGTTTGACTGTTTACGTCATTGTTTGTTTGAATTTGATTTGCGGGTGACTCTCAGTATAACATTCTTGACAGAGTTTTACTTTTGATGGCAAGGGTTGGTGGGGTGGGTGAGGGATTGGTCTTGAGAGAAAAAATGCCCTGGCTGGGTTTTTTCTTTTATGTCCCATTCCTTTTCATCTACCTACTCCCCTGTCCCCATCCCACTTCCCCCCCCCCCCCCCCCCCCCCAGCCGTTTATTTTCTCTGTAGTGTTATAGTGAGGTTCACCTGCATCACATTATGCCATCTCTGCCAGGTGCCTCACACAGCTGTTCACAAGCCCCTGCAGAGGGCGCTGGACCCTCAGGTCTTGTCGCTGCACGTCCACACCCGGCCCTTCCACATTGTCAGCTCTTATGGGCTTTTCCGCAGGTAGCCTTGCGCTCATCTCCACCACGGCCACTCTTGCCCTGCCCCTGTGGCTTCACTTTGCTTGCTTGCTTGCTGATCGGCATTTTCTCTTTCATTTTGCACGACTTGTTGTTCCTGTGTGCATGTTGCTCTTCTCCTGGATAACCACGATATTGCTGTTGGAGTTACGTGTCATGATTGTTATTGATTTGAGATTTTCTTCCCTTTTGTTATTGAGATTTTGTTGCCTTTCTTTTTCAATGGTGGCTGTCCATTTGTGACAAATTTGAGGGTTGATTGTCAGACGTACGTAACTCTGTTGGAAATAAGAAGTACTTCAGTAAATTACTTGGCATTTTACACCCAGTCAGGGTTATATCAGGGCAGTTGGAAATAAGGAGGAAATGCTGTGCTCTGGTGACCAATCCTCAGATGGTGTGTTCAGGTAATAGCAGGCTGTGTGTTGGCACACCAAAAGCTGAAAGTCCAGCAAACTGCTTTCAGTGCATGCAAAAGCCAGAAAAAAGTATTTGTTTAAAAAAAAAGGTTACTGACCCCCCAGCCCCGCCCCACCGACCCCTGTTAAAAACAAGTCCTTGAACTTGCTCAAGGAAAGGCAGTGATGCATGAGAGAGAGAGTGTGCGTGTTGTGTGTGTGTGTGTGTGTGTGTGTGTGTGTGTGTGTGTGTGTGTGTGTGTGTGTGTGAAGGAGAGAGAGAAAGTGTGTGTGTATGTGTGTGAAGGAGAGGGAGAGTGTGTGTGTGTGTGTGTGTCTGTCTGTCTGTGGGCGAGTGTCTAAGTTTCAAGAGCTAGAGTTACCTTCCTTTAACCCTTATGGGCACTGCACAGAAAATGTTTCTTGCTGAAATTCTTTGCAACGCCAACACTGAAACTGTTCCAGCACAGGTCTTGCAGCTGACATGCACCCATGAATGTCACAGATGGCCTCGCTAGTAGTGCTGGTAGTGAGAAGGAGTTGCCAGCAAATCACTCTGGTGGTGGGAAATGTTAACCCTTTTGCTGCTATGGTTTTTGCTTGAAAATGACCAATAAATGTACAGAATTGGCAATCCTTAGGCCTTTTCTCTCTCTCTTTCTCTTCGTTTTAGTATGTGAACGGATTTCCATCAAAGCGCACAGTATTGTGTTAACTGTTATATGTAGGACCGAAAAATAGACTGTAGGCATGTGCATTGACTTTTCAGCCCAGGAATGTTACAGGTTGTGGCAGTGAAAGGGTTAATCTGATACAGTCACAGTGGGCTCCAAGTTGTGATGAAATCTAACCTATTGTTTCATTTCTTATTATTTTGTGCAATTGGATAAACCCAAACTGGCAAACAAGCATTGCTTGTATGTAATGAAAAAGGAAGATAGAAGAGAGAAAAAACACAAGCAAAAACTCAAAAGCTGCATAGGGTTAATTTGAATTTCCTTCTTGTTTTATATATATATATTTTTTAGAATTCAGTGTTTTCTGTTTTGAATTAACCTTCAACTTTGGTTTGCATGGAATCACATTGCTTTGGAGCCCTTTTTGTCCACTCTTCCTTTGACATGAGCTTACGACCATTCTTGATGTTGCTGTCTGTCTATCTTCCAGGTTGATCATAGTGTGGTAGATCGTAACACCTTCATTAGTATTCCCCAACTTCTACACAACGTACACAAGCAGACGGAGACTTTTAGTTTGACTAGCTCTTACGGACTCTTCCGCGTGTAAGCAACACTTTCTTTTAATTTTTAAGTTGTTGAGTTTTTCTTCTCATGCATGCTTTTATAACATTCAGATTTGGAAAAGGAGTTAAGAATGCTATCCTGTTGAAGTGTTTATTTCAAGATTCAAGATTACTTGAATATCTCATCAGAGAAGTTAAATATGTGGCTGAACATATACCACGTCACAGTAGACAGTAACACATGCTGCATATTTTAAAACTCAAGGAACAGTTGTTGATAATACAGGTAACATAAAAAAGGTACATATTAAACAAACTAGTTATGTGTGTAATTTACAAGGTGCTGTAATATGTTCACATACATTTACCCCTTATCTTTGTGTTCTGACAAAAACTAAATATTTGTGGTAAATTGATGGTTCAAGGGAGAGAACATTTAAAGGGACATTCATGCTGCTTTGTCCATCAAAGGACATGACTTCTCATGGTGTACTTGGTCCTGATGCATTACGTGTCGTGGAGTGTAGCAATCTGTGTGTTGAAATTGTTATTAAAACCAGATGGGGCCATGCTACTGAGGGGCAGGGTAGTTTGCGTGTCAGATTATAATTTACATGTCAGATATGTAGTTTACATGTCGGATGTGTAGTTTACATGTAAGATGTGTTGTTCGGATGTGTAGTTTACATGTCAGATGTGTAGTGTACATGTCAGATGTGGTGTGGATGGAAGTTAAACTGAAGCTCAGTCTTTGGAAGAAGTAAAAAAATAATTAAAAATTTAGAGAGTAATCACATCAGCTTTGTTATCGGTAGAACAAGTCAGGTAGGCAGAAGTTGTGTACTGCAGTGGTAAGGGATCTAATCAGAGCTGTACCCCAGGAGAAGTGTTACAGTCTGTGGTCAGAGGTCACCACCTGGACATTTACAGAGCCTAGGAGTTGTGTGAGAGTCAAGGTGGCCATCCTGGGCTTTCTGTCCTAATGAGCCTTACAGTTTCTGTGGACGTAAAGCAACACTGAACCATGCTTAAGGCATTGGTCACAGCTTGTCCCTAATATGTCAACTGACATCCAAGGACATTAAGCTCTACATCACCACTACAGAGCATCAGAGCCTAGGAGCTGTGTGAAAGTCAAGGTGGACGTCCTGGGCTCCCCATCCCTAATAGTCCTTTCAGTCTCTGGACATAAAGCAGCTTTGAACTGGAACACTTGACTTGAACTCTGGCTCAGAGTAGAAGGTAAGGCTGGTAAGCAGAAGGACTGTGGTTCAGTTGCACTGCAGCTCTCCTTTCTCTTCAGAAGTTGTGGTGTACAGACACTGTCTTGTGACTGCTCCTGACTAGGAATGAAGCATTAAAATGGCTCTCCTGGCCGTCCATTTGTATACAGAATCATTCTGGTGGTGACGGTGTAGTTTTGTATAGCGCCCCCTTCCCCCACCAGCTGAGATCACAGTCCCCACCAGTACCTCTCTGAAGACAAGTCAGCATTAAGGAAGTCTGCTGAACAAACCAAGCTGAGTAGAATAAACCCAGTTGGCCTGACAGTAAGACATTAGTCCAGTAAGGGGACAACATCTGTTTGATTCCCAGTTTCGGCTCTCCTTTCGCTTCAGAAGTTGCGGTTTATGGATGCTGTGTTGTGACTTTGCCCCTCACAACTAATGAAACCTTGAAATGACTTAAACTGCTCTGCCCACCTTAATGCAGAAATAATTCAGGTGATGGCAGTGTAAGGTTATGTATAGTTCCCTTCCTCCACCTCCACCCCCCCCACCCCCCAGCCCACCCACCCCAACACCTGCGATCTCAGTCTCAGGCAGTACCTCTCTGGAGACAACTCAGTGTTAAATCTAATGAATGAAGCAGAAATCTCAAACAAGAATGACTGTTAGTGTTCTAAAACGAGATCTGAACACATAACAGGTTCAAAAGAATGCTGTTTATTAGGACAAAACACAACATGCAAATTTCCAGGGTAATCGTCTTTATCAAGCCACAAATTGACACTTAAACAATTAAACAGTGAAAAATGAGATGGAGAGTTAATCCACTTATTTAGCTATCTTATTTTTCATCACTTTTCACCATTTAATTGCTGTTTAAGTGTCATTTTGTAGCCTGATAAAGGGGATTACCCTGAAAATTTGCATGTTGTGTTTTATCCTAATAAATAGTGTGCTTTTGAACCTTTTACGTGTTTGGATGAAGCAGAGTATCAGATTTGAAGCCACCAAATCAACAATCACAGAATGATTAAACAGTGTAACAGGATCAAGTAGACATGTTACCGGGAACTTTATGTGTGTGTACTGGGTTGCTTTGGTGTGTAGGTGTGGGTGTTTTATAGTCTTTTTTCTTCTTTTTTACCTCATCTTTTCAATTGTATAACTTTGTATCACTTAAATATAGATTATTTTGAATTTGCTTTATAATGGTATTGTCCAGTTTTTCTGTTTTATATATGTTTGTGGGTTGTTGTTTTTTGGTTTTTTTTTGTGTGTGTGTGTGTTTTGTTTGTTTGTTAGTTTGTTTCTGTTTTTATCCAAGTGCCATGTTGTGCATTGTTTTCTAACAAAGTTTATATTCCTTGTATTTACTCACGTGTCGGTTGAGAGTTACTGTAGGCTACTCAAACCTTTGTTGTTGTGTTTGTGTGATGTCTTTTGTGCTCTAATTAACTCCCTTGTGTGTTGTTTTCTAACAAATGTCTTGGTGTACATATACATTTTAATGTGTGCAATTAACCTTGATCAAGTAATGTTTTGGCTAAGATACTAAACATTATTTTCATGATATTGTTTTTCATTTTGGTGCTCAGTTGTTGCTGTTAGCCTTTTTGTGTGTACCTTTTTCTGTTATGTTTTGTTGTTCTTGCTTTTAGTCAGCCTATTAATCTATTTTTTTTTTATTGGTCATCATATTATATATTAATCAGGGTTTTTTGGTGGTCATCCTTTTATTATTTTAATCTGTTTTCATGTTGGTCATCCTGTTAGTTTATTTTCACTCTGGGAGAGGGTGGTGATAAGTTCTCACATACTTTCTGACACATTTGTGGGATGTTTGTGTACAGTTTGTGCAGGATCCAAACACATAAAAGATTCAAAAGAAGGCTTATTTATTGTGACATACACACACAATCTGCAAATTTTCAGGGTAATCCCCTTCGTCAAGCAACAAAATGACACTTAAACAACAGATAAACGGTTAAAAATGATGAAAAATGAGATGACTTATCTTCTGTTTGGTTGAGTTGTTTTCTTGCCCAGCGCTTGGAAGAATGTTGACATGACAGTGATGTGTAACAGGTGTGATGTAATGAATATTATGTGGCTGAAAACTCAAATGGCACAGGAGAGTGACAGAGAAAGGTGGGGAGATTGGGGGAGGAGGGGAGGGGGTGGCAGAAAGAGAGAGAGCAAGCGAGCAGAAGCAAGAGAGAGAGCATGTTGAGCTTTGGAATGCAGTGTTTTGTGTACAATTTGTTTATGGTTTGTGTAAGTTTGTGCAGGGTTTGTGCAGTGTTTGTGTACAGTTTGTGCAGTGTCTGTGTATCATTTGTGTACAGTTTGTGCAATGTCTGTGTATGGTTTGTGTACAGTGTTTGTGTGTGGTTTGTGTGCGGTTTGTGCAGTGTCTATGTGTGGTTTGTGTACAGTTTGTGCAGTGTGTGTATGGCTTGTGTATAGTTTGTGCAGTGGCTGTGTATGGTGTGTACAGTGTGTGCAGTGTCTGTGTATGGTTTGTGTAATGTTTGTGCACTGTGTGCAGGATGACGGGTGTGGGTGGGCGACCAGAGGTGGTCATCGAGGGGAGCTACGAGAAGGACGGTGGATGGAAGGAGTACAACTTTCTCTACAAACCAGGAAATCTCTCCACCAGACCTCCTGTTGTGGGTTAGTGGATTTAACGGATTCTCTCTCTCACTCTCACTCTTTCTCTGCATCCCCCCTTCTCCCCCCCCCCCCGCCCACCCCCACTTCTGCTTCATTTGTTGTTGTGTGTACCTGTCTTTCTCATGGCCATCACATCATCAATTGCCTGGAGGAGAGACACATAGAAGTGGAAACGTCTGACGATCTTCCATGAAAGGATGGGAAAAGTCTTTCGTCAGTCAGACCAACGTTGGGACTGTTTTAAAGCTGATGTTAGGGAAATGCTGAGAGATTGGGTAGAGCACACATGGGCTTTCCAGGGCACGTAGATGCTGTCTTGAAGTAAAGTGAACAGCACTGTTTTCTCTTTCTTTTTTTCCACCTCCCTTTCTGTCTCTGTCTCTCCCTCCTCTCTCTGTCCCAATCCCTAACCCCTTTTCTCACTCTCCCCCTGCTCTCTCTCTCTTTGTGTCTCTCTCTCTCTGTCAGTCTCTCTCTCTCTCTCTCTCTCTCTCTCTCTCTCTCTCTCTCTCTCTCTCTCTCTCTCTCTCTCTCTCTCTCTCTCAGTCTCTCTCTCTTCTCTCTGTCTCTCTCTTTCTCTCTTCTCTCTGTCTGTGTGTCTCTCTCTGTCTCTCTTTCTCCCTTTCTCTCCCTTTCTCTCTGTCAGTGTCTCTGTCAGTCTCTCTGTCTGTCTCTCTCTTCTCTCTCTCAGTCTCTGTCTGTCTGTGTCTCTGTCTCTCTCAGTCTCTGTCTCTCTCTCTCAGTCTGTCTGTCTCTCTCTCTCTCTCTCTCTCTCTCTCTCTCTCTCTCTCTCTCTCTCTCTCTCTCTCTCTCTCTCTCTCTCTCTCTCTCAGTCTCTCTCAGTCTCTCTCTCTTCTCTCTGTCTCTCTCTTTCTCTCTTCTCTCTGTCTGTGTGTCTCTCTCTGTCTCTCTTTCTCCCTTTCTCTCCCTTTCTCTCTGTCAGTGTCTCTGTCAGTCTCTCTGTCTGTCTCTCTCTTCTCTCTCTCAGTCTCTGTCTGTCTGTGTCTCTGTCTCTCTCAGTCTCTGTCTCTCTCTCTCAGTCTCTCTCTCTCTCTCTCTCTCTCTCTCTCTCTCTCTCTCTCTCTCTCTCTCTCTCTCTCTCTCTCTCTCTCTCTCTCTCTCTGTCTTTCTTTGTCTCTGTCTCTGTCTTTCTCTCCATCCAACAGGGTGCTACAACCATAGAACTTTACAGAGAATTAGAGCATGAAAGACATCTGAGTACACTTCACTCAGCAACTCCCACAACAACCCATGCTTACTCTCATTTACATTCCACGCTGTGATTGGCAGCTCCGCACCAGTCGCGCCAGGACTGGCAGTTGTTGTTTGCGGTGCTCAGATGCTACCAGAACAGTGTGGTTCTTCTTATTTACAATCTGAAACAGAACGAGGCTCAGAGCACTTGTGCAGAATCAGTACACAAGGGAGTTAATTAGCGCTTGAAAGACATCACACAAACAAACAACAAAGACCCAAGTTCCTTACGGTAACTCTCACCTGGCATGCGAGTAAATTCAAAGTACATGAACTTCACCAGAGTTACATCCTCAAAACGAAAGATGTAACATAAACACCGCAACAAAGATGAATAACAAAGATTGATTTGATTGATTGATTTGATTGATGACCTGAGTTCCCTGCAGTAACTCTCACCTGGCATGCATGTAAATTCAAAGTACATGAACTTCACCAGAGTTACATCCTCAAAACGAAACATGTAACATAAACACCGCAACAAAGATGAATAATAAAGATTGATTTGATTGATTGATTTGATTGATGACCTGAGTTCCCTGCAGTAACTCTCACCCGGCATGTGTGTAAATTCAAGGTACAGAAACTCCACCAGAGGTACATCCTCAAAATTGCTGTTTTATTCACATTCCATGCTGTGACTGGCAGCTCCCCACCAGCCGCGGTTGGACTGGCAGATGTGGTTCGCGGCGCTGAGCAACTACCAGAACAACCCCTGGTTCGTGACGCTGGTCTACCGCCTGCTGACCGGGCAGCCCGAGGTCCTGCAGCTGATGGGGAACAACCCCTTCCCCGACAAGCCGCCCAACTATGTGCGCGCTACGCTCTACCACTACCACTTCACTGCCGACAACCCTAAGAAGAAGGGGTGAGAGTTTGTGTAATTATACCAGAATCTGGGGGGGGGGGGGGGAGGTTGCAGTGGTCAATACAGGATAAAAAACAAAACAAAAAACAATGACTGTGCAGAGAACAGGTTATTAACCCCTTCATTGCCCCAGCCTGTAAAATTTCTGGGCTGAAAGTGCACGGACATCCCTGCAAACAGTCTGTTTTCTGGTTCTATGTCACATCTACTTTCAATGCTATGCATTTTGTTGAAAATCCTTTCACATGCCAGTGCAAAAAAGAAAATGAAAAGGCTAAAGGGTTTTGAATTTCACACTTTTTTAATGATCATTTTTAAGTGACATCACAGCAGTGAAGGGATTACTGTCATGAATTTTGATTTGGATGAAGGTGAAAAAATGACCGTCAGTGTTAGTCTGGTCAACCATGTGTAACCAGTAGAAGAAAACAAAAAAGCCTAATACTCCGACCCCACCCCCCCGCAATAATGAACCTACTTTCTGATGCAGGCATAAGTAATAGCCTTCTTCTTTTCATACATGTGCTTGGAGTTGAATTTTACTATTTTGTTGCTTTTTTGTGTCTGTGACTGTGAGAGTAAGCAGTGTTTTTTCATCTTGTTATTGAAATTATCTTCTTGTTGTTTGTATTCTTTTGATATATGCCATTGTTGTTTTACAAGTGGTCGGATGCTATACTACGTCCTGCGTGTGCAACTGATTTCAGTTACTCGGCGGTGGACTGGTGGACTCGCAAGAAGCAGGCCGAGTATGTTCCCGTCATGTCCAAGGACCAGGCCTCACTGAAAGACTTCCTCAAGCACTACAGGATTCTGGAGGTCAGCCATTTCAGCGTTGTTAATAAACTGACAGTGGTTGTATGTTGCTGTACAGTGGACTCCCTAAAGAAAAGTGCCCCCACTCCCTTCCCCCCAGCCCCTTTAACACTTTGAAGATGAACATATACACACACACACATGCCAACACACACACATATGCTGACACACACACACATGCCAACACACACACACACACACACACATGCCAACACACACATACACATGCCAACACACACATCCCCCACCCCCACCCCCACCTCCACACACACACACACACACACACACACACACACTCTCTCTCTCTCTCTCTCCCCTGCCCTTCTCAAAATCATTCCCAAATAAAAAAATAAAAATAAAAAAGCATCTCCTTTCAGAACTTGGAAAGTCACACAGGCTCTCGTATGCTTCGAGACATTCACTCTAGAAACCACCACACTGACCCGCTGACTTTGCTCTTGACCGCATAGAAACACATTGCCGGAAGTAAAGGGGCCAGGAGCTTTTTTTGTGTGTCAGTTTTTCTCCACTGAGGTTAACATGTCCCTGTCTGCTCTGTTGCAGAATCCCGCAAAGCGTCCGCCAGCATCGAAGTTGAGCAGAGGAGTCCAGTGGGTGAGACAGCAGGTGGGACAGCCGGAGGGCTTCACCTTCGTCATGTCCCTCTTCGCTTCAGGCCTCCTCATCAACCTCATCAACATCCTCCTCTTCTGATAGTAATGCTTCTCTGACTGACAGCAAGATCATGTCTGTCAGGTGACTGGATGCTGCTTGAATCTTGAGCCTGTTTATTATCAGCCACCTTGTTGCTTGAATCTTCATCTTCATCAGACTCAGTTTTACATCACCTGTCTTTTTTAAATATTTTTTTTTATCAGCCTTCTTGTCTTTGGACCCATGATTTTACTTCAGTTTCATTTTCAGTTGTTGTACGTTATGCGTCTCGAATCTTTGTCATAATCACCAGCTTTCTTGCGCTTAGAATGCTCAGCTTCATCAGTAGCCAGGGAGGCATGTCTTACTCATTGCACTTTGGTCCTAGAATTTGTGTCCTGTTTATGTACTCCTGTCTTCATTTACAGCTACATAGGGCCATGTTCATTGACAGTTGTGGCTGGTCATGTTCACTGACAGCTGTGGCTGGTCATGTTGATTGACAGCTACAGAGGGACATGTTGATTGACAGCTACAGAGGGCCATGTTCATTGACATCTACACACAGCCGTGTTCATTGACAGCTACACACAGCCGTGTTCATTGACAGCTACAGAGGGCCATGTTTATTGACATCTACACACAGCCGTGTTCATTGACAGCTACAGAGGGCCATGTTTATTGACAGCTGCAGATGGTCATGTTCATTAACAGCAGTGGTCATGTTCATTAACAGCTGTGGATGCTCATGTTCATTGACAGCTGTGGATGGTCATGTTCATTGACAGCTGTGGCTGGTCCTGTTCACTGACAGCTGTCAATGATGATGTTCATTGACAGCTGCGGATGGTGATGTTCATTAACAGCTGTGGCTGGTTGTGTTCATTGACAGCTGTGGCTGGTCCTATTCATTGACAGCTGTGGCTGGTCCTATTCATTGACAGCTGTGGCTGGTCCTATTCGGTGACAACTGTGGATGGTCCTATTCATTGACAGCTGTGGCTGGTCCTATTCATTGACAGCTGTGGCTGGTCGTGTTCATTAACAGCTGTGGCTGGTCGTGTTCATTGACAGCTGTGGCTGGTCCTATTCATTGACAGCTGTGGCTGGTCCTATTCATTGACAGCTGTGGCTGGTCCTATTCGGTGACAACTGTGGATGGTCCTATTCATTGACAGCTGTGGCTGGTCCTATTCATTGACAGCTGTGGCTGGTCCTATTCATTGACAGCTGTGGCTGGTCCTATTCGGTGACAACTGTGGCTGGTCCTATTCATTGACAGCTGTGGCTGGTCCTATTCGGTGACAGCTGTGGCTGGTCCTATTCATTGACAGCTGTGGCTGGTCCTATTCGGTGACAACTGTGGATGGTGATGTTTATTGACAGCTACAGAGGGCCATGTTCATTGACAGCTACAGATGGTCATGTTTATTGACAGCTACAGAGGGTCATGTTCATTGACAGCTGTGGCTGGTTGTGTTCATTGACAGCTGTGGCTGGTTGTGTTCACTGACAGCTGTGGCTGGTCGTATTCATTGACAGCTGTGGATGGTCATGTTACTTGACAGCTACAGAAGGTCGTGTTCATTGACAGCTACAGAGGGTTACGTACTTTGACAGCTGCAGGGAGCGCGTGCGTTGGTGGCTGCAGGTCATGTCTGTCTGGTCTGTCTTTGCTTCTGGCCGTGTCATCCATGTGATGTAGTCAGCATGGTTGACTGGGTGTTGAATAGCAAGCGATTCTTCGTCCACATCAGCAGTCCTGTAGTCAGGGCACACAACTTGGCTGGGTGCCAGGGCAAGAAGTTAGAAGTTGTCATCAGGTTGTTTCCATCGGCTACCACACTCTGCATAAACTTTGTCATTATCATAGCCTCTCGCACTTCCTTTTGCTCGCTCACTTTGTCAGGCGGCTGTTTAGAGATCAGAGTTTCTTTGTGGGCCAGAGACTCACATGCGGACTTGTTACACAGCACTTCCAGTACCTCCCCACTTTCATCAGTATGTCCAGCACTGTGCCACTTTCGTCATCGCTGCTAGCGCCTAGTCAGTTTTATTCTCACTCGCATCATCTTGGCAGTTTGACCATTACACCTTTTATTTTGTGTGTTGGCCAGTTTATCCAAGCTGCATTCAGTTCTCCATGCTGTCTACCTGTTCTTCTTCGTTGTTGGCAGTAACAGGGACACCAGTGGGTTTTTAAAGCTGCACCGTGTGTGAGGCTGTTTGTTGCCTCCATAACTTCGTTACTGGCCAAGACGCTGCCATTGTGCTTGGGTTTTCAAAGTACACCACGTGTGAGGCTCTTCCTACACCACATCATTTGTGCCATTGAAACTTACAGCTTTGATTCTCTCTACTCCATTGTGTTCTAACAATGTTCCTTCTCTCTCTTTCTTTTCTTTCTGGCCAGACTGCGAGTGCTTGGCTTTGTTGTGCACCTCTCAGTCATCTGCTTTTAAGTCATCACTGCTCTTGCAGGAGTCTTTGTTGTCAAGGCTGGCTTAATTTATTCTGCTTTGAATTTAGAATCTCCAAAGTATGGTCATTTGCAGTCTTGGTGTAAAAACACTGAATGTAATTAAGGAGCATGTAGTAATAGCTGTTTACCTGTATCTCACAAAGTCTGTGCCATGTATCATTTTTATTTTGTGGGAGAGAGAAAAAGAAAGAACAAAAGGGAAAAAAGAGAAAAGGAACAGGTATAAGTAACCTTGCAGTATTTTGGAAGGCATGGTGTCCTTGCCCAGCCTTGCATTTTGCTTGACGCCTTATCATAGAAACCTGTGCGTCTTCCAATTGAATCCAAAGGCCTCTGTTAATCTTCCACTCACTGTTGCAATGTTCCTTCTGTCATCAACATTTTTACCTTGCCAGGTTCATTGTCAACTGACAGTTGTTACTGTCTGGTGGTTTAAATGTCTGCTAATGCTGTTACTTGGTCATGTTTCTAAAAAATTGGCCATAATTTTAAAGTCCTTCTTTTGGGATATTTTCATTGTTTTACATACATCTGTGCTTCTAGTTCAGTGTCATTTTCAACATTTTAAGTTGTGCTTGCTTGGATCTTCAGTTGTGTTCATTTGTAATTAGAACCCATTCCACAATCCTAGACTTTTATTTTCTTCCAGTTCTCCCTTCTTACTGATACAGTGCCATGTCGAAAACTGAAGCTGTAGACATTGACATTATCTGTACCTGACTGCCAGAATGTTTGGGCCAAATCAAAGCATCTTCCGTTAAGATTCCCCTAGCATGACAGCTTTCAGCTGTTGTAAATTTCATGACATGGCGTACGCTCAGTTATGGAAATCTCTGAACTCAGGGTCCAGGTGCCAGAAGAGAAGGTATTATCTGTAACACCGCACCTGTGTGTAGGACAGTATGCGCAGGTGTGGGGACATGCTTGCATGTGCTGCCTTCTCACAAACTTTGGATGCGGGGTAGTTTTTAGCTGAGGAGCGTTATACAAAGAGACTTTGTATTACATTAGACTTCGTTGGTTTTACTTTTTTTGACATTCAAGACTCAGCAGTTGTGGTTTTGACGGAAACACCAACAAAAAAGCTGCCTGAAGCTGGATCTTTCAAAACCACTGCCCCCCGACTCTGGAATAAGCTTCCAGGGAGTGTCTGGCAAACTGAGGGCTTAAGCATCAATCGAAAACCCATCTGTTTTCAGACTCCATGCTTCTTTCTATCTCTCACCTCTCTTATCTTTTTTTTAGACTGCATGCTTCTTTCTTTCATCTCTCTCTCTATCTCCCCCGCCCCCCTTGTTCCTTCTTTTGACCATTAGTATGTTTGCGTGTTGTTGGTTTTTAATAAATATTTACGTGCATGTATTTTAGGTGAACATTTGCCTGCGTGTGTCCTGTGTGTGCCTGCCTCAGGCTGGCAGCGTAGATTCCTCCATGACTGTGTCATTGTCGTTTCAGCTGTAATAATAATAATGGGTACTTGGAGCGCCTAACCTGCGCAGGCCCCAAGTGCTTACACATTTTTGAAGTGTACATGCTTTCAAGATTCAGTGCATACAATCACACATACACGCACGCACACACACACACACACACACACACACACACACACACACACACACACACATACTCACTCACTCACTCACTCTGCTGAAAATACAGAATATTAATGGCAGCCTTGATTTTGTCATGACCTTCGTCATTGTCATTGGAGCTACAGCTGATAATACAGAATAATAATGGTAGTCTTGACTTTGGGTGCAAAGGAAGTTGCATAATTATGCTTAATAGTACAGACTGTTTACCCTCATAATTTGATGATTTGTACTTGGCTTGAGTAGGAAAGTATGGATGCTCTGAATCCTGTACACAGAACATTTTGTTGTTGTTGCAGTTAACTGAATTTAACAGTAGTTGAAAGAAGGCGAACATGGCAAGAATCCTGTCTGAATTTGACACAGTTTGCAGAGTCTCACTTCCATTCTTCATTCCACCATAATGTTAAGAGCTCTGCACATGCTTCATGGTGTCAACATAATGTGGTTTGTCATTAACAAAGTAATTAATCTGTCAATACAACTTTGCTGTCTCTATGTAGAGAAATTTGCCTTCTGGCTCATCATTTACATAAAACATACAATACTTTTAACAATAAAACATCAACATCTCAGTGAAACACGGAGCTAAAAAACGCTCAAATACAAAGAAAATGCTTAAAAGAAAAGAAAAGTGTTTGGAAAAATATTGACCGTTAAAAAAGAAAAGATACACAGAGAGAGGAAAACTTCAGAGGAGTGCCCCAACATCCTTGAGGAATTCTGTTATGTTCTCTTTCTCTGCAAAACTGACTTCATTGTCAGCGATGTAGGCAGTGTGCATGATTTGGGGGATCAGTAATTTTGCAAGAGAGAATATTTTTAATGTTCTCTCTTGGAGACTGGAAGTTTAGGCGTAACTGGTCAATTGAAATGTTCTTGAGTACATGGTGTTTTTGCAAAGTAGTTTTTGTTGTTATGTTTGTCTGTTGTTGATTTATTCCGTTCAGGCTGTACTTGCCAGGGCTAGTGTTGTACCAGTAGTTGTACTAGTTGAGGCTGAACCTATTAGTGTTGGACCAGCCAAAAGCAAAAAACAAAAAAAGGGTTGTTATTTGTGTGGTAGATACTGGAAATGCTACGAAGTATATGATTAATTACTGTTGTTAATAGTAGCAATCAGTATTGTTTGTACAGGATTATTGTTCAGATTGATGAATATTCCTTTTTGATTTTGGGGAGAGAAAAAAGTTTTTTTTCAAATTGATGAATTCTACTATGTGATTTTGGGGGATTTTTTATTTTTTATGTGGTGATCAGATTAGTGCATATAATACGGCAGTTTGTGGTGTAAACCTTTGATGTTGGAATTTTCTGGCAGCTGTTTTATCTAGATTTTATAGCTTTGGGTGACAACAATGTGTAATAGTGACTGTATTGACCATGATCAGATTTGAAGGTCATAGCTGGTAGAGCGTGAAAAAAGAAGAAGCTGTTGCTTGTTTGGGAGTAGTTGTTCTTTCACCTCTCCTCCTTTTATAATAGCCTTTCTTGAGTTTCTTTGGGGATGTGTGTCACTGCAGAAGTACAGTGAACGTTTGTACTTACGTAGTGAGGGTATTTTTGAATGCGAGTCAGTTGAGAACATGTCTTGTTCTTTGTGGCTATCATTTTTGGTCTTTTATAAAAAAAATAGGGTTTTAGTTGTTTTTTCCAAATATACTTGCAACTTCTCAGAATCTTTTCACATGTATAATGTGAATGCCAAGCTAGGGAAGTAGTTTTTAGTGTTTAAGCTCATTTTAATATAGAAGAATTGTTGAAGCCATGTCTCTTGGGTGAAACATTGGAAATAAAAAAGACTCAACACCAGACACCTGCACTTTTATTTTTTATGGTGTGCATGTGAATAGAACATACTAGTCCTGTTGTTGTTTGTGGTGTGTGTGTGTGTGAACAGAGCACTCTACACCTGTTGTTGTTTATTGTGTGTCTGTGTGTGGCTAGAAAGAACACAAGAGTCCTGCTTCTTGATGATGATGATGGTATGTGTGTGTGCTTGAATAAAACACACAAGTCAATTCTGATTTGCTGATTTATTCAATTGCATAGAAAAGTATCAACAGCATAGCAACCATGGCACAAACGGCAAGTAACAAAGAAAATGGAATGATAAAAAGTATTGAGCCATTTTGATGATAACGTTGATGATCAAATGCTGTGAGATCATAACGATGGTGATCTTTCTGGCAGAACCCAACCCAGTGCAGAACTCTTTTCCCAAAACATCAAAACCCATGACCGTGATGACAGCGTTTGTTTCAAGCGAATCCTTTCAGATTAACTGTCAAAAGACTTGAGGAAAGACTGTACAGAAATGGCAAAGAAAATCTTGGGTCTTTATCAAGCTCTCACTCTCAGGACTGGAGTTTTTGCGGACAGGAAGGTGATGGGCAAGCAGGCACTGGACCACCTCAAGTAATGTACGCTTCAGAGCCTATTGTGGCAAAACAAATGAAATTGGTAATGATGTAAATGCTACATGCCCCTCCTGGCCCTTCCTAAGCCACTGTTAAGCCTTCTGGCTGTTTGAACCTTTGTTGCAGTGCTGAAACTCTGTAGCAATGCTGAACCTTTGTTGCAATGCTGAAACTCTGTAGCAATGCTGAACCATTGTTGCAATGCTGAAACTGTAGCCACACTGAACCTTTGTAGCAATGCTGAAACTCTGTAGCAATGCTGAACCTTTGTTGCAATGATGAAATCTGTGGCAATGCCAAACCTTTGTAAAAATACCAAACCTTTGTAGCGATTTGAAACTGTAGCAATGCTGAACCTTTGTAGCAATGCTCAAACTTAGTAGCAATCCAGTTTGCTACTGCAGTGGCACTCTGGATTAATATCTTCTTTTGAGTCTTTGTAGTAATGCAGTTGGCATCAGATTTTGTTTCTAATGGAACCTCCATAGCAACATTAGCTACTATGGTTAAGCCTTTCACCCGGTTTTGTTGCAGTATGGCTGTCATGAAGGATTAAATGAATCATAAAATCTCAAAATAATGTCATTTGGTCACACTAATATTCTTCCACTCACTGTAAGTTGTACAGGGCATTTGCTTTTCAAAAAATCAATGAAATAAACAACAGCACACACAAAAACGCCATATGCTTGGGACTGTAATGCAGAACATGCACTCGAGATACAACACTGAGAATCCTTCTGCAGCTTATCAACCATAGACTTGATCAGAGGTAGGAAGCATTCCCAAATTTCCATTGGCACATCTATTCTGCAGAAAAAAACCCAACCAAGAAGCAGAATATTTTTTAACTATGATTCATTTTTCAGCAATCAAGGGAGTTACTTAGCACTCAAAAGACTTTGCATGAGCACTCAAAAGGCTTTGCACAAACACAATACAGATCTGAATTGCCTATGGTAACTCTCACCTGGCATGCAGGTAAAAAAGCTACATAAACTCCTGTGATGTCTTTTCAGCGCTGATTCTCCACGCTGGTATAGAGAATCCACTCTAGGCCTCATCCTGTTTCAGATTATATGAGTTTAGCAATTTTTATCTCCAAAATGCATCAGGCTCTTTCAGTCCAACATTTTGAAAACTGGAGGCTCCTCAGACCTCAAAAGTGTCCTGTTCCCCCCCCCCCCCCCCCCAACCCAATCCCCAGGCTTGCACAGTTCTTATAAACCCCCTTATAGGGCACTAAAAATCAGTCAAAACTATGTACAGTACTAGAACACCATTGAAAACTGAGACACTCAGTGTCTTGACAATTACTGTGACTCTCTCCCATCCAGCTGTTTCCGACACGCATGTTTTGATGGAACAACACGACTCTTCCCGACATCCGTGCTGTCCCCGTCTTTCTCCTCCTACCCCTACATCAGTCTAGAGGCGTTTTGGTCTTGAAAAAGAGTAGGTCTGTCTTTTCTTGGTTGGTTCTTTAGTTTCGCTGGGTCCTTGAAAATAACAGTCGACGGCTCCTGAAAAAAATTACTACAGGAAATTGGTCCCCTGACCCATTCCCACCTCTGTTCCATCTGAGTTCACGCACCTTCTGCAATTATGCTGTATGCCCTCCCCATCCCAGAACCAATTCCGTAAGCAGCATGTGCATTTGGCAGTCAAAAACAAACAATAATACCCTTCCACTGTCAACAAATGGCTTTGATATACGTCATATCACATTGCTTGTAACAAAGCCCCAACCCCCATCCTTCCCCACATGACAATTACCGAGAATGGCAGAAATAGAACAAAATGAGAACGACCAATGAAGGAATTGCAAATGAACACAAAATACTGTCTCTGGAGTTGTCAACAAATGGGAATACAAAAGTAGAAAAAAATACAGAAGAAAAAAAGAAAGCAAGCAGAATCTGAAACAAAAAAAGGCTTACACGCAGAGTCAAGCTTGTACACAGACTTAAAAAACTTTGTCACAGAAAGAGTAAGAAACCAACTGAAAAAAACACACAAACTTTTTCCAACTTTACACAAACTAAGACCCCCCCCCAAAAAAAATCCAAGACAACAAAAAACACAAATCTTTTTTCTAAAACAGTACTTCAAGAATTACAAGAGAGCTATACACCTTTCTGTAAGAAGAAACACAAAGTGGCACCAGGCATTACAAAAGTGCAACATGAAACACAACTGGCATAAGCTTGGACTCTCGTGGAATGCTGGGAGACTACATAAGCAACATCTGAATAAGAAATGTCAAAAGTCTAAAGAAAGCTAAAATGTAAACTGCTCAAATAGTGTGTTGGTTTCTTTGTAGTTGAACAAAAAACAACAAAACGTTATGGTTGTGATAAACGAGTCATCATTCCATTACCCTGACGGTCTTTCTAAAACAAACTTAACAAATCACAGTGCAAACTGTATATCAAAATCCAAGCTGCCGCATGTTTCTGTCAAACATTTTCACTCATTCTTAATTCAGCTTCTATGGAGCTCAAGGATCGAAACATCACTCGACCCTTGGCTCAAACAAACCAATGGTTCAAACAATACAATCAGCAGCAGTTCTGAATATCTTATAAAAATGCCAAACTTTACAGTTGAACTTACAACATGGTACCAATGGATTTACATCTGAACGGTACATAAATTAGGGGCAGCTGCCGGCAGCTGGCATGGCCCCAGGGATGTGACCTTGACACAGCACGGCCCGCAATCGATCAGACGCTGGACGGAAAGTCGGCTGAAGGGCCAGAGTGGATTCGTAGAACTGCACCGCTTTTGTCCACTCCTCCTGTAAACCAGACGCACAAATGGTAGACCTTTTGGGTTTCTTATAACAATAATAATGGATGCTTAGAATGCCTAACCAGCTCAGGCCCTCAGCGCTTACACATTCTTTAAATGTACAGTTTTTCCAAGATTTAATGTACGCACACACACACAAACACACACGAACAAATACACACACACACACACACACACACACACACACACACACACACACACACACATATACACACACACACAAACACACACACAAATACACACACACATATACACACATATACACACACTCACACACACTCTCACACAAACATGCACACACACACAAACACACACACAAACACACTCATATCTCAGGGCAATGGGACTGAAGGAAAGGTTTTTCAAAAGAGAAAGGTTTTCAAGGAAGATTTCAAAGAACTGGCAGGCAGAATGATGGAGAGAAACAGGAAGTTGGTTCCAGACAGCTGCAGCCTGTTAAGAGAAAGTGTGCTTATCCCTTTCCACAGTGTGACATTAAGCATAATGCATAGCATGGCACACACACAAATATGTACACAAACACACATGGCAGGCAGTAAACCCATTTCATTTACATCCTTTCTGAATATGGGGGGGAGGGGGGGTATTCTATTGTTTGTTGTCTTTTTCTTTCTTTATGGTTTTGATAACCTCTCCAAGTAAGTTTCGTTACAGCGATTTTCTTCTCTTCCGTCTTCTCTTCTCTTGCTTCCAATTTTGCTTCCCCCCTCAATAAGCACAGTGGTAATGCAGAGTCTTTTTTCTTCCCTTTTTTCGCCCTCCTCGTCATGTTGTAACCTCTTATAAGAATATTCCACAAGAGGACATTTTCACCGCCCAGGTGGAAAGTCGAAGGGTGTCGAACCTGCGTCAGCAGCGCACTGGATCCTACGTTCACCAAACCAGCTGCATCCCTGTATCCCCATCCCCGTTTATTTACAAATCACCAGATGCACCTTCCCCAGCCACCCCGCTTTGCACCAACCTTGGCAGCGTAGAGGTTGGCGAGGGTGAAGTGCGAGACGGGCAGCCTGTTGGTGACGTCCAGGGCGGCGGCAGTGACCACGATGGCATCGTTTAGGTGACCCGCCTGGTGCAGGATGTTGGCCAAGCTGATGAGGGAGGTGTCCTTGACCTCCCTGGGGGCATGGGTCAAGGCCAGACGCAGACAGTCCACGGCACGAACAGCCTCCCCTTCCACCCGCCAGTACAGGGCCGCCATGTTGGCCAGGACCCAGGAGGTGGGGTCCTAGGGATGAGAACACATGGATGTCAGTCTGTTGGCCCAGCGGTCAAGAGGTTCCCACCTTGTGACTGAACATCTCTTGCAGTGGGAGTGAACCTCTGCTTCCAACCATGTGCATGCCTGCATGTGTACATGCGTGGGGGGTTGGGGTGGGTGGGGTGGATGAGCATTTGTGTATGTGTGTGTGTGTGTGAGATGAAACACAGTATCTGTAAGCCACTGTAAACGCCCTGGGCTCTTACCGGGCGTAGTGCCATAAACAATCTATTATTATCATTATTACAAAGAGGCCTTGACCTGCACTAACCTCTGAGAGAGCGTGCGCTATCCTGGTCCCCACCACACTAACTGGCTCCATGTCGCCTCCCAGCTTCTGTAGCACCTGTCAACACACAAAGCAACTCCCTGTGTCAGTAAGCATCAGTGTCACCTGTCAACACACAAAGCAGCTCCCTGTGTCAGTAAGCATCAGCGTCACCTGTCAACACACAAAGCAGCTCCCTGTGTCAGTAAGCATCAGCGTCACCTGTCAACACACAAAGCAGCTCCCTGTGTCAGTAAGCATCAGCGTCACCTGTCAACACACAAAGCAGCTCCCTGTGTCAGTAAGCATCAGTGTCACCTGTCAACACACAAAGCAGCTCCCTGTGTCAGTAAGCATCAGTGTCACCTGTCAACACACAAAGCAACTCCCTGTGTCAGTAAGCATCAGTGTCACCTGTCACCTGTCAACACACAAAGCAGCTCCCTGTGTCAGTAAGCATCAGTGTCACCTGTCAACACACAAAGCAACTCCCTGTGTCAGGAAGCATCAGTGTCACCTGTCAACACACAAAGCAACTCCCTGTGTCAGTAAGCATCAGTGTCACCTGTCAACACGCAAAGCAGCTCCCTGTGTCAGTAAGCATCAGTGTCACCTGTCAACACGCAAAGCAGCTCCCTGTGTCAGTAAGCATCAGTGTCACCTGTCAACACGCAAAGCAGCTCCCTGTGTCAGTAAGCATCAGTGTCACCTGTCAACACGCAAAGCAGCTCCCTGTGTCAGCAAGCATCAGTGTCACCTGTCAACACGCAAAGCAGCTCCCTGTGTCAGCAAGCATCAGTGTCACCTGTCAACACGCAAAGCAGCTCCCTGTGTCAGCAAGCATCAGTGTCACCTGTCAACACGCAAAGCAGCTCCCTGTGTCAGCAAGCATCAGTGTCACCTGTCAACATGCAAAGCAGCTCCCTGTGTCAGTAAGCATCAGTGTCACCTGTCAACACACAAAGCAGCTCCCTGTGTCAGTAAGCATCAGTGTCACCTGTCAACACACAAAGCAACTCCCTGTGTCAGTAAGCATCAGTGTCACCTGTCAACACGCAAAGCAACTCCCTGTGTCAGTAAGCAACAGTGTCACCTGTCAACACACAAAGCAGCTCCCTGTGTCAGTAAGCATCAGTGTCACCTGTCAACACACAAAGCAGCTCCCTGTGTCAGTAAGCATCAGTGTCACCTGTCAACATGCAAAGCAACTCCCCTGTCAGAAAGAATCAGTGTCACCTGTCAACACCAAGTTGTATGGCAAACAGCGCTCTTTCTCTTGTATCACCCCAACACTCTGGAACACACTTTCAGTCAGTTTCTTCCTTCCCACTTCTCACTCACCTTTTTCCAACATGGCACTGACTAGAGAGAGAGAGAGACTGAGACAGTGTGTGTGTGTGGGGGTGTGTGTGTGTGTGTGTGTGTGTGTGTGTGTGTGTGTGTGTGTGTGTGTGTGTGTGTGTGTGTGTGTGTGTGCATGTGTGTGTGTGGGCATGCATGTGCACATGTGTGTGCTAGCGTGCATGTGTGCATTGCAGTTATTTTACTGCTTGTGTTTCTTCTTGTATCATTACAGCAGGAACCACTGATTGCATAGCATCTTGGTAGACAGGACATTAATTTACACATCTTCATGAGCTCACTCTGGGATTTATGACAGCACTCATGCAACCCCCACCCTCACCCCCATGCATGCACACACTCACACCAGATACACGCAGCATCCCAGTGTACCCATGCAAACTACTGATCCCCCTGTACCTCTGTGAGTCCTCCCTCTGCTGTGTACTGAAGTTCATGTCGATTTGACACACCCGGTATGTGGTCATAGGAAGCCACACTTGACACACTATCCATGAGGCAGTGGGGCTCGCTGTAGTCATGTTTTATCACCTCGTCAAACACCATGTAGTCCGCCAGTCTGAAAAACACATCTATATGATTATTAACCTGGTCTGAAAAACACATGATCTATACAATTATTACCCCAGTCTGAAGAACACAACTATACAATTATTACCCCGGTCTGAAAAACACATCTATACAATTATTACCCCAGTCTGAAAAACACATCTATACAATTATTATCCCAGTCTGAAAAACATATCTATACAATTATTACCCCAGTCTGAAAAAACCCGCATCTATACAATTATTATATACACATACAGAGAGAGAAATTGCCCTTGGTTTTCTTTGCCAACAACCATGAATGTTTGCTCTCCTCCTCATCCCATTACGACATCTCATCCAGTTTACTCTGCATCAAGAAGCTGCTGATCCATCTTTTCTAACTCAAGTTTCAACATCCAGAATCGCTTGAACTATCTTTTAATTCTACCTATTTCTTGAGGAAGGATGCTTTGAATTATTAGTATTGCACTTTTCAGTGAACAAAGTTTGGTTAGCCCCATTACAGGTGAATGAAAAATGCACAGGTCAGCAATCATACCTGAGTCTGATTTGACAAGTACAGTGACATCAATGTTATCAGAGACAACCAAGGCTGCCAAACTGAAAATCTCATCTAGATTAACAGACCACCAAACCCACCCTGATATCCACCTCCAAACTGAAAGTCTCCCCTAGATAAACAAACCACCAAACCCCTGATAACTAACTAACTCCTTGCACACAGTAGCTGAAACCCAAGCTGGTAGGCATTTTGGGACTCACATGATGTCCTTGGCTGCCACAGAGAGCCAGGTGGAGGTGAAAGTGCGGAAGTCAAAGTTCATGTAGTCAAAGGCCTCAGAGCTGCACTCCTCAGGACTCCACTCCAGTTGGAAGCCCGGCACAACGTACACTGTCGTGTCTGTGCACAGGAGAAATAATCCACAGACTGTTCAGTGGTGAGACAAGACTACTGTTACTCTGGAGATCATATCAACTATCATATAACAGTCCATCACAAAACAGCAACATTCATCAGATCCCCCAACTCAGCCACCCGGAAAAGGCACTGAGTCACTCATCCAGAGCGGCACGCAACAAGAGCTAAGTGGGTCTGGTTGGAAGCAGAGAACAGAGCTATATAAAAACAATCAATTATTTAATCTCTCTATAAAAATGATCAGTCTAATCTAATCTTTGTTATCTAATCTCTAAAAAAATATATCAATGTAATCTAATCTTTATTATCTAATCTCTCTATAAAAGTGAGCAATCTAATCTTTATATCAAAATGATCAAATGAATCTAATTTCTACATCAAAATGATCACTCTAATCTAATTTCAATATAAATGTGATCAATCTAGTCTAATTTCTATATATTATATAAAAACAATCAATCCAATCTCTATGTAACATCATAATCACAAGTCCACCAATCAGAAAAGAGGAAAAGATCAACGACACAACGCTCTGCTGCCCTGTCTTTACACACAAGTCTAGGGCACAACACCACAAAGGACCCACCTGGCAAGTCAGCGTCAGAAATTTGCGTCGTTTGAAAGAGGCGCTCAATCTTTCTCTGCAACACCAATTCGCTGTCCTTGGCGTCCTGCCCCTGAGGCAGCGTGGCGGTGAACTCCATGGTGGCGCCATCTTTGTTGTAGCGGCACCTGGCCTGCAGCTCTTGTGACAGCAGGGAGTTGATGGCCGCCATGTCTTTCTCCATCTCCTCGTAATCGTCAAGCTGGGAGCAAAACAGCAAGCAGCGTGAGCATCTTCAGCATGTTGAAAACTCCTGTTTCATAGGTCATTCTGAATGTCACTGACAACCCGAATGAACACGTGTATTATTATTCACTATGCTATTCTTCCGGGTCTCACTCTTCCTATCTGTTCATTGTAAATAAACCAATGGTGAAAATTGTTCTATCTCCAACATGCATAAACATCTACAGACATTATAAATAGAAAACTTGCCACTTTATGTTCATTTAAACACAGAATTATCTAATATTTATTTATCCCAGATAATTATCTTTACTTAGTCAAAGACAAACGCAAGGGCCGAACTCTTTTACTGTAATTTACATACTATGTACCTTGTTTATAAACAAAAAACTTGCCACTTTACATTAATCTAAACCCATAATTATTCAATATTTATATATCCAAAAAAAAAATATCTTTACTTAGTCATTACTTATCTGTCTATTCATTCAGTTCTTCATTTTGCTCATTTGCAAATACAATTTATATTGCCTGTTGTTGCTAGGTAAATATGTGGCATACAAACTCAAGCTAAAGAATATAATTCCCCCCACACACACACACCCTCTTCTTTTTTTTTCTTTTTTTTTTTTTTTTTTTTTTGGTGGTGTGGGTGGGGGTACCCCAATTTTAAGAATTACAATTAAATACAACATGTGGAACAACACAACAAACTCATGCAAAACTACAGTTGTAACTTTCATAAGCACACAAGTTATAAACAACATGCCAAGATTTTCATGACAAACAATTCAAAATGAAATTCAGCACACAACAGGTCAACTCAGCAACGTAACATCGTACTGAGCTTGAAGCAGCGCGGTCTGTTTGCAAAGAAAATACCAACTGGCTGTTGCCATTATTTTCAACTGGCAGGACCTAGATCCCACCCCTCTAAGCTTCTCTAACAGAACCCTTCTGCACATCATGTACTTAGTCTCATATTGCAAAGGGTTCCCCACCATCACAGAGGGTTCCCACTTCATTTACTTAGTCTCATATTGCAAAGGGTTCCCCACCATCACAGAGGGTTCCCACTTCATTGAAGTTCCCATTTTTCGTCAGGCTGCTGAGGCCAAAGAGGATTTATTTTTTCAGGTGGTCACTTGCAGTGGGTTCCCATTTTTGAGAGCGTTGCCACTCGCAGAGGGCTCCCATTTTCAAGAGGGGTGCCATTTGCAGAGGGCTCCCATTTTCCACAGGGTAGCCACTAGCAGAGGGATCTCATTTTTCAGAGGGTTGCCACCTGCGGAGGGCTCCCATTTTTGACAGGGCTGCCACTTTGCAAATGTTCCCATTTTTTAGAGGGCAGCCACTTTGCCAAGGTTCCCATTTTCAAAAATGTCCCACTTTGCAGTGGGTTCCTACTTTTGCGGAGGGCTCCACAAGCTCAGTGCAAACAGACCAAGTCCCTCAGAACCAACAACATCAAACTGCAGCTGCACAACACACTGCACCAACAACATCAAACTGCAGCTGCACAACACACTGCACCAACAACATCAAACTGCAGCTGCACAACACACTGCACCAACAACATCAAACTGCAGCTGCACAACACACTGCACCAACAACATCAAACTGCAGCTGCACAACACACTGCACCAACAACATCAAACTACAGCTGCACAACACACTGCACCAACAACATCAAACTACAGCTGTGCAACACAGCCACACTCTGCACCACCATCATCAAACTACAGCTGTGCAACACAGCCACACTCTGCGCCACCATCATCAAACTACAGCTGCACAACACAGCCACACTCTGCGCCACCATCATCAAACTACGGCTGCACAACACAGCCACACTCTGCGCCACCATCATCAAACTACAGCTGCACAACACAGCCACACTCTGCGCCACCATCATCAAACTACAGCAGTATAACACAGGCACACTCTGCACCAGCAACATCAAACTACAGCAGTATAACACAGGCACACTCAGCACCAGCAACATCAAACTACAGCAGTGTAACACAGGCACACTCAGCACCACCAACATCAAACTACCACTGCACAACACAGGCACATCAAAAACCAAACCAGACCACAGATGCTGCCAGTAACAGACTGACCATGGAACAAAAAGAATACAAGTGAACTAGGCAGACTGGAAACACAGGAAAATCCCACTGTAACTAACGTTATGGGTAGGCTACATGGGCATGCCATGTTTGTTATAATGGGGTGCACTGCACTCCCAACAGAGCACTACAACGGGCAAAGTGTTAACAAGGAATGGGACACACCCACTGGTTGTGTTCAAGCAACAGACATTATATTCACAACTTTCCACTTACAAAGCTTTTATTCATGAACAGTCTGATTCCAAAACAGCCTGCATACTGTTATGAACCGTACATCCACTTTTGCTGTTCTGCCTGTGTTATGTGTTAAATCTTTTGTTGGTATTTGATATTCTGATGCAGTTTGTAACGGCATTACGTGAGAGACAATGAACACAAAAGAGGTGTTCAGGCACACAATTTTCACCTGTCAGGTTTTGTTGCAGAAATGAAATAAAGAGACAAGTTTTGGGGATGGATCAAATACTTGCGGTGCCACTAACCACTGCCTCCTTGTGTCAGCAATGTTTGGAATCTTGCAGAGTCAACCATCGGGTCTACATGAACACTTTATCCTAAGCAGTGGATTGTGGTTGATGAAGCACTGCATTCAAAGAACAGTGCTTAGTTTTCTCTGACTGCGCATAACTGCAAACATGCACAGCACAGTTTGTCTATCTACTCAACATCAATACAGATCTGTTTGGCATAATTCCATTTTTTTCAAGCTGGAAATCACACAGTCATAGTAGCCTCCAGTTAACAGGTAAAGATTTGCTGGGAAAGTTGTAAATAAACAATATAAATCAATGTCACATGCAAAATGCAGAAGGAAGCCACATTTTATACAGCTCTATAGTAACCACTCAATCTTCATTCAAATGACACAAACTATCCAGCATGACCATCAGAGGACTGCGAAAGTTTAAATTCAATTCCTAAGCAACTAGTAACTGCAAAGAAGTCATGAAAAATGGCCAGTGCCAGATCAGATTCACTAAGCAGCTTATTTTCAGACATGTCTGACACCAACATTTGATGCAGTAAAATCTTCATGAGAAAGTGTAATAGTTAAAGTATCTTCACTCAAGAAACACTTTTGAGTGTGTCCTGTGTGTTACATTGAAAATCAACATGACATCACTTGTCCAAAGGAACATGTCATTGCATCCTTCAAGGCGGCCTGACCTGTATGATCCTACTGATATCTGTGCAACAATTCTCAGCATTGAATAGTGATATCAGTGCAACAATTCTCCATTGAATAGTGATATCAGTGCAACAATTCTCCATTGAATAGTGATACCAGTGCAACAATTCTCCATTGAATAGTGATATCAGTGCAACAATTCTCCATTGAATAGTGATATCAGTGCAACAATTCTCCATTGAACAGTGATATCTGTGCAAAAATTCTCCATTGAACAGTGATATCAGTGCAACAATTCTCTACTGAATAGTGATAAGTATGCAGTGAATGTTTTAAATAAACAAACACTGTCTTCGGCAGTAAGTGTTTAGCTTTTCTTTCTCGTTTTTGGCTAAACTACCTGTTCCTTTATGGAAAACTTGGAAACTTTAGCCATATTTGTATACAGCAAGATGCTTCATGTCATGCAGAGGTGAGACAATGGCAGACCATCTTACAATCAAAAGCATGCTGTTCAACGGTACAAATCTAATGAAATCTGGCTGTATAGAGCTGCAACACTAGAGGTCCCCAAAATGCTCAATTAAAAAAACACCCAAAGCAGTGTAAATCAACAGACAACAAATAACACTTCAAGTAAATACACCAAACAAAAGATCATCAGAACAGAAAACTCAAAAAGCAACTGAGTGCACAGGAACAAAAAGGCTGCACAGCAAAAACAAAAAACAACAACAAAAGAACAACAACAAAAGAAAGTAACAAAGAAACAAAAACAAAAAGTTAACAAATTGCGGAGAGAAAAAAAAAGAGTGTCCTCAGCTCAACTCTTCTACTACATATTTATGACAAATAGTGCTGAACACTGCTGCTATCAAAAGCAACAACTACATCAAGAAGACACGTCAAAATACAACAACATACAGGAAAGGGACTAAATCACAAAGAAGGAATTAGCCAGAGCTGTGAGAAAAGAAGCCAGAGGCTGCACAGAACCTGTCAGCTTCTTTTTAGACCTATCTGACCCTGCTGTTTGATGTAGACATTTTACACCTATCTGACCCTGCTGTTTGATGTAGACATTTTAGACCTATCTGACCCTGCTGTTTGATGTAGACATTTTAGACCTATCTGACCCTGCTGTTTGATGTAGACATTTTAGACCTATTTGATCCTGCTGTTTGATGTAGACATTTTAGACCTATTTGATCCTGCTGTTCGATGCAGACATTTTAGACCTATCTGATCCTGCTGTTTGATGCAGACATTTTAGACCTATCTGATCCTGCTGTTTGATGCAGACAACCATTGGCCACAAAAATATCTTAGTTCAATGCATCTTTGCTCAAGAAATGCTTCTGAGTGTGTCACTGTGTGGTAGGTGTGTAACATCAAAAATCAGCAAAACACAAGCACACACCTCTCATGTAACTGAAATAAAACAGCACATACAGGGGAGCTGGGATAGCTCAGTGGTTAGAGCGCCAGACTCATGATTGAAAGGTTGTGAGTTCAAATCCCTGCTGGAGCGGTGGGAGATTTCATTCTCCAGGGTCAACTTTCTGTGCTGACTCTTATTTCAGTATCTGTTCCACCCCTGTGTAAATGCAGTAGCACGTAAAAGACCCCAGTCATTCTGCCAACAGGGCAGGTTACAGCTAAACACGCATACACCTTACGTATGTGGCTTTGCATGTAGTAACATGGTGTATGGTTGTATGGTGTACACAGAATGTGCCAAGACGGCAGCAGTTTCATGTGGCGCCAGCCACGCCAGCGCTGTAAGTCCACCACTTTGGTGGATATTCAAAAAACGTGCTATAAAAAGTTAATCACTCATGCAGAATCACATGCGAATGCAGTGAGTCTGCTCAAGAGCGGAGAAGAGCGCTATATGAAAGCAATCAATAACAATAATTTAACTGAAAATGTACTCTGCATGTTACGTTAAAAAAATCATTAAAACTGGCAAAAAAATGCTGGCTATATATGGTTAGGATGTGTAGTGAAAAGGTGCCTGATGTGTTAATTACTCAGCTGTGGAGAAGATTGGAATTTGTAACCAAGCTAACTGCCATTTTCAAAAAGGATTAATTGTGCAGTAAACACTAGCGCCATTAATAAACAATGGCCCAGTGCATAAATATGGATAACCAAAGCCAGCAAAAGCCTTTCTGGTGCCATCAAAAGAGACGATGAATATGCCTTACTGTGTGTTTTATTTGTTATTCTGCCTTCCTCTACTCATACTTGGTTGCTGTTGGCTGTTTGTTTTTTTCTTCTTCTTCTTTTTTCTGACCAATATGGCAGAATTTATAGTATTGACATTATTCTGCTGTGTGTGTGTTTGTTTGTTTGTTTGTTTGAGTGTGTGTGCATGTGCGTGCGTGTGTGCATGCATGCATGCAATTGTGCGTGCGTGCGTGTGTGTGTGTGTGTGTGAGTGTGTGTGTGTGTGTGTGTGTGTGTGTGTGTGTGTGTGTGTGTGTGTGTGTGTGTGCGTGTGTGTGTGTGTGTGTGTGCGTGTGTATGTTCATATTACAAATGATGTTTCGAAAAGACATGGTCTGACATTTTACAACATTTGACTGGAACATATGTCTGCCATGTTCAAGGCTATCATCAGACTTCAAAAGACAGTGATGTGATTTCCCTAACATACACAATTCTGGCTATGCTTCATTTACTGACGGTCACACTGAATAATGGGTCACTTCAGGCAGAAGGTTAAAGGGGACCCAAAAAGAAGCACCATCACAGGCCACGTCAAGAACTAAACACAAAGAACAGACACAGTCACAACAGTCGTCTGAGCAGACATATGGTCTAGTTCGTCATAAATATACACTGGAAAGCAGCACACAAACATGGCCCCAAGTACTCATGACTGCCGTTTTGTGTCAGGCATTCTGCATACATTGTGTTGTGAGCAAGGTCGGCATCAAGAGCCAACATCTTTCTGCTCTTAAGTGATCAAAAGTGAACAAATATTTCTGCTCTTAAGTGACCAAAAGTGAACAAATATTTCTGCTCTTAAGTGATCAAAAGTGAACAAATATTTCTGCTCTTAAGTGATCAAAAATGAACAAATATTTCTGTTCTTAAGTGATCAAAAGTGAATAAATATTTCTGCTCTTAACTGATCAAAAGTGAACAAATATTTTGGCTCTTAAGTGATCAAAAGTGAATAAATATTTCGGCTCTTAAGTGATCAAAAGTGAATAAATATTTCGGCTCTTAAGTGATCAAAAGTGAACAAATATTTTGGCTCTTAAGTGATCAAAAGTGAAGAAATATGGCTGTGCCCTGTGGAGCTCAAATCTGACACAAAAATGTAGTTCTGTTGCATATACATATTCACAGATCCACCATATGAAGCCTGCATATGGAAACACTAACATATTTTCTGTGTCTTAAGGCAACTGGTGTCTTCATTTGGGGTCCCCTTGAAATGGATCATAACTAGGTGAAACAGAAGCGACAGTTTCAATCACTATTGTTATTTTAGTCCCGTGAATAGGTAAACAGCATTCCAAATAAGAATAACCTTGCAAAGCACACAAATTTATTCTCTTGGTTACCGCAACTACACACAAATGCAAGCACGTGCCAAAAAGAGCTAAAAACAACAACAGCAACCAAACGCAAGCACTGACACAGAGTTTCACAACATCAAGAACACTGGAACACCATGGCCTCATACCTGTCTCTTAAAGCACTTTTTGTCTTCTCTCCTGTCCCATGACATGAGGGCTTTGCTGAACTTCACACCTTGATGCTGAAACCTTGTTCACCCTCTAACTTTCAGTGCTGACTTATTGGAAGAGCCACAGAGAGAGACAGACAGAGACAGAGACAGAGAGACAGAGAGAGAGAGAGAGAGAGAGCAGGAGGAAGGATGAGGGGGAAGGAAGAGGGACAAGAGAAGGGGGGAGAGAGAGCAGGTGAAAAAAGAAAGGGAGGTGGTGGTGAGAGAGGGGGACAGATAGAGGGTGGGGGTGAGAGAGAAAAAGGGGGGGGGGAACAGAGGAGGGAAGAGTGGTGGGGAGGAGAGAATGTGTGTGTGTGTGTGTGTGAGAGAGAGAGAGAGAGGAGGGGGGCGAGAGAGGGAGGGAGGGAGGGAGAGAGAGAGAGAGAGAAGCTCTTGATAGACACTGGTGCCTCATGCCACCCTGTGCTGCAATTCCAAGAAGGATTCTTTCAGCAGCAGATACACTTTGTGTCACTGAGTGGTAAGCAAGACTTGCAGTGGTGAGATGGGGGAGTGCAGTTAACTCTGGGAGAGGTTTCTGCTTCTGCTAGGGCTCCGGACAGCCAAAGTGTGATACTATGTCTAAGCCACATGACACTTTGTGCCTGCAAGTGAACCTGTGACTTTCCGATGTGACAATTCACAGTGTGTGGCACATTCTCAGATTTTTCTCCTGTAAGCCGAAACATGCCACAGGCACATTACAGAGTCTATAACATGTTCTGTTTTTGCGGATGGGTGTAAAGTAACCTGTTCAATCACAGCATGGTTGAAAGAGGTCAACTGAAAGAAAGCCAAACAGAAAAGTTTGGACTCTTCAATCTGAGCATCTTCTGTTCTTTTGTAGGCCTTTTTTTCTGCTTAAATTCCAAACCCACTAACACTGAAGCAAGGAGAAACATTTCACCCTTACTTTTGGGCCTGAATCTGTCACCACACAGGACATCACTTTATCCACCCAGGTAAAGTAAGAACTTGAGCCATTTCTCCTACGGCCTTAGGCTGGGCCCCCCTATGGCTGTCAGCTGGGCCCCCCTATGGCTGTAAGCTGGGCCCCCTATGGCCGTAAGCCGGGCCCCCTTATGGCCATAAGCCGGGCCCCCTATGGCCATAAGCTGGGCCCCCTATGGCCATAAGCTGGGCCCATGCCTGGCTTGGCTCAGGCCAAGTACAAACAGCTGCATTTACATCTGTGATCTGAACCAGTCTTGAATCAGAAGCTTGACATCCTCATCACACCAAATGCATCATCTGTTATACTTCAGACCATCGCTCTGCTTGACAGCAGATGATGTACAATGGCATGCGAACCATGGTCAGCCCTACTCCTGAGCTGATCAGAGCATCTGTCCCTAGATAACCATGTGTGAACGCAGGATCCAGCGCTCAGCCTGGCACCATTAAACAATCAGCCTTTTGAACTCACCTGGCATACAAAAATACTGGGCTAGTTTGTCCATGCTCAATGCTGTCAGGTTTGAGTTAGGACATCTGGATCTGCATCTTGTTTTTGCATCTGACTTCTCCACCCACTGAGAAGTCGGACATGTGGAGAATAGAGTTTGAATAACACTGACCACGACACCACATACGAGTTTGTGTGAAATGGAAATCACTTTCCCCAGCATAGCAGAGGTTCTTTATTAGGACGAGAGTGGCTGGGGACACCAAACTCTTTTCTCCCACTCACCTGGTCATATCTTATTGGACAGCTGTCAATCAATTAATCAGCCAGTCAGCTACCCCATATGCATTTTTTGACTGCATTTGTGATGACTTGCTTACATATGACAATCAATTATTCAGTCAACCAACTGACAATCGATCGTTTGATCATGACTTGGTTATACATAGCTGACAATCAATTATCCAATCAACCAACTGACAATCAATCATTCAGTCAACCAATCATTCAGTCTGTCTTTGTGTGTGTGTGATGCGTGTATATGGGTGAGTGTGTGCATGCATGCACGGGGGCGGGGGTGGGGGGGGGATGTGTGAGCATGTGCCCATTACTACATCAGTACATGCACGTGTCTTTGCAAGTTGTTAATGACAGAAAATGTATACTTTAACATGCCCACAAGAGCGCTGTAGCCCAATTTTGATCCAAGACAACCTCATGTAGAAAGTCCACATATATGAATCTAGATACGGTATGACTGCAAATTTACAGACCATTTAAATCCATGCTAACTCCACAAAGGTGTTTGTGCAGAGCCACCTTCACCCATATCAATTGGTGCACAATACTGGACCAGTGATTAGACAACAACGTATTTCTGAACCAGTGCACTAAACATGGTCATGGTACACTGAGCACAGTGGTCTATTCCTCATCACCAAACAGGTAAAAAGGAATGCCCCCCCCCCCCCCAACCATCAAATGACACCACAGTACCACTGAAAACTCACCCACTATTCCACATGAACAGCTGACAGTGCTGCAAACACCCTAGCACTTTCCAGACATTTGCCTGTATGCTGACCACCCACCCCCAAACACCTTCCCCTTTTTAAGACTGCCCTAAAAAAATCCAGCAAAACGGGTCTTTAAAGAGGCGGGGTCTCTAAAGGGCTCTGAGATGTCAATCACCCACGCAGGTCCAGCCAATCTGAACATCACAAACACTATGCCATGCAAAAAGCCTGAAGAATGGCCCCCATGTCCGGCCCACAAGCTACAGTACAGCAGCAGAGCAAAAGACTTCTGGATTTCAAACAAAACCAACCAAAGTAATGGCCCAAGTGTTCACTGATGATGAGAAACATCAGCTACGTGGCATGGAATCGGACTTGAATCACCACAGATTCCACCAGTCAACACAGCACTGCACATGGCAGCCACATCCAAACTTCAGGGCACTCTAACTATGGGAAGGGGGCTTAGAGTTCATGACATAACTCTCAAATTATGTAGTAGCATAAAGGGAAGATTTCAGAAAAAGTGCTCTGAAAAGAGGAGTTCCTTTGTACCGTGGGTGTGTTCAGACTGGCATTTTGGCCTATGGTTGCTGTCAAGAAGTTGATCTGCTTGGTGGCACCAAGTTAGCAAAATATTTAAAGAAGCATCAAAATAAAAATGGAATGTTACAAATACACTCATGGCTGTTTTTCAGTCAATTTACGGTCTAGCTGGTTAAAAATTAACATATGACAGTCATGAAAAAAAAAAAGAGGAAAAAAACTGTGACAGTGAGCCTTGCCATTTTCACCAAACCTGTGATGTCATGATTAAGGCTACCATTAGTGACAGAAAGTGTATGTTACGTCATGAGCCAGCCTTTTTCTGCTCTTCATTGGTAAAGAGCAAACCGGCATGGCTGTGCCCTGAGGAGCTCAAATTCAAAGCAAGAATCCAATTCAATTCCAGAAAACTTTAATCATCCCACAACTGACAATTTTGTTGTGGTCATGGTGAGCTCAGTTGCATAACTATTGATACAGAACACCCATGAAGAGCCTTTAGAGAATTTTTGGTTGTTTGATTTTTTTTTTTTTTTACCTTTTCAGGCCAATAAATGCTTCATCCTGTTATCATTTTCTGTTTGCATCAGGTTCCTAAAATATATGTACTGAATTTGCTGTTACAAAAATAAAAACCTGAAACAAGAATGACTGCTGGAGTTCTAAAAATATTTACAAATAGTTTATAAAAATAGTTAAAATCTGGGCTCCTGGTAAGCAAATCAGAAACATCCATTTTCAAAACCTCTGGTCCAGCTGAGAATGCACACAGAGTGATAATCTGAGCAGGATGCCCAATGACCTCTCACAGGCAAACGAGAAGCACTTTGCCAAAAGACATCATATGACATCACCAGGACAGGGCATGGGTTCATTTCTACACAACCAGTTGTCTTACACCAACAATTTAGGCTAGCGTCCTTGTGGGTCAGTTTGAAGTCTCCCACATGCAAACATCGCTCTGATGCAAAACTCTTAAAATCTCTTTATTATTTCAAAAATCAACAAACAGAAACAAAACCGAACCAGAAACAAAAGGGTTTCCACCCAAAATATATACGCAAATTCAAATGATATGGCTTTCTGAGGGAAGTACAAAATCAAGCTACTTCCACTGGAATTTCTATGAATAAACAAAAAAACAAAAAGCAAATGCACCAGCCATGCTATAATTGACAGTAGAAGCAGTAGCACTCAGCCTGCTGACTGCTCTGTTGAAATACACTCAAACCTGTTCTAGAATGGGCATCCAGTGTTGTTGTTTCTGCTTTGTTTTGTTGGGTGGTAGGGGCATTTGGGAGGGGGGGGGAGGGGTTTCTTTGAGTGGGGTGGGTGGGGAGAAGCTCTTCTTCAAGTTACTTGTCACCATTTTCTGTGTTATCACCTTTTTCAGGTGTTGCTTAATGTCCTCAGATGTCAGTTGACATATTAAGGACAAGCTGAGACCAATGCGTGAGCATGGTTCAATACTGCTTTATGTCCACGGACACCATGAGGCTGGTTAGGACGGACAGCCCAGGACAGCCACCTCGACTTTCACGCAGCTCCTAACTATGCGTGTTATCACCACTGATCATTGACCTTACCTAAGGATATGCAGCTGGACTAACTGCAGCCTGTGTCCCTTTTTCCTCTCCTGAACCCTGCACCGTCCTTTCCCTGCACCGTCCTTTCCCTGCACCGTCCTTTCCCTGCGCCATCCTTTCCCTACACCGTCCTTTCCCTGCACTGTCCTTTCCCTGCACTGTCCTTTCCCTGCACCATCCTTTCCCTGCACCGTCCTTTCCCTGCACTGTCCTTTCCCTGCACTGTCCTTTCCCTACACTGTCCTTTCCCTACACTGTCCTTTCCCTACACTGTCCTTTCCATGCACCATCCTTTCCCTGCACCATCCTTTCCCTGCACTGTCCTTTCCTTACAGTCTGACAGACTCAACAGTATCACCACTCAGATCTGGACATATCATATGCACTGTTTTGAGGACACATGTCATGCTCTACCCTGATCCACTTCTAAGCACATCATGATGTGCATGTTTTACATATATGTTGAGTTGCTACAGGAACACCATCAGTTATCTTGTCATGTCATGGAGGTTTCAAACTTGCTCCACTCTCATCAGATTCTGATCCGACATAAGCCAGTGAAAACTGCATATAATATAATTAATAACAATTAATAACAGGTATTCTTGGTAAGCCAAACATACCTGCTACCAGTCTGTATTTGATCTAATAAACCAAAACTATACTCTAAACAGATAGTTATTTTATTCACATCACTGGAGTTGTAACCTCATGGATGGTGATGTAACAGCTTTCATTCGAGCTCCAATGGGGAAATAATAATGCTACCAATGCTGTTTTTGTTTTTGTTTTATTGCTGGTATCTGCCATTCGACAGTAGCAGTTACCAAAATTTGCCTTGTTGTCAACCAAAGCATGAATGTGTGACATAGCACGCTACATAACATCTGCTGGTGACATTTTACATCACACTGTAGTTATGTATGACCATGCTCAAAAGTGGACCATGGTCTTAACGCCCATATATCATCAGCAGCTTAGAGAAAAACTAGTTGGGGTTTCTTGCTTGTTGTCTTTACAATCAAAAGCCTTGCTAATTATGGCTGATTAACTCCCTTGTGTGTTGGAAAAGCCACGCTAGCTTAAAAGAAGGTGAATGTATTCCAGTCCATACAGTTTTTAACTGATGTATAAAGCCGTCAGCGCAAGATGTGCCAGGAAGCAGCACATTAAAAAAAGAAGAAAAAAAGCACAACTGCTCCAGATTCCTGACAATTCTGCTGGCCAAAACTGCAAAACTTGACTGATTCCAGAACAGCAATGTTTGCCAGGGGGTCAACATGTCAACCCATTCCAAACTACATCATTTCCTGTAACATCAAGTTCAATGCATCACCTTCTGTGCAAAATATCCACTTGCATACTCTGATTATTCCTCATCCTTTTTTGTGACCATTCATATCAGGTTTGAGTGTACTTTACAGGTGTCTGACATAGCCATATAGTGTTATGCTGATCTGTAGTGTAGAAACCTGGTGTACCTGCAGTTTTTACACGCATCTGACAGTGGTGGTGTTATTCTGACATGTTTATTGCAAGCTGAAGCATATGTAACATTAACATGTGTCTGACACAGTCTTTACTAGTTACACGGGTCTGACATGTATATTGCAACCTTATGTGCACCTTCAGTACTGTCTGACACAAGGTTGTAGTTGTGCTGATACATACATTGCAAGCTGAAGTATATCTGCAAGCTGAAGTATATCTGTAAATTTTACATGTATCTGACATAGTGTCCTAGTGTTTCTAAGATAAGATGTCCTTGCAGATCTGTTTACACTATTTGTCCCTGCTCAGCTTTGCACATCAAGTCCGCATAGCATAGTGTCTGTGTGCTTGTCAGTCTGTGTTTCTATCTTTTTGTTGTATCCACAAGGATCTCCAAGAGCAAATCAAAGCTAAAAGGTGAGCAGCTGATCAAAGAAAATAAACTGAAAAATTCCACAGTTCTAAGGGATCCCCAAACACTGACTGATAACACATGCCCATGGCAAACATTCAAAAGTCTTTCTAAAATTATATATTATATGCTCTTTCTTTTTCTATCATTGCCACTTAAAAAATATATACATATATATGTGTAAACAAGCTAATACAACCTTTTTAGAGAGGGAGACAGAGACTGTAGACCGAGATAAAGCGGAGAGAGGCAGGCACACAGAGAAGCAGCAAGAAACTGATGCCAAAATAAAAAGAAGGAAAGTGAGACTTCATTTTTTCTTGCATATTTGTCAAGAACGAACAAACATGAGGTAAAACCAGACTGAGTAATAAACTTCAACATCAGCCAAATTTAAAGTGTTCCTTTTCATTATGACAAACTTTCACCCTCAAAAAATAATCCAAAAGAAACCGACAAACATCACAGAAAAAGCTCATCCCCACAACCACCCAAGTCTACCAGCATCCTCAATCACAAACGCCGATCCTCATCCTGGTCAGAGCATCTGCTGGCGAAGAAGGAGGAAGGTATGTCTTTCTTTTTCCATCAAGCCACTCTCCTACTGCTGAATGGCTTGCCCCAAGCATCAACCAGTTCACCAAGCACCGTACAGTTCCCCCAAGCAACACTCAGTTCACATGTGCACACCACCTTCACCCAGTGACACCAAGGTCCACCACCACAGAAGGAACCAAAAGTCAAGGTCATCTGCCACCAGCAGAGGGAGCTACCATTATCAGCGAAGGCGGAGGGCATCAGGTCGGGATACTCACGTAGGTGCGGAACTCGGAGCGACTGCAGCCAAGGGAGCGTGAGCCGTCATTGAAGATGACGCACTCATTGGGCTGCACGTGCAGGTCACTGGGGGCGTTGATGAAGATGAGTTTGTGGTGGAGGACGCCGTCCACGTACTCCAGCTTGACGTGGGGCCGCTGACCTCCCTGCTGCCATACCACGCACACAAAACAGGCAGAGCCCCAAATTAGTTAAAACCACATGAGATTTATCTCTGTTCTTATTACAGTAAAAACCCTGGAGAAAGACCACCTGGGTTAAGTGACCACCCCTCTCTTTCAGACTGTTTTTCTGAAACCTTCCACCACTGCATTTCCACATAAACAAACCTTCAACAAGGACAACCCCTTCTTTAAAAGCAGGGTTGTTTGGTTCCCCCCCCCCCCCCCTGCCAACCCCCATGTTTTCATGTAAATGACCCCCACCAACCCCTTATCCCCAAACAAGGACCATTCCTCTCTTAACAATTTTTCCTTTATTTCTAGGGTGACCTTACAAGATGGATGCAACTGTGCCCTACCAATGACTGCAAGCCTTAAATAAGCTCAGTGGTTTATGGGGTGTTTTAAATTTGTTGTTCTACATATGCACTTTACCCCCTTGCTTTAAAAAACAAAAAAACAAAAATGTGTGTGTGTGTGTGGGGGGGGGGGGGGGGGGGGGGTTGTGGAGGGGGTTATGGATGATTATAAAAAATAAACTTCTTGTGTACAATATGATCAGCATGTGTCCCCCTTTTCTTCTGATCCTACAAAACAAAAGGTGTCCACTGTCCTGTTCCAATCCTTTGTATCTCCCCCCCCCCCCCCCCCCCCCCATGTCAACTGCTGACTGGCCTGCAAGGTATGACTGTTAATATGAGAAAGGCAGGTCCGTTGGTCAATCACTTCAGACATTCATCACCTTCTGAACACAAGGTCTCAAAGAAATAATACCTAATACTGGGAATAGAAAGAAGAAAACAGCGGAACAGGTCAGGGCACACTTCAATGCCATCAACAATACCCACAACCCACTCCATGAAGCCGCGAAAAAACACAAAGGGATGCAGACTAGGATGGAGCAAGTCTTGGGTGGGTCAAGCAGAGGACCCAATACTGCAAGCAAGCCAGCTGACAGAGCTCAAGCAAACCATGGAGTGGGAAAGGTGCCCAAACCAATTCCAGCAACTCTATGACTTGTATGAGACACTCCTGCCAGAAAATTTGGGAAAGCACTGTCACTGGATCACCTCAAGAGGCAACAGTCATGCCATCATCCTCACAGATTCAATAAGCTTGCTACAAAAAGTAAAAAGTAGAATGGAAAGCCCAGTAAAAAATTGTCAGTGTCCAACATCCACCTTCTTAAACTCCTGTGGATGTACTGCCCTGGACAAGCTGGAATCGAAGGAAACGTCTGAGTCGATAGATTGACAGGCAAAGCAACCGTCACAAGTGGCTTGTGTCTCAGAAAATCTGAGGTGTTGAGGAGTTTGAGACACTACATGTGGGCACAAAGTCAAGGACATCATACCATTGGTCACCAAGAGAAAAGAGGCATAGAAAGAGGAAATGCTTGACGATCTTCTTTGAGAGGACGAGAGAGGGCCATTGCCAATCAGACAAACACTGGAACTGTTTCAGAGGCAATGGTGGGGAAACATCTAAGAGACGGGGTGGAGCATATGAGGGATTTTCTGAGCAAAAAGACACCACCTTAAACTGAAGTAAAAAGAAAACCTGACCTAGTTTCAAGGCGCACAGTGCTTTTCCAACAGTGATCTACAGTGACACTGCTGACAATCCTGCCCCATCCCTGTCCCATCACCTTAACAGCCCATCTAGTTCTTAATGCAATAATACCCAGACTGAAACTGCTTGCGTGGTACATCTCTGGAAGCATGGGTGCATGCTGGGCATGCATGATACCTTGAGTGTGCTTGTGTATCTTGTCATGTATGCACGAAGGCCTTGAAAAGTTCAATTTTTCAACAGCTCCTTTTTTGTTGTACGTGTACAGTGCTGAATACATGTTAACATCAAAACATACCCCATAAGTATTAGCATCAACACAATTTATGCGCAGTATCTGTTATTACTGTTATTATTATTACACATACTGTCATTGTCCTGTTGTTGGACTGTCATCAGGAAAACTATTCCAGTCATGAATCATCACCCCATTTTCCCAAATCACACATCTTTTTAAGTAAGTTTGGTTGGTGTTCTATTTTCATCTGTATTCCAAGTTCCTTTCTTATCAATCATAGCATTAACTTACTGGCCTTTTCGCCAGCTTGGCCAAGTTGATTTAAGTCTAAATATAAATCTGTGCATGTGCGTGTGCCTGTGTGCATGCATGCCTGCGTGCTAAAAATCATGTCCTTGAAAGAAAGTTTAGAGAAGGAGAAAGAAAAAGCGACTTCTAACACACAAGACATAACAGCAAATAAAAAAAGGTTAAAGCTAAAACACAGCAAATGATAAAGTGATGCATCAGGTAATCACCATGACCACTGCAACAACAACCTCAAGCCAGACAAAGACCAGGGAGGCCAGGCCAAACCATACAACTCAGTAAAGGATGGCTACTAGCTGCTCATGCCGGCAATCAACTGACATGCATCACTTCCATGTAATGCTGAACGCAGACACTGTTAACACTCAGTAATTACTGACATGCACCGCCTTGATGAATACAATGCCACAATAGATGCTGCTGACACTGGGCAGCTACTGACACGAACAGCTTTAATGTCAAACAGGGAGTGCTGTTGGCATTCTGTAACACTGTCCTGCATTGCCTTAAAATGAAACATCAAACCAGGAGTGCTGTTGGCATTCAGTAACAGACTAACACTGTCTTGCATTGCCTTAAAATGAAACATCAAACCAGGAGTGCTGTTGGCATTCTGTAACACTGTCCTGCATTGCCTTAAAATGAAACATCAAACCAGGAGTGCTGTTGGCATTCAGTAACACTGTCCTGCATTGCCTTAAAATGAACATCAAACCAGGAGTGCTGTTGGCATTCAGTAAGACTGTCCTGCATTACCTTAAAATGAAACATCAAACCAGGAGTGCTGTTGGCATTCAGTAACACTGTCCTGCATTGCCTTAACATGAAACATCAAACCAGGAGTGCTGTTGGCATTCTGTAATACAGTCCTGCATTGCCTTAGGAGTGCTGTTGGCATTCAGTAAGACTGTCCCGCACTGCCTTAAAATGAACTATCAAACTAGGAGTGCTGTTGGCATTAAGCAACACAAACAAGGAGTGCTGCTGGCATTCAGCAACACAAACTAGGAGTGCATTCAGCAACACAAAGAGTGTGGCTGATAATAAAGGCTGAGACTTGATGCCTTAGTGCAGCAGAAAAGACAGAAACACTGCTGACCCTTGGTAACATGTGAGAACTGGGCACTGCCTCAGCCCCACACCAAGCACACAGCACTAGTGACACTCAGGAACAACTGACAAGCAGTGTCTCAATGCAACACAAAGCACACAGCACTACTGACACTCAGGAACAACTGACAAGCAGTGTCTCAATGCAACACAAAGCACACAGCACTACTGACACTCAGGAACAACTGACATGCAGTGCCTTAACCCAACACCAAGCACTACTGACACTCAGGAACAACTGACATGCAGTGCCTTAACCCAACACCAAGCACTACTGACACTCAGGAACAACTGACATGCAGTGCCTTAACCCAACACCACGCACTACTGACACTCAGGAACAACTGACATGCAGTGCCTTAACCCAACACCACGCACTACTGACACTCAGGAACAACTGACATGCAGTGCCTTAACCCAACACCAAGCACTACTGACACTCAGGAACAACTGACATGCAGTGCCTTAACCCAACACCACGCACTACTGACACTCAGGAACAACTGACATGCAGTGCCTTAACCCAACACAGTGCTGACAGGAAAGATTGACATGCACTGCCTTAATGAAACACCCAACACAGAGTGCTACCAACACTTACTAACAGTCAACATGCACTGCCCTAGTGCAACACACACACAAGCATGCACACACGCATACACGCACACACACACTTTACACATTTTCAACCTCTCAAACCCACCTGATCAACAGAAACATTTTCCAACAAACAAACAAACTAGTACATGTAGATATTACTGAGACTGTCTCCATTGCTGAACATTTCCCATTGAGAGCAGGTACATATAATTACAAACAAAACAAAAAACAGAAGCACTGTCCAGAAGAAAAAACAGAGTGTAAGAAAGACTTCATACTGGAGGAGCTTCCACATTCTAAACAAACTGCTCAAGAAACAAGCAAAAGAAAAAAAACGCAGTGCAGAAAATCAAACTTCATGCAAATGGGAGAAATGGGGGCCACAAGCAGACGAGTCTTTGCGTGTAAATCAAATACCAGCACCTAACAGCCCTACCACTAGCACAAAGGAAGAAAAAAATGGCAGCACTGAGAAAGAGAACACAAAGAAAGACGCAACTTCCCTATGGTCAAGTTAAGGAGCTTGGCAAATGCCTGCGCTTTGCATGTATTTTGCCACATTTGGCCAAAGCAAGGGA
>OY757548.1:5331186-5437895 GCA_963584105.1 Alviniconcha strummeri
GGTCATTTGCAGTCTTGGTGTAAAAACACTGAATGTAATTAAGGAGCATGTAGTAATAGCTGTTTACCTGTATCTCACAAAGTCTGTGCCATGTATCATTTTTATTTTGTGGGAGAGAGAAAAAGAAAGAACAAAAGGGAAAAAAGAGAAAAGGAACAGGTATAAGTAACCTTGCAGTATTTTGGAAGGCATGGTGTCCTTGCCCAGCCTTGCATTTTGCTTGACGCCTTATCATAGAAACCTGTGCGTCTTCCAATTGAATCCAAAGGCCTCTGTTAATCTTCCACTCACTGTTGCAATGTTCCTTCTGTCATCAACATTTTTACCTTGCCAGGTTCATTGTCAACTGACAGTTGTTACTGTCTGGTGGTTTAAATGTCTGCTAATGCTGTTACTTGGTCATGTTTCTAAAAAATTGGCCATAATTTTAAAGTCCTTCTTTTGGGATATTTTCATTGTTTTACATACATCTGTGCTTCTAGTTCAGTGTCATTTTCAACATTTTAAGTTGTGCTTGCTTGGATCTTCAGTTGTGTTCATTTGTAATTAGAACCCATTCCACAATCCCAGACTTTTATTTTCTTCCAGTTCTCCCTTCTTACTGATACAGTGCCATGTCGAAAACTGAAGCTGTAGACATTGACATTATCTGTACCTGACTGCCAGAATGTTTGGGCCAAATCAAAGCATCTTCCGTTAAGATTCCCCTAGCATGACAGCTTTCAGCTGTTGTAAATTTCATGACATGGCGTACGCTCAGTTATGGAAATCTCTGAACTCAGGGTCCAGGTGCCAGAAGAGAAGGTATTATCTGTAACACCGCACCTGTGTGTAGGACAGTATGCGCAGGTGTGGGGACATGCTTGCATGTGCTGCCTTCTCACAAACTTTGGATGCGGGGTAGTTTTTAGCTGAGGAGCGTTATACAAAGAGACTTTGTATTACATTAGACTTCGTTGGTTTTACTTTTTTTGACATTCAAGACTCAGCAGTTGTGGTTTTGACGGAAACACCAACAAAAAAGCTGTCTGAAGCTGGATCTTTCAAAACCACTGCCCCCCGACTCTGGAATAACCTTCCAGGGAGTGTCTGGCAAACTGAGGGCTTAAGCATCAATCGAAAACCCATCTGTTTTCAGACTCCATGCTTCTTTCTATCTCTCACCTCTCTCATCTTTTTTTTAGACTGCATGCTTCTTTCTTTCATCTCTCTCTCTATCTCCCCCGCCCCCCTTGTTCCTTCTTTTGACCATTAGTATGTTTGCGTGTTGTTGGTTTTTAATAAATATTTACGTGCATGTATTTTAGGTGAACATTTGCCTGCGTGTGTCCTGTGTGTGCCTGCCTCAGGCTGGCAGCGTAGATTCCTCCATGACTGTGTCATTGTCGTTTCAGCTGTAATAATAATAATGGGTACTTGGAGCGCCTAACCTGCGCAGGCCCCAAGTGCTTACACATTTTTGAAGTGTGCATGCTTTCAAGATTCAGTGCATACAGTCACACACACACACACACACACACACACACACACACACACACACACACACACACACACACACACACATACACACACACACACACACACACACACACACACACACACACACACACACACACTCACTCACTCACTCACTCACTCTGCTGAAAATACAGAATATTAATGGCAGCCTTGATTTTGTCATGACCTTCGTCATTGTCATTGGAGCTACAGCTGATAATACAGAATAATAATGGTAGTCTTGACTTTGGGTGCAAAGGAAGTTGCATAATTATGCTTAATAGTACAGACTGTTTACCCTCATAATTTGATGATTTGTACTTGGCTTGAGTAGGAAAGTATGGATGCTCTGAATCCTGTACACAGAACATTTTGTTGTTGTTGCAGTTAACTGAATTTAACAGTAGTTGAAAGAAGGCGAACATGGCAAGAATCCTGTCTGAATTTGACACAGTTTGCAGAGTCTCACTTCCATTCTTCATTCCACCATAATGTTAAGAGCTCTGCACATGCTTCATGGTGTCAACATAATGTGGTTTGTCATTAACAAAGTAATTAATCTGTCAATACAACTTTGCTGTCTCTATGTAGAGAAATTTGCCTTCTGGCTCATCATTTACATAAAACATACAATACTTTTAACAATAAAACATCAACATCTCAGTGAAACACGGAGCTAAAAAACGCTCAAATACAAAGAAAATGCTTAAAAGAAAAGAAAAGTGTTTGGAAAAATATTGACCGTTAAAAAAGAAAAGATACACAGAGAGAGGAAAACTTCAGAGGAGTGCCCCAACATCCTTGAGGAATTCTGTTATGTTCTCTTTCTCTGCAAAACTGACTTCATTGTCAGCGATGTAGGCAGTGTGCATGATTTGGGGGATCAGTAATTTTGCAAGAGAGAATATTTTTAATGTTCTCTCTTGGAGACTGGAAGTTTAGGCGTAACTGGTCAATTGAAATGTTCTTGAGTACATGGTGTTTTTGCAAAGTAGTTTTTGTTGTTTGTCTGTTGTTGATTTATTCCGTTCAGGCTGTACTTGCCAGGGCTAGTGTTGTACCAGTAGTTGTACTAGTTGAGGCTGAACCTATTAGTGTTGGACCAGCCAAAAGCAAAAAACAAAAAAAGGGTTGTTATTTGTGTGGTAGATACTGGAAATGCTACGAAGTATATGATTAATTACTGTTGTTAATAGTAGCAATCAGTATTGTTTGTACAGGATTATTGTTCAGATTGATGAATATTCCTTTTTGATTTTGGGGAGAGAAAAAAGTTTTTTTTCAAATTGATGAATTCTACTATGTGATTTTGGGGGATTTTTTTATTTTATGTGGTGATCAGATTAGTGCATATAATACGGCAGTTTGTGGTGTAAACCTTTGATGTTGGAATTTTCTGGCAGCTGTTTTATCTAGATTTTATAGCTTTGGGTGACAACAATGTGTAATAGTGACTGTATTGACCATGATCAGATTTGAAGGTCATAGCTGGTAGAGCGTGAAAAAAGAAGAAGCTGTTGCTTGTTTGGGAGTAGTTGTTCTTTCACCTCTCCTCCTTTTATAATAGCCTCTCTTGAGTTTCTTTGGGGATGTGTGTCACTGCAGAAGTACAGTGAATGTTTGTACTTACGTAGTGAGGGTATTTTTGAATGCGAGTCAGTTGAGAACATGTCTTGTTCTTTGTGGCTATCATTTTTGGTCTTTTATAAAAAAAATAGGGTTTTAGTTGTTTTTTCCAAATATACTTGCAACTTCTCAGAATCTTTTCACATGTATAATGTGAATGCCAAGCTAGGGAAGTAGTTTTTAGTGTTTAAGCTCATTTTAATATAGAAGAATTGTTGAAGCCATGTCTCTTGGGTGAAACATTGGAAATAAAAAAGACTCAACACCAGACACCTGCACTTTTATTTTTTATGGTGTGCATGTGAATAGAACATACTAGTCCTGTTGTTGTTTGTGGTGTGTGTGTGTGTGTGAACAGAGCACTCTACACCTGTTGTTGTTTATTGTGTGTCTGTGTGTGGCTAGAAAGAACACAAGAGTCCTGCTTTTTGATGATGATGATGGTATGTGTGTGTGCTTGAATAAAACACACAAGTCAATTCTGATTTGCTGATTTATTCAATTGCATAGAAAAGTATCAACAGCATAGCAACCATGGCACAAACGGCAAGTAACAAAGAAAATGGAATGATAAAAAGTATTGAGCCATTTTGATGATAACGTTGATGATCAAATGCTGTGAGATCATAACGATGGTGATCTTTCTGGCAGAACCCAACCCAGTGCAGAACTCTTTTCCCAAAACATCAAAACCCATGACCGTGATGACAGCGTTTGTTTCAAGCGAATCCTTTCAGATTAACTGTCAAAAGACTTGAGGAAAGACTGTACAGAAATGGCAAAGAAAATCTCGGGTCTTTATCAAGCTCTCACTCTCAGGACTGGAGTTTTTGCGGACAGGCAGGTGACGGGCAAGCAGGCATTGGACCACCTCAAGTAATGTCCACTTCAGAGCCTATTGTGGCAAAACAAATGAAATTGGTCATGATGTAAATGCTACATGCCCTTCCTGGCCCTTCCTAAGCCACTGTTAAGCCTTCTGGCTGTTTGAACCTTTGTTGCAGTGCTGAAACTCTGTAGCAATGCTGAACCTTTGTTGCAATGCTGAAACTCTGTAGCAATGCTGAACCTTTGTTGCAATGCTGAAACTGTAGCCACACTGAACCTTTGTAGCAATGCTGAAACTCTGTAGCAATGCTGAACCATTGTTGCAATGCTGAAACTGTAGCCACACTGAACCTTTGTAGCAATGCTGAAACTCTGTAGCAATGCTGAACCTTTGTTGCAATGATGAAATCTGTGGCAATGCCAAACCTTTGTAAAAATACCAAACCTTTGTAGCGATTTGAAACTGTAGCAATGCTGAACCTTTGTAGCAATGCTCAAACTTAGTAGCAATCCAGTTTGCTACTGCAGTGGCACTCTGGATTAATATCTTCTTTTGAGTCTTTGTAGTTGGCATCAAATTTTGTTTCTAATGGAACCTCCATAGCAACATTAGCTACTATGGTTAAGCCTTTCACCCGGTTTTGTTGCAGTATGGCTGTCATGAAGGATTAAATGAATCATAAAATCTCAAAATAATGTCATTTGGTCACACTAATATTCTTCCACTCACTGTAAGTTGTACAGGGCATTTGCTTTTCAAAAAATCAATGAAATAAACAACAGCACACACAAAAACGCCATATGCTTGGGACTGTAATGCAGAACATGCACTCGAGATACAACACTGAGAATCCTTCTGCAGCTTATCAACCATAGACTTGATCAGAGGTAGGAAGCATTCCCAAATTTCCATTGGCACATCTATTCTGCAGAAAAAACAACAACCAAGAAGCAGAATATTTTTTAACTATGATTCATTTTTCAGCAATCAAGGGAGTTATTAAGCACTCAAAAGACTTTGCATGAGCGCTCAAAAGGCTTTGCACAAACACAATAAAGATCTGAATTGCCTATGGTAACTCTCACCTGGCATGCAGGTAAAAAAGCTACATAAACTCCTGTGATGTCTTTTCAGCGCTGATTCTCCACGCTGGTACAGAGAATCCACTCTAGGCCTCATCCCACTTCAGATTATATGAGTTTAGCAATTTTTATCTCCAAAATGCATCAGGCTCTTTCAATCCAACATTTTAAAAACTGGAGGCTCCTCAGACCTCCCATCCAGCTGTTTCCGACACGCATGTTTTGATGGAACAACACGACTCTTCCTGACATCCGTGCTGTCCCCGTCTTGCTCCTCCTACCCCTTCATCAGTCTAGAGGCGTTTTGGTCTTGAAAAAGAGGAGGTCTGTCTTTTCTTGGTTGGTTCTTTAGTTTCGCTGGGTCCTTGAAAATAACAGTCGACGGCTCCTGAAAAAAATTACTACAGGAAATTGGTCCCCTGACCCATTCCCACCTCTGTTCCATCTGAGTTCACACACCTTCTGCAATTATGCTGTATGCCCTCCCCATCCCAGAACCAATTCCGTAAGCAGCATGTGCATTTGGCAGTCAAAAACAAACAATAATACCCTTCCACTGTGTACAAATGGCTTTGATATACGTCATATCACATTGCTTGTAACAAAGCCCCAACCCCCATCCTTCCCCACATGACAATTACCGAGAATGGCAGAAATAGAACAAAATGAGAACTACCAATGAAGGAATTGCAAATGAACACAAAATACTGTCTCTGGAGTTGTCAACAAATGGGAATACAAAAGTAGAAAAAAATGCAGAAGAAAAAAAGAAAGCAAGCAGAATCTGAAACAAAAAAAGGCTTACACGCAGAGTCAAGCTTGTACACAGACTAAAAAAACTTTGTCACAGAAAGAGTAAGAAACCAACTGAAAAACACACACAAACTTTTTCCAACTTTACACAAACTAAGACCCCCCCAAAAAAATCCAAGACAACAAAAAACACAAATCTTTTTTCTAAAACAGTACTTCAAGAATTACAAGAGAACTATACACCTTTCTGTAAGAAGAAACACAAAGTGGCACCAGGCATTACAGAAGTGCAACATGAATCACAACTGGCATAAGCTTGGACTCTCATGGAATGCTGGGAGACTACATAAGCAACATCTGAATAGAAATGTCAAAAGTCTAAGGAAAGCTAAAATGTAAACTGCTCAAATAGTGTGTAGGGTTTCTTTGTAGTTGAACAAAAAACAACAAAACGTTATGGTTGTGATAAACGAGTCATCATTCCATTACCCTGACGGTCTTTCTAAAACAAACTTAACAAATCACAGTGCAAACTGTATATCAAAATCCAAGCTGCCGCATGTTTCTGTCAAACATTTTCACTCATTCTTAATTCAGCTTCTATGGAGCTCAAGGATCGAAACATCACTCGACCCTTGGCTCAAACAAACCAATGGTTCAAACAATACAATCAGCAGCAGTTCTGAATATCTTATAAAAATGCCAAACTTTATACAGTTGAACTTACAACATGGTACCAATGGATTTACATCTGAACGGTACATAAATTAGGGGCAGCTGCCGGCAGCTGGCATGGCCCCAGGGATGTGACCTTGACACAGCACGGCCCGCAATCGATCAGACGCTGGACGGAAAGTCGGCTGAAGGGCCAGAGTGGATTCGTAGAACTGCACCGCTTTTGTCCACTCCTCCTGTAAACCAGACGCACAAATGGTAGACCTTTTGGGTTTCTTATAACAATAATAATGGATACTTAGAGCGCCTAACCAGCTCAGGCCCTCAGCGCTTACACATTCTTTAAATGTACAGTTTTTCCAAGATTTAATGTACGCACACACATGCAAACACACACGAACAAATACACACACACACACACACACACACACACACACACACACACACACACACACACACACATATACACACAGAAACACACACACACAAACACACACACAAATACACACACACATATACACACACACATATACACACACTCACACACACTCTCACACAAACATGCACACACACACAAACACACTCATATCTCAGGGCAATGGGACTGAAGGAAAGGTTTTTCAAAAGAGAAAGGTTTTCAAGGAAGATTTCAAAGAACTGGCAGGCAGAATGATGGAGAGAAACAGGGAGTTGGTTCCAGACAGCTGCAGTCTGTTAAGAGAAAGTGTGCTTATCCCTTTCCACAGTGTGACATTAAGCATAATGCATAGCATGGCACACACACAAATATGTACACAAACACACATGGCAGGCAGTAAACCCATTTCATTTACATCCTTTCTGAATATGGGGGGGAGGGGGGGTATTCTATTGTTTGTTGTCTTTTTCTTTCTTTATGGTTTTGATAACCTCTCCAAGTAAGTTTCGTTACAGCGATTTTCTTCTCTTCCGTCTTCTCTTCTCTTGCTTCCAATTTTGCTTCCCCCCTCAATAAGCACAGTGGTAATGCAGAGTCTTTTTTCTTCCCTTTTTTCGCCCTCCTCGTCATGTTGTAACCTCTTATAAGAATATTCCACAAGAGGACATTTTCACCGCCCAGGTGGAAAGTGGAAGGGTGTCGAACCTGCGTCAGCAGCGCACTGGATCCTACGTTCACCAAACCAGCTGCATCCCTGTATCCCCATCCCCGTTTATTTACAAATCACCAGATGCACCTTCCCCAGCCACCCCGCTTTGCACCAACCTTGGCAGCGTAGAGGTTGGCGAGGGTGAAGTGCGAGACGGGCAGCCTGTTGGTGACGTCCAGGGCGGCGGCAGTGACCACGATGGCGTCGTTTAGGTGACCCGCCTGGTGCAGGATGTTGGCCAAGCTGATGAGGGAGGTGTCCTTGACCTCCCTGGGGGCATGGGTCAAGGCCAGACGCAGACAGTCCACGGCACGAACAGCCTCCCCTTCCACCCGCCAGTACAGGGCCGCCATGTTGGCCAGGACCCAGGAGGTGGGGTCCTAGGGATGAGAACACATGGATGTCAGTCTGTTGGCCCAGCGGTCAAGAGGTTCCCACCTTGTGACTGAACATCTCTTGCAGTGGGAGTGAACCTCTGCTTCCAACCATGTGCATGCCTGCATGTGTACATGCGTGGGGGGTTGGGGTGGGTGGGGTGGATGAGCATTTGTGTATGTGTGTGTGTGTGTGAGATGAAACACAGTATCTGTAAGCCACTGTAAACGCCCTGGGCTCTTACCGGGCGTAGTGCCATAAACAATCTATTATTATCATTATTACAAAGAGGCCTTGACCTGCACTAACCTCTGAGAGAGCGTGCGCTATCCTGGTCCCCACCACACTAACTGGCTCCATGTCGCCTCCCAGCTTCTGTAGCACCTGTCAACACACAAAGCAACTCCCTGTGTCAGTAAGCATCAGTGTCACCTGTCAACACACAAAGCAGCTCCCTGTGTCAGTAAGCATCAGCGTCACCTGTCAACACACAAAGCAGCTCCCTGTGTCAGTAAGCATCAGCGTCACCTGTCAACACACAAAGCAGCTCCCTGTGTCAGTAAGCATCAGCGTCACCTGTCAACACACAAAGCAGCTCCCTGTGTCAGTAAGCATCAGCGTCACCTGTCAACACACAAAGCAGCTCCCTGTGTCAGTAAGCATCAGTGTCACCTGTCAACACACAAAGCAACTCCCTGTGTCAGTAAGCATCAGTGTCACCTGTCAACACACAAAGCAGCTCCCTGTGTCAGTAAGCATCAGTGTCACCTGTCAACACACAAAGCAGCTCCCTGTGTCAGTAAGCATCAGTGTCACCTGTCAACATGCAAAGCAACTCCCCTGTCAGAAAGAATCAGTGTCACCTGTCAACACCAAGTTGTATGGCAAACAGCGCTCTTTCTCTTGTATCACCCCAACACTCTGGAACACACTTTCAGTCAGTTTCTTCCTTCCCACTTCTCACTCACCTTTTTCCAACATGGCACTGACTAGAGAGAGAGAGAGACTGAGACAGTGTGTGTGTGTGTGGGGGTGTGTGTGTGTGTGTGTGTGTGTGTGTGTGTGTGTGTGTGTGTGTGTGTGTGTGCATGTGTGTGTGTGGGCATGCATGTGCACATGTGTGTGCTAGCGTGCATGTGTGCATTGCAGTTATTTTACTGCTTGTGTTTCTTCTTGTATCATTACAGCAGGAACCACTGATTGCATAGCATCTTGGTAGACAGGACATTAATTTACACATCTTCATGAGCTCACTCTGGGATTTATGACAGCACTCATGCAACCCCCACCCTCACCCCCATGCATGCACACACTCACACCAGATACACGCAGCATCCCAGTGTACCCATGCAAACTACTGATCCCCCTGTACCTCTGTGAGTCCTCCCTCTGCTGTGTACTGAAGTTCAAGTCGATTTGACACACCCGGTATGTGGTCATAGGAAGCCACACTTGACACACTATCCATGAGGCAGTGGGGCTCGCTGTAGTCATGTTTTATCACCTCGTCAAACACCATGTAGTCTGCCAGTCTGAAAAGCACATCTATACAATTATTACCCTGGTCTGAAAAACACATGATCTATACAATTATTACCCCAGTTTGAAAAACACATCTATACAACTATTACCCCAGTCTGAAAAACACATCTATACAATTATTCCCCCAGTCTGAAAAACATATCTATACAATTATTACCCCAGTCTGAAAAAACATATCTATACAATTATTACCCCAGTATAAAAAAACACATCTATACAATTATTATGTACACATACAGAGAGAGAAATTGCTCTTGGTTTTCTTTGCCAACAACCATGAATGTTTGCTCTCCTCCTCATCCCATTACGACATCTCATCCAGTTTACTCAGCATCATGAAGCTGCTGATCCATCTTTTCTAACTCAAGTTTCAACATCCAGAATCGCTTGAACTATCTTTTAATTCTACCTATTTCTTGAGGAAGGATGCTTTGAATTATTAGTATTGCACTTTTCAGTGAACAAAGTTTGGTTAGCCCCATTACAGGTGAATGAAAAATGCACAGGTCAGCAATCATACCTGAGTCTGATTTGACAAGTACAGTGACATCAATGTTATCAGAGACAACCAAGGCTGCCAAACTGAAAATCTCATCTAGATTAACAGACCACCAAACCCACCCTGATATCCACCTCCAAACTGAAAGTCTCCCCTAGATAAACAGACCACCAAACCCCTGATAACTAACTAACTAGCTCCTTGCACACAGTAGCTGAAACCCAAGCTGGTAGGCATTTTGGGACTCACATGATGTCCTTGGCTGCCACAGAGAGCCAGGTGGAGGTGAAAGTGCGGAAGTCAAAGTTCATGTAGTCAAAGGCCTCAGAGCTGCACTCCTCAGGACTCCACTCCAGTTGGAAGCCCGGCACAACGTACACTGTCGTGTCTGTGCACAGGAGAAATAATCCACAGACTGTTCAGTGGTGAGACAAGACTACCGTTACTCTGGAGATCATATCAACTATCATATAACATTCCATCACAGAACAGCAACATTCATCAGATCCCCCAACTCAGCCACCCGGAAAAGGCACTGAGTCACTCATCCAGAGCGGCACGCAACAAGAGCTAAGTGGGTCTGGTTGGAAGCAGAGAACAGAGCTATATAAAAACAATCAATTATTTAATCTCTCTATAAAAATGATCAGTCTAATCTAATCTTTGTTATCTAATCTCAAAAAAATGTTATCAATGTAATCTAATCTTTATTATCTAATCTCTCTATAAAAGTGAGCAATCTAATCTAATCTTTATATCGAAATGATCAAATGAATCTAATTTCTACATCAAAATGATCACTCTAATCTAATTTCAATATAAATGTGATCAATCTAGTCTAATTTCTATATATTATATAAAAACAATCAATCCAATCTCTATGTAACATCATAATCACAAGTCCACCAATCAGAAAAGAGGAAAAGATCAACGACACAACGCTCTGCTGCCCTGTCTTTACACACAAGTCTAGGGCACAACACCACAAAGGACCCACCTGGCAAGTCAGCGTCAGAAATTTGCGTAGTTTGAAAGAGGCGCTCAATCTTTCTCTGCAACACCAATTCGCTGTCCTTGGCGTCCTGCCCCTGAGGCAGCGTGGCGGTGAACTCCATGGTGGCGCCATCTTTGTTGTAGCGGCACCTGGCCTGCAGCTCTTGTGACAGCAGGGAGTTGATGGCCGCCATGTCTTTCTCCATCTCCTCGTAATCGTCAAGCTGGGAGCAAAACAGCAAGCAGTGTGAGCATCTTCAGCATGTTCAAAACTCCTGTTTCATAGGTCATTCTGAATGTCACTGACAACCCGAATGAACACGTGTATTATTATTCACTATGCTATTCTTCCAGGTCTCACTCTTCCTATCTGTTCATTGTAAATAAACCAATGGTGAAAATTGTTCTATCTCCAACATGCATAAACATCTACAGACATTATAAATAGAAAACTTGCCACTTTATGTTCATTTAAACACAGAATTATCTAATATTTATTTATCCCAGATAATTATCTTTACTTAGTCAAAGACAAAAGCAAGGGCCGAACTCTTTTACTGTAATTTACATACTATGTACCTTGTTTATAAACAAAAAACTTGCCACTTTACATTAATCTAAACCCATAATTATTCAATATTTATATATCCAAAAAAATATCTTTACTTAGTCATTACTTATCTGTCTATTCATTCAGTTCTTCATTTTGCTCATTTGCAAATACAATTTATATTGCCTGTTGTTGCTAGGTAAATATGTGGCATACAAACTCAAGCTAAAGAATATGATTCCCCCCACACACACACACACTCTTTTTTTCTTCTTTTTTTTGGTGGTGTGGGTGTGGGTACCCCAATTTTAAGAATTACAATTAAATACAACATGTGGAACAACACAACAAACTCATGCAAAACTACAGTTGTAACTTTCATAAGCACACAAGTTATAAACAACATGCCAAGATTTTCATGACAAACAATTCAAAATGAAATTCAGCACACAACAGGTCAACTCAGCAACGTAACATCGTACTGAGCTGGAAGCAGCGCGGTCTGTTTGCAAAGAACATACCAACTGGCTGTTGCCATTATTTTCAACTGGCAGGACCTAGATCCCACCCCTCTAAGCTTCTCTAACAGAACCCTTCTGCACATCATGTACTTAGTCTCATATTGCAAAGGGTTCCCCACCATCACAGAGGGTTCCCACTTTGTCAAAGTTGCCATTTTTCGTCAGGCTGCTGAGGCCAAAGAGGATTTATTTTTTCAGGTGGTCACTTGCAGTGGGTTCCCATTTTTGAGAGCGTTGCCACTCGCAGAGGGCTCCCATTTTCAAGAGGGGTGCCATTTGCAGAGGGCTCCCATTTTCCACAGGGTAGCCACTAGCAGAGGGATCTCATTTTTCAGAGGGTTGCCACCTGCGGAGGGCTCCCATTTTTGACAGGGCTGCCACTTTGCAAATGTTCCCATTTTTTAGAGGGCAGCCACTTTGCCAAGGTTCCCATTTTCAAAAATGTCCCACTTTGCAGTGGGTTCCTACTTTTGCGGAGGGCTCCACAAGCTCAGTGCAAACAGACCAAGTCCCTCAGAACCAACAACATCAAACTGCAGCTGCACAACACACTGCACCAACAACATCAAACTACAGCTGCACAACACACTGCACCAACAACATCAAACTACAGCTGCACAACACACTGCACCAACAACATCAAACTGCAGCTGCACAACACACTGCACCAACAACATCAAACTGCAGCTGCACAACACACTGCACCAACAACATCAAACTGCAGCTGCACAACACACTGCACCAACAACATCAAACTGCAGCTGCACAACACACTGCACCAACAACATCAAACTGCAGCTGCACAACACACTGCACCAACAACATCAAACTGCAGCTGCACAACACACTGCACCAACAACATCAAACTACAGCTGTGCAACACTGCACCACCAACATCAGACTACAGCTGCACAACACAGCCACACTCTGCGCCACCATCATCAAACTACAGCCACACTCTGCGCCACCATCATCAAACTACAGCTGCACAACACAGCCACACTCTGCGCCACCATCATCAAACTACAGCCACACTCTGCGCCACCATCATCAAACTACAGCTGCACAACACAGCCACACTCTGCGCCACCATCATCAAACTACAGCCACACTCTGCGCCACCATCATCAAACTACAGCCACACTCAGCGCCACCATCATCAAACTACAGCCACACTCTGCGCCACCATCATCAAACTACAGCTGCACAACACAGCCACACTCTGCGCCACCATCATCAAACTACAGCTGCACAACACAGCCACACTCTGCGCCACCATCATCAAACTACAGCTGCACAACACAGCCACACTCTGCGCCACCATCATCAAACTACAGCTGCACAACACAGCCACACTCTGCACCACCATCATCAAACTACAGCAGTATAACACAGGCACACTCAACACCACCAACATCAAACTACAGCAGTATAACACAGGCACACTCAGCACCACCAACATCAAACTACAGCAGTGTAACACAGGCACACTCAGCACCACCAACATCAAACTACAGCAGTGTAACACAGGCACGCTCAGCACCACCAACATCAAACTACCACTGCACAACACAGGCACATCAAAAACCAAACCAGACCACAGATGCTGCCAGTAACAGACTGACCATGGAACAAAAAGAATACAAGTGAACTAGGCAGACTGGAAACACAGGAAAATCCCACTGTAACTAACGTTATGGGTAGGCTACATGGGCATGCCATGTTTGTTATAATGGGGTGCACTGCACTCCCAACAGAGCACTACAACGGGCAAAGTGTTAACAAGGAATGGGACACACCCACTGGTTGTGTTCAAGCAACAGACATTATATTCACAACTTTCCACTTACAAAGCTTTTATTCATGAACAGTCTGATTCCAAAACAGCCTGCATACTGTTATGAGCCGTACATCCACTTTTGCTGTTCTGCCTGTGTTATGTGTTAAGTCTTTTGTTGGTATTTGATATTCTGATGCAGTTTGTAACGGCATTATGTGAGAGACAATGAACACAAAAGAGGTGTTCAGGCACACAATTTTCACCTGTCAGGTTTTGTTGCAGAAATGAAATAAAGAGACAAGTTTTGGGGATGGATCAAATACTTGCGGTGCCACTAACACTGCCTCCTTGTGTCAGCAATGTTTGGAATCTTGCAGAGTCAACCGTGGGGTCTACATGAACACTTTATCCTAAGCAGTGGATTGTGGTTGATGAAGCACTGCATTCAAAGAACAGTGCTTAGTTTTCTCTGACTGCGCATAACTGCAAACATGCACAGCACAGTTTGTCTATCTACTCAACATCAATACAGATCTGTTTGGCATAATTCCATTTTTTTCAAGCTGGAAATCACACAGTCATAGTAGCCTCCAGTTAACAGGTAAAGATTTGCTGGGAAAGTTGTAAATAAACAATATAAATCAATGTCACATGCAAAATGCAGAAGGAAGCCACATTTTATACAGCTCTATAGTAACCACTCAATCTTCATTCAAATGACACAAACTATCCAGCATGACCATCAGAGGACTGCGAAAGTTGAAATTCAATTCCTAAGCAACTAGTAACTGCAAAGAAGTCATGAAAAATGGCCAGTGCCAGATCAGATTCACTAAGCAGCTTATTTTCAGACATGTCTGACACCATCATTTGATGCAGTAAAATCTTCATGAGAAAGTGTAATAGTTAAAGTATCTTCACTCAAGAAACACTTTTGAGTGTGTCCTGTGTGTTACATTGAAAATCAACATGACATCACTTGTCCAAAGGAACATGTCATTGCATCCTTCAAGGTGGCCTGACCTGTATGATCCTACTGATATCTGTGCAACAATTCTCAGCATTGAATAGTGATATCAGTGCAACAATTCTCCATTGAATAGTGATATCAGTGCAACAATTCTCCATTGAATAGTGATATCAGTGCAACAATTCTCCATTGAATAGTGATATCAGTGCAACAATTCTCCATTGAACAGTGACATCTGTGCAACAATTCTCCATTGAACAGTGATATCTGTGCAACAATTCTCTACTGAATAGTGATAAGTATGCAGTGAATGTTTTAAATAAACAAACACTGTCTTCGGCAGTAAGTGTTTAGCTTTTCTTTCTCGTTTTTGGCTAAACTACCTGTTCCTTTATGGAAAACTTGGAAACTTTAGCCATATTTGTATACAGCAAGATGCTTCATGTCATGCAGAGGTGAGACAATGGCAGACCATCTTACAATCAAAAGCATGTTGTTCAACGGTACAAATCTAATGAAATCTGGCTGTATAGAGCTGCAACACTAGAGGTCCCGAAAAATGCTCAATTAAAAACACACCCAAAGCAGTGTAAATCAACAGACAACAAATAACACTTCAAGTAAATACACCAAACAAAAGATCATCAGAACAGAAAACTCAAAAAGCAACTGAGTGCACAGGAACAAAAAGGCTGCACAGCAAAAACAAAAAACAACAACAAAAGAACAACAACAAAAGAAAGTAACAAAGAAACAAAAACAAAAAGTTAACAAATTGCGGAGAGAAAAAAAAAGAGTGTCCTCAGCTCAACTCTTCTACTACATATTTATGACAAATAGTGCTGAACACTGCTGCTATCAAAAGCAACAACTACATCAAGAAGACACGTCAAAATACAACAACATACAGGAAAGGGACTAAATCACAAAGAAGGAATTAGCCAGAGCTGTGAGAAAAGAAGCCAGAGGCTGCACAGAACCTGTCAGCTTCTTTTTAGACCTATCTGACCCTGCTGTTTGATGTAGACATTTTACACCTATCTGACCCTGCTGTTTGATGTAGACATTTTAGACCTATCTGACCCTGCTGTTTGATGTAGACATTTTAGACCTATCTGACCCTGCTGTTTGATGTAGACATTTTAGACCTATTTGATCCTGCTGTTTGATGTAGACATTTTAGACCTATTTGATCCTGCTGTTCGATGCAGACATTTTAGACCTATCTGATCCTGCTGTTTGATGCAGACATTTTAGACCTATCTGATCCTGCTGTTTGATGCAGACAACCATTGGCCACAAAAATATCTTAGTTCAATGCATCTTTGCTCAAGAAATGCTTCTGAGTGTGTCACTGTGTGGTAGGTGTGTAACATCAAAAATCAGCAAAACACAAGCACACACCTCTCATGTAACTGAAATAAAACAGCACATACAGGGGAGCTGGGATAGCTCAGTGGTTAGAGCGCCAGACTCATGATCGAAAGGTTGTGAGTTCAAATCCCTGCTGGAGCGGTGGGAGATTTCATTCTCCAGGGTCAACTTTCTGTGCTGACTCTTATTTCAGTATCTGTTCCACCCCTGTGTAAATGCAGTAGCACGTAAAAGACCCCAGTCATTCTGCCAACAGGGCAGGTTACAGCTAAACACGCATACACCTTACGTATGTGGCTTTGCATGTAGTAACATGGTGTATGGTTGTATGGTGTACACAGAATGTGCCAAGACGGCAGCAGTTTCATGTGGCGCCAGCCACGCCAGCGCTGTAAGTCCACCACTTTGGTGGATATTCAAAAAACGTGCTATAAAAAGTTAATCACTCATGCAGAATCACATGCGAATGCAGTGAGTCTGCTCAAGAGCGGAGAAGAGCGCTATATGAAAGCAATCAATAACAATAATTTAACTGAAAATGTACTCTGCATGTTACGTTAAAAAAATCATTAAAACTGGCAAAAAAATGCTGGCTATATATGGTTAGGATGTGTAGTGAAAAGGTGCCTGATGTGTTAATTACTCAGCTGTGGAGAAGATTGGAATTTGTAACCAAGCTAACTGCCATTTTCAAAAAGGATTAATTGTGCAGTAAACACTAGCGCCATTAATAAACAATGGCCCAGTGCATAAATATGGATAACCAAAGCCAGCAAAAGCCTTTCTGGTGCCATCAAAAGAGACGATGAATATGCCTTACTGTGTGTTTTATTTGTTATTCTGCCTTCCTCTACTCATACTTGGTTGCTGTTGGCTTTTTTTTTTTTTTTCTTCTTCTTTTTTCTGACCAATATGGCAGAATTTATAGTATTGACATTATTCTGCTGTGTGTGTGTTTGTTTGTTTGTTTGTTTGAGTGTGTGTGCATGTGCGTGCGTGTGTGCATGCATGCATGCAATTGTGCGTGCGTGCGTGTGTGTGTGTGTGTGTGAGTGTGTGTGTGTGTGTGTGTGTGTGTGTGTGTGTGTGTGTGTGTGTGTGTGTGTGTGTGTGTGTGTGCGTGTGTATGTTCATATTACAAATGATGTTTCGAAAAGACATGGTCTGACATTTTACAACATTTGACTGGAACATATGTCTGCCATGTTCAAGGCTATCATCAGACTTCAAAAGACAGTGATGTGATTTCCCTAACATACACAATTCTGGCTATGCTTCTTTTACTGACGGTCACACTGAATAATGGGTCACTTCAGGCAGAAGGTTAAAGGGGACCAAAAAAGAAGCACCATCACAGGCCACGTCAAGAACTAAACACAAAGAACAGACACAGTCACAACAGTCGTCTGAGCAGACATATGGTCTAGTTCGTCATAAATATACACTGGAAAGCAGCACACAAACATGGCCCCGAGTACTCATGACTGCCGTTTTGTGTCAGGCATTCTGCATACATTGTGTTGTGAGCAAGGTCGGCATCAAGAGCCAACATCTTTCTGCTCTTAAGTGATCAAAAGTGAACAAATATTTCTTCTCTTAAGTGATCAAAAGTGAACAAATATTTCTGCTCTTAAGTGATCAAAAGTGAACAAATATTTCTGCTCTTAAGTGATCAAAAGTGAACAAATATTTCTGCTCTTAAGTGACCAAAAATGAACAAATATTTCTGTTCTTAAGTGATCAAAAGTGAATAAATATTTCTGCTCTTAATTGATCAAAAGTGAACAAATATTTCGGCTCTTAAGTGATCAAAAGTGAATAAATATTTCGGCTCTTAAGTGATCAAAAGTGAATAAATATTTCGGCTCTTAAGTGATCAAAAGTGAACAAATATTTTGGCTCTTAAGTGATCAAAAGTGAAGAAATATGGCTGTGCCCTGTGGAGCTCAAATCTGACACAAAAATGTAGTTCTGTTGCATATACTATATATACTTATTCACAGATCCAACTTATGAAGCCTGCATATGGAAACACTAACATATTTTCTGTGTCTTAAGGCAACTGGTGTCTTCATTTGGGGTCCCCTTGAAATGGATCATAACTTGGTGAAACAGAAGCGACAGTTTCAATCACTATTGTTATTTTAGTCCCGTGAATAGGTAAACAGCATTCCAAATAAGAATAACCTTGCAAAGCACACAAATTTATTCTCTTGGTTACCGCAGCTACACACAAATGCAAGCACGTGCCAAAAAGAGCTAAAAACAACAACAGCAACCAAACGCAAGCACTGACACAGCTTCACAACATCAAGAACACTGGAACACCATGGCCTCATACCTGTCTCTTAAAGCACTTTTTGTCTTCTCTCCTGTCCCATGACATGAGGGCTTTGCTGAACTTCACACCTTGATGCTGAAACCTTGTTCACCCTCTAACTTTCAGTGCTGACTTATTGGAAGAGCCACAGAGAGAGACAGACAGAGACAGAGAGAGAGAGAGACAGAGAGACAGAGAGAGAGCAGGAGGAAGGATGAGGGGGAAGGAAGAGGGACAAGAGAAGGGGGGAGAGAGAGCAGGTGAAAAGAGAAAGGGAGGTGGTGGTGAGAGAGGGGGACAGATAGAGGGTGGGGGTGAGAAAAAAAGGGGGGGGGGAACAGAGGAGGGAAGAGTGGTGGGGAGGAGAGAATGTGTGTGTGTGTGTGTGTGTGTGTGTGTGTGTGAGAGAGAGAGAGAGAGGAGGGGGGCGAGAGAGGGAGGGAGGGAGGGAGGGAGAGAGAGAGAGAGAAGCTCTTGATAGACACTGGTGCCTCATGCCACCCTGTGCTGCAATTCCAAGAAGGATTCTTTCAGCAGCAGATACACTTTGTGTCACTGAGTGGTAAGCAAGACTTGCAGTGGTGAGATGGGGGAGTGCAGTTAACTCTGGGAGAGGTTTCTGCTTCTGCTAGGGCTCCGGACAGCCAAAGTGTGATACTATGTCTAAGCCACATGACACTTTGTGCCTGCAAGTGAACCTGTGACTTTCCGATGTGACAATTCACAGTGTGTGGCACATTCTCAGATTTTTCTCCTGTAAGCCGAAACATGCCACAGGCACATTACAGAGTCTATAACATGTTCTGTTTTTGCGGATGGGTGTAAAGTAACCTGTTCAATCACAGCATGGTTGAAAGAGGTCAACTGAAAGAAAGCCAAACAGAAAAGTTTGGACTCTTCAATCTGAGCATCTTCTGTTCTTTTGTAGGCCTTTTTTTCTGCTTAAATTCCAAACCCAATAACACTGAAGCAAGGAGAAACATTTCACCCTTACTTTTGGGCCTGAATCTGTCACCACACAGGACATCACTTTATCCACCCAGGTAAAGTAAGAACTTGAGCCATTTCTCCTACGGCCTTAGGCTGGGCCCCCCTATGGCTGTCAGCTGGGCCCCCCTATGGCTGTAAGCTGGGCCCCCTATGGCCGTAAGCCGGGCCCCCTTATGGCCATAAGCCGGGCCCCCTATGGCCATAAGCTGGGCCCCCTATGGCCATAAGCTGGGCCCCCTATGGCCATAAGCTGGGCCCATGCCTGGCTTGGCTCAGGCCAAGTACAAACAGCTGCATTTACATCTGTGATCTGAACCAGTCTTGAATCAGAAGCTTGACATCCTCATCACACCAAATGCATCATCTGTTATACTTCAGACCATCGCTCTGCTTGACAGCAGATGATGTACAATGGCATGCGAACCATGGTTAGTCCTGAGCTGATCAGAGCATCTGTCCCTAGATAACCATGTGTGAACACAGGATCCAGCGCTCAGCCTGACACCATTAAACAATCAGCCTTTTGAACTCACCTGGCATACAAAAATACTGGGCTAGTTTGTCCATGCTCAATGCTGTCAGGTTTGAGTTAGGACATCTGGATCTGCATCTTGTTTTTGCATCTGACTTCTCCACCCACTGAGAAGTCGGACATGTGGAGAATAGAGTTTGAATAACACTGACCACGACACCACATACGAGTTTATGTGAAATGGAAATCACTTTCCCCAGCATAGCAGAGGTTCTTTATTAGGACGAGAGTGGCTGGGGACACCAAACTCTTTTCTCCCACTCACCTGCTCATATCTTATTGGACAGCTGTCAATCAATTAATCAGCCAGTCAGCTACCCCATATGCATTTTTTGACTGCATTTGTGATGACTTGCTTACAGCTGACAATCAATTATTCAGTCAACCAACTGACAATCGATCGTTTGATCATGACTTGGTTATACATAGCTGACAATCAATTATCCAATCAACCAACTGACAATCAATCATTCAGTCAACCAATCATTCAGTCTGTCTTTGTGTGTGTGTGATGTGTGTATATGGGTGAGTGTGTGCATGCATGCACGGGGGTGGGTGGGGGGGGGGGTGGGATGTGTGAGCATGTGCCCATTACTACATCAGTACATGCACGTGTCTTTGCAAGTTGTTAATGACAGAAAATGTATACTTTAACATGCCCACAAGAGCGCTGTAGCCCAATTTTGATCCAAGACAACCTCATGTAGAAAGTCCACATATATGAATCTAGATACGGTATGACTGCAAATTTATAGACCATTTAAACCCATGCTAACTCCACAAAGGTGTTTGTGCAGAGCCATCTTCACCCATATCAATTGGTGCACAATACTGGACCAGTGATTAGACAACAACGTATTTCTGAACCAGTGCACTAAACATGGTCATGGTACACTGAGCACAGTGGTCTATTCCTCATCACCAAACAGGTAAAAAGGAATGCCCCCCCCCCTCCCCCCCCCCCCCCACCATCAAATGACACCACAGTACCACTGAAAACTCACCCACTATTCCACATGAACAGCTGACAGTGCTGCAAACACCCTAGCACTTTCCAGACATTTGCCTGTATGCTGACCCCCCACCCCCAACCACTTTCCCCTTTTTAAGACTGCCCTAAAAAAATCCAGCAAAACGGGTCTTTAAAGAGGCGGGGTCTCTAAAGGGCTCTGAGATGTCAATCACCCACGCAGGTCCAGCCAATCTGAACATCACAAACACTATGCCATGCAAAAAAGCCTGAAGAATGGCCCCCATGTCTGGCCCACAAGCTACAGTACAGCAGCAGAGCAAAAGACTTCTGGATTTCAAACAAAACCAACCAAAGTAATGGCCCAAGTGTTCACTGATGATGAGAAACATCAGCTACGTGGCATGGAATCGGACTTGAATCACCACAGATTCCACCAGTCAACACAGCACTGCACATGGCAGCCACATCCAAACTTCAGGGCACTCTAGCTATGGGAAGGGGGCTTAGAGTTCATGACATAACTCTCAAATTATGTAGTAGTATAAAGGGAAGATTTCAGAAAAAGTGCTCTGAAAAGAGGAGTTCCTTTGTACCGTGGGTCTGTTCAGACTGGCATTTTGGCCTATGGTTGCTGTCAAGAAGTTGATCTGCTTGGTGGCACCAAGTTAGCAAAATATTTAACGAAGCATCAAAATAAAAATGGAATGTTACAAATACACTCATGGCTGTTTTTCAGTCAATTTACAGTCTAGCTGGTTAAAAATTAACATATGACAGTCATGAAAAAAAAAAAAAAGGAAAAAAACTGACAGTGAGCCATGCCATTTTCACCAAACCTGTGATGTCATGATTAAGGCTACCATTAGTGACAGAAAGTGTATGTTACGTCATGAGCCAGCCTTTTTCTGCCCTTCATTGGTAAAGAGCAAACCGGCATGGCTGTGCCCTGAGGAGCTCAAATTCAAAGCAAGAATCCAATTCAATTCAAAAAAACTTTAATCATCCCACAACTGACAATTTTGTTGTGGTCATGGTGAGCTCAGTTGCATAACTATTGATACAGAACACCCATGAAGAGCCTTTAGAGAATTTTTGGTTGTTTGATTTTATTTTTTTTACCTTTTCAGGCCAATAAATGCTTAATCCTGTTATCATTTTCTGTTTGCATCAGGTTCCTAAAATATATGTACTGAATTTGCTGTTACAAAAATAAAAACCTGAAACAAGAATGACTGCTGGAGTTCTAAAAATATTTACAAATAGTTTATAAAAATAGTTAAAATCTGGGCTCCTGGTAAGCAAATCAGAAACATCCATTTTCAAAACCTCTGGTCCAGCTGAGAATGCACACAGAGTGATAATCTGAGCAGGATGCCCAATGACCTCTCACAGGCAAACGAGAAGCACTTTGCCAAAAGACATCATATGACATCACCAGGACAGGGCATGGGTTTATTTCTACACAACCAGTTGTCTTACACCAACAATTTAGGCTAGCGTCCTTGTGGGTCAGTTTGAAGTCTCCCACATGCAAACATCGCTCTGATGCAAAACTCTTAAAATCTCTTTATTATTTCAAAAATCAACAAACAGAAACAAAACCGAACCAGAAACAAAAGGGTTTCCACCCAAAATATATACGCAAATTCAAATGATATGGCTTTCTGAGGGAAGTACAAAATCAAGCTACTTCCACTGGAATTTCTATGAATGAACAAAAAAACAAAAAGCAAATGCACCAGCCATGCTATAACTGACAGTAGAAGCAGCAGCACTCAGCCTGCTGACTGCTCTGTTGAAATACACTCAAACCTGTTCTAGAATGGGCATCCAGTGTTGTTGTTTCTGCTTTGTTTTGTTGGGTGGTAGGGGCGTTTGGGGGGGGGGGGGGGGGGAGGGGTTTCTTTGAGTGGGGTGGGTGGGGAGAAGCTCTTCTTCAAGTTACTTGTCACCATTTTCTGTGTTATCACCTTTTTCAGGTGTTGCTTAATGTCCTCAGATGTCAGTTGACATATTAAGGACAAGCTGAGACCAATGCGTGAGCATGGTTCAATACTGCTTTATGTCCACGGACACCATGAGGCTGGTTAGGACGGACAGCCCAGGACGGCCACCTCGACTTTCACGCAGCTCCTAACTATGCGTGTTATCACCACTGATCATTGACCTTACCTAAGGATATGCAGCTGGACTAACTGCAGCCTGTGTCCCTTTTTCCTCTCCTGAACCCTGCACCGTCCTTTCCCTGCGCCATCCTTTCCCTACACCGTCCTTTCCCTGCACTGTCCTTTCCCTGCACTGTCCTTTCCCTGCACCATCCTTTCCCTGCACCGTCCTTTCCCTGCACTGTCCTTTCCCTGCACTGTCCTTTCCCTACACTGTCCTTTCCCTACACTGTCCTTTCCATGCACCATCCTTTCCCTGCACCATCCTTTCCCTGCACTGTCCTTTCCTTACAGTCTGACAGACTCAACAGTATCACCACTCAGATCTGGACATATCATATGCACTGTTTTGAGGACACATGTCATGCTCTACCCTGATCCACTTCTAAGCACATCATGATGTGCGTGTTTTACATATATGTTGAGTTGCTACAGGAACACCATCAGTTATCTTGTCATGTCATGGAGGTTTCAAACTTGCTCCACTCTCATCAGATTCTGATCCGACATAAGCCAGTGAAAACTGCATATAATATAATTAATAACAGGTATTCTTGGTAAGCCAAACATACCTGCTACCAGTCTGTATTTGATCTAATAAACCAAAACTATACTCTAAACAGATAGTTATTTTATTCACATCACTGGAGTTGTAACCTCATGGATGGTGATGTAACAGCTTTCATTCGAGCTCCAATGGGGAAATAATAATGCTACCAATGCTGTTTTTGTTTTTGTTTTATTGCTGGTATCTGCCATTCGACAGTAGCAGTTACCAAAATTTGCCTTGTTGTCAACCAAAGCATGAATGTGTGACATAGCACGCTACATAACATCTGCTGGTGACATTTTACATCACGCTGTAGTTATGTATGACCATGCTCAAAAGTGGACCATGGTCTTAACGCCCATATATCATCAGCAGCTTAGAGAAAAACTAGTTGGGGTTTCTTGCTTGTTGTCTTTACAATCAAAAGCCTTGCTAATTATGGCTGATTAACTCCCTTGTGTGTTGGAAAAGCCACGCTAGCTTAAAAGAAGGTGAATGTATTCCAGTCCATACAGTTTTTAACTGATGTATAAAGCCGTCAGCGCAAGATGTGCCAGGAAGCAGCACATTAAAAAAAAGAGAAAAAAAGCACAACTGCTCCAGATTCCTGACAATTCTGCTGGCCAAAACTGCAAAACTTGACTGATTCCAGAACAGCAATGTTTGCCAGGGGGTCAACATGTCAACCCATTCCAAACTACATCATTTCCTGTAACATCAAGTTCAATGCATCACCTTCTGTGCAAAATATCCACTTGCATACTCTGATTATTCCTCATCCTTTTTTGTGACCATTCATATCAGGTTTGAGTGTACTTTACAGGTGTCTGACATAGCCATATAGTGTTATGCTGATCTGTAGTGTAGAAACCTGGTGTACCTGCAGTTTTTACACGCATCTGACAGTGGTGGTGTTATTCTGACATGTTTATTGCAAGCTGAAGCATATGTAACATTAACATGTGTCTGACACAGTCTTTACTAGTTACACGGGTCTGACATGTATATTGCAACCTTATGTGCACCTTCAGTACTGTCTGACACAAGGTTGTAGTTGTGCTGATACATACATTGCAAGCTGAAGTATATCTGCAAGCTGAAGTATATCTGTAAATTTTACATGTATCTGACATAGTGTCCTAGTGTTTCTAAGATAAGATGTCCTTGCAGATCTGTTTACACTATTTGTCCCTGCTCAGCTTTGCACATCAAGTCCGCATAGCATAGTGTCTGTGTGCTTGTCAGTCTGTGTTTCTATCTTTTTGTTGTATCCACAAGGATCTCCAAGAGCAAATCAAAGCTAAAAGGTGAGCAGCTGATCAAAGAAAATAAACTGAAAAATTCCACAGTTCTAAGGGATCCCCAAACACTGACTGATAACACATGCCCATGGCAAACATTCAAAAGTCTTTCTAAAATTATATATTATATGCTCTTTCTTTTTCTATCATTGCCACTTAAAAAATATATACATATATATGTGTAAACAAGCTAATACAACCTTTTTAGAGAGGGAGACAGAGACTGTAGACCGAGATAAAGCGGAGAGAGGCAGGCACACAGAGAAGCAGCAAGAAACTGATGCCAAAATAAAAAGAAGGAAAGTGAGACTTCATTTTTTCTTGCATATTTGTCAAGAACGAACAAACATGAGGTAAAACCAGACTGAGTAATAAACTTCAACATCAGCCAAATTTAAAGTGTTCCTTTTCATTATGACAAACTTTCACCCTCAAAAAATAATCCAAAAGAAACCGACAAACATCACAGAAAAAGCTCATCCCCACAACCACCCAAGTCTACCAGCATCCTCGATCACAAACGCCGATCCTCATCCTGGTCAGAGCATCTGCTGGCGAAGAAGGAGGAAGGTATGTCTTTCTTTTTCCATCAAGCCACTCTCCTACTGCTGAATGGCTTGCCCCAAGCATCAACCAGTTCACCAAGCACAGTACAGTTCCCCCAAGCAACACTCAGTTCACATGTGCACACCACCTTCACCCAGTGACACCAAGGTCCACCACCACAGAAGGAACCAAAAGTCAAGGTCATCTGCCACCAGCAGAGGGAGCTACCATTATCAGCGAAGGCGGAGGGCATCAGGTCGGGATACTCACGTAGGTGCGGAACTCGGAGCGACTGCAGCCCAGGGAGCGTGAGCCGTCATTGAAGATGACGCACTCACTGGGCTGCACGTGCAGGTCACTGGGGGCGTTGATGAAGATGAGTTTGTGGTGGAGGACGCCGTCCACGTACTCCAGCTTGACGTGGGGCCGCTGACCTCCCTGCTGCCATACCACGCACACAAAACAGGCAGAGCCCCAAATTAGTTAAAACCACATGAGATTTATCTCTGTTCTTATTACAGTAAAAACCCTGGAGAAAGACCACCTGGGTTAAGTGACCACCCCTCTCTTTCAGACTGTTTTTCTGAAACCTTCCACCACTGCATTTCCACATAAACAAACCTTCAACAAGGACAACCCCTTCTTTAAAAGCAGGGTTGTTTGGTTCCCCCCCCCCCCCTGCCAACCCCCATGTTTTCATGTAAATGACCCCCACCAACCCCTTATCCCCAAACAAGGACCATTCCTCTCTTAACAATTTTTCCTTTATTTCTAGGGTGACCTTACAAGATGGATCCAACTGTGCCCTACCAATGACTGCAAGCCTTAAATAAGCTCAGTGGTTTATGGGGTGTTTTAAATTTGTTGTTCTACATATGCACTTTACCCCCTTGCTTTAAAAAACAAAAAAACAAAAATGTGTGTGTGTGTGTGGGGGGGGGGGGGGGGGGGGTTGTGGAGGGGGTTATGGATGATTATAAAAAATAAAAAATAAACTTCTTGTGTACAATATGATCAGCATGTGTCCCCCTTTTCTTCTGATCCTACAAAACAAAAGGTGTCCACTGTCCTGTTCCAATCCTTTGTATCTCCCCCCCCCCCCCCCCCCCCCCCCCATGTCAACTGCTGACTGGCCTGCAAGGTATGACTGTTAATATGAGAAAGGCAGGTCCGTTGGTCAATCACTTCAGACATTCATCACCTTCTGAACACAAGGTCTCAAAGAAATAATACCTAATACTGGGAATAGAAAGAAGAAAACAGCGGAACAGGTCAGGGCACACTTCAATGCCATCAACAATACCCACAACCCACTCCATGAAGCCGCGAAAAAACACAAAGGGATGCAGACTAGGATGGAGCAAGTCTTGGGTGGGTCAAGCAGAGGACCCAATACTGCAAGTAAGCCAGCTGACAGAGCTCAAGCAAACCATGGAGTGGGAAAGGTGCCCAAACCAATTCCAGCAACTCTATGACTTGTATGAGACACTCCTGCCAGAAAATTTGGGAAAGCACTGTCACTGGATCACCTCAAGAGGCAACAGTCATGCCATCATCCTCACAGATTCAATAAGCTTGCTACAAAAAGTAAAAAGTAGAATGGAAAGCCCAGTAAAAAATTGTCAGTGTCCAACATCCACCTTCTTAAACTCCTGTGGATGTACTGCCCTGGACAAGCTGGAATCGAAGGAAACGTCTGAGTCGATAGATTGACAGGCAAAGCAACCGTCACAAGTGGCTTGTGTCTCAGAAAATCTGAGGTGTTGAGGAGTTTGAGACACTACATGTGGGCACAAAGTCAAGGACATCATACCATTGGTCACCAAGAGAAAAGAGGCATAGAAAGAGGAAATGCTTGACGATCTTCTTTGAGAGGACGAGAGAGGGCCATTGCCAATCAGACAAACACTGGAACTGTTTCAGAGGCAATGGTGGGGAAACATCTAAGAGATGGGGTGGAGCATATGAGGGATTTTCTGAGCAAAAAGACACCACCTTAAACTGAAGTAAAAAGAAAACCTGACCTAGTTTCAAGGCGCACAGTGCTTTTCCAACAGTGATCTACAGTGACACTGCTGACAATCCTGCCCCATCCCTGTCCCATCACCTTAACAGCCCATCTAGTTCTTAATGCAATAATACCCAGACTGAAACTGCTTGCGTGGTACATCTCTGGAAGCATGGGTGCATGCTGGGCATGCATGATACCTTGAGTGTGCTTGTGTATCTTGTCATGTATGCACGAAGGCCTTGAAAAGTTCAATTTTTCAACAGCTCCTTTTTTGTTGTACGTGTACAGTGCTGAATACATGTTAACATCAAAACATACCCCATAAGTATTAGCATCAACACAATTTATGCGCAGTATCTGTTATTACTGTTATTATTATTACACATACTGTCATTGTCCTGTTGTTGGACTGTCATCAGGAAAACTATTCCAGTCATGAATCATCACCCTGTTTTCCCCATTTTCCCAAATCACACATCTTTTTAAGTAAGTTTGGTTGGTGTTCTATTTTCATCTGTATTCCAAGTTCCTTTCTTATCAATCATAGTATTAACTTACTGGCCTTTTCGCCAGCTTGGCCAAGTTGATTTAAGTCTAAATATAAATCTGTGCATGTGCGTGTGCCTGTGTGCATGCATGCCTGCGTGCTAAAAATCATGTCCTTGAAAGAAAGTTTAGAGAAGGAGAAAAAAAAGCGACTTCTAACACACAAGACATAACAGCAAATAAAAAAAGGTTAAAGCTAAAACACAGCAAATGATAAAGTGATGCATCAGGTAATCACCATGACCACTGCAACAACAATCTCAAGCCAGACAAAGACCAGGGAGGCCAGGCCAAACCATACAACTCAGTAAAGGATGGCTACTAGCTGCTCATGCCGGCAATCAACTGACATGCATCACTTCCATGTAATGCTGAACACAGACACTGTTAACACTCAGTAATTACTGCCATGCACCGCCTTGATGAATACAATGCCACAATAGATGCTGCTGACACTGGGCAGCTACTGACACGAACAGCTTTAATGTCAAACAGGGAGTGCTGTTGGCATTCTGTAACACTGTCCTGCGTTGCCTTAAAATGAAACATCAAACCAGGAGTGCTGTTGGCATTCTGTAACACTGTCCTGCATTGCCTTAAAATGAAACATCAAACCAGGAGTGCTGTTGGCATTCTGTAACACTGTCCTGCATTGCCTTAAAATGAAACATCAAACCAGGAGTGCTGTTGGCATTCAGTAACACTGTCCTGCATTGCCTTAAAATGAAACATCAAACCAGGAGTGCTGTTGGCATTCAGTAACACTGTCCTGCATTACCTTAAAATGAAACATCAAACCAGGAGTGCTGTTGGCATTCAGTAACACTGTCCTGCATTGCCTTAAAATGAAACATCAAACCAGGAGTGCTGTTGGCATTCTGTAATACAGTCCTGCATTGCCTTAGGAGTGCTGTTGGCATTCAGTAAGACTGTCCCGCACTGCCTTAAAATGAAATATCAAACTAGGAGTGCTGTTGGCATTACGCAACACAAACAAGGAGTGCTGCTGGCATTCAGCAACACAAACTAGGAGTGCATTCAGCAACACAAAGAGTGTGGCTGATAATAAAGGCTGAGACTTGATGCCTTAGTGCAGCAGAAAAGACAGAAACACTGCTGACCCTTGGTAACATGTGAAAACTGGGCACTGCCTCAGCCCCACACCAAGCACACAGTGCTACTGACACTCAGGAACAACTGACAAGCAGTGTCTCAATGCAACACAAAGCACACAGCACTAGTGACACTCAGGAACAACTGACAAGCAGTGCCTTAACCCAACACCAAGCACTACTGACACTCCTGAACAACTGACATGCAGTGCCTTAACCCAACACCACGCACTACTGACACTCCTGAACAACTGACATGCAGTGCCTTAACCCAACACCACGCACTACTGACACTCAGGAACAACTGACATGCAGTGCCTTAACCCAACACCATGCACTACTGACACTCAGGAACAACTGACATGCAGTGCCTTAACCCAACACAGTGCTGACAGGAAAGATTGACATGCACTGCCTTAATGAAACACCCAACACAGAGTGCTACCAACACTTACTAACAGTCAACATGCACTGCCCTAGTGCAACACACACACAAGCATGCACACACGCATACACGCACACACACACTTTACACATTTTCAACCTCTCAAACCCACCTGATCAACAGAAACATTTTCCAACAAACAAACAAACTAGTACATGTAGATATTACTGAGACTGTCTCCATTGCTGAACATTTCCCATTGAGAGCAGGTACATATAATTACAAACAAAACAAAAAACAGAAGCACTGTCCAGAAGAAAAAACAGAGTGTAAGAAAGACTTCATACTGGAGGAGCTTCCACATTCTAAACAAACTGCTCAAGAAACAAGCAAAAGAAAAAAAACGCAGTGCAGAAAATCAAACTTCATGCAAATGGGAGAAATGGGGGCCACAAGCAGACGAGTCTTTGCGTGTAAATCAAATACCAGCACCTAACAGCCCTACCACTAGCACAAAGGAAGAAAAAAATGGCAGCACTGAGAAAGAGAACACAAAGAAAGATGCAACTTCCCTATGGTCAAGTTAAGGAGCTTGGCAAATGCCTGCGCTTTGCATGTATTTTGCCACATTTGGCCAAAGCAAGGGAATTTTGGTGTGTTGAAATGCTTCAGAATGACATCTTTGCCCAGCAACAACAAGATTAATGTATCTTTATGTATTTGGGTTATGAATATGTATAGACTGTTAAAAAAAGAAGATTTTAATCAAATCATTCAGACTTCAACTGAGAAGACTTTTAGTCTGAATCTGTATGTTATCTAAGCTGTGTAAAACTTCTGAATCTTCCTATTTGGGGTTATCCTCCCCCTCCCCCTCCAATTTTGGGTCTCCTCCACCCCCCCCCCCCCCACCCCCCATCATAATAGTGTTATATATCTCCCCTCTTCATTGTTTGAAAGAATGAAAAGTAGAACATCATTAGCGAAGACAAGCACTTTGTCAAGTGAGCCTTCTCTTCACATGCCTATCTTTCTAAGCTGTTTGTATCATTTTATTTATATATCGAAACTGAAGGACCCCATTTTTTACATGTGTGTACATGTCACCCCCTTTCAGCTTTCTTTTTCCTTTCTGTGCGCAAAGCTGTGAGATGAGCTGATTACTAAAAACTACACAGGAAGCCCTCCATCACCATGGGCAACCTGTCGCAACCACTAAGCCATGCCCTTTTTTTTTCTTCTTCTTTTTAGCCCACTAAGCCACGCCCTTTTTTCTTCTTCTTTTTAGCCCACTAAGCCATGGTCTTTCTTCTTTTTGAGAGTCAAAAGAGTCCAGTGCATGCACTTGTACACAGATGGGCACACACACACCATCAGTGCAATTAATCTATGGATGATGGCACTTGTATCACATATTCCCAGTTGTTTGCAATGAAGGTCCTGGTCCAGCTCACTTTGTCCACTCTGTTCCTCATCCCATCAGCATCCCAACCATTCCAGCAGTGATACTGACATGTAATCTCCACAGGCTCAAAACTCTGCATGTATGCTGTAGTCTTATATTTTCCTTTCGGATTCAACAAAGGCCCAAAACACCCCGTGCCAGCATTTTCATCACAAAAACAACAGCACAACAGTGGAAAAAAAATCACTTCTGGGCAGTATTTTACTGGCAGGCATCCTTGCACTTGCAAATCAAATACATTTTAGGGTTGTCTCTTCTTTTCAGCATAAAGCAAACCCACTTCTGTGGAGAAACCCGTTTCTGTGGAGCAGTTGGCAGTTTTGGGCAGCTACTGCGACAGCATGCTACACTGAACAAGCAAAACAGAACCACCATGCCGGTTGTCGGAGAAACTCATCAAACACAATATCACATCTGGAAGAACAAGCAGTACAACAAAAGCAACTCAACAAAACAGCCATTCACTACCCTACTCAGTGACAGGCCGCGCAAGCAAGCGACCACAATGTCAACTACACCCACACAACACAGTGCAGACAGGTTGCCTACCACACACTGGGCCGCATGAAGTGCGACCGGACGAACAAAAAGTTTTGGTGGCGTGATGACGTGAGCAACCAGCCCTGAGTGAGTCTTCATTGGCAGCAGACACTGCACAGTGCACAGACACACACACACAGACACACACACACGCATCTTTAATCATCTCAATGGGTGGAAACAGGCCACTTTTGCTTAGAGTTTTCACTGACACACTCTTGAGGACTGCATGCAAGCTGCTCATTGGATCCACTGGTGAAAATACGAAAACTTCTGCTGAACGTTTGTCTCAATACACTCTGGTGACTGAGGACATATTACTGACCAGATCCAATGGCTGAAATATGTGATTTCAGCATAGCATTTTCAGAGACACTCTTTACAGATTGCTGATGAGATTCACAGGTGTAAATATGCCACTTATGTGATTTCAGCATAGCATTTTCAGAGACACACTCTTGGCAGATTGCTGATGAGATTCACAGGTGTAAACATGCCACTTCTGCTGAGCATGGTCATCGACACACTCTTCAAGACTGAGAACATATGGCTGATCACTCAGTGGTGCTGATTTAGGACTTCTGCTTAGAACTTTTAGAGATGCACTCTTGACAACTGGGTCATATTGCTGATAAGATGCAAAACCAAGGAGAGGAGGAAGACAAACACAACTCACTGAAACAGAATGCTGCCTGGCATTGCACCCCCCCAACCAGAAAAAGATACTACTTCCCTCAGATTTATGATAATGTTGATATGCTGCCATATGAATTAAATGTGAAGCACAGTTGCAGAAATTTTAATGCAAGATAACCTAAAAGAAATGCGACTCAAAGAACAATAGCGATAAAGTTACATTCAATTGTCAATATTTCAGCAACAAACAAACCAAAAAGAACTCAATTTTCACAGACAGAAAGACTGGTAAAGACATGAAGGCTTTTTACAAAAACATTATTATAAGAGTTTATAATCTTCCTCTAAGAATACATTATTTAAAGAGTGAGTCAACACAAATGTCACAGTAAAATCGGACCCCACAGCCAGGCTGATTCTGAATTGGTAAAGGGACTTCAGCAAAATATCCATTCATTTGTTGTTGTCGACGACTTTCATACAGCGCTATTTGCCACCCTCAAGCAGACTCTGCACACTTGTCATATGCAATTCTGTTGGGTGACTGTAGCTTTTTGTGGAACCTTTTCGAATGTCCACAAAAGTGGCACACTTACAACACTATTTGGTTGTTACATGGCTGGTGCCAGGTGAAGCTGCTGCTGCTGCTGCTGCTATTCTGTGTACACCACACAACCATGCACCAGTGTCACTTTATGCAAAACCACATTGGTAGAGTGCATGAGAGTTTCCACGTAACCTGCCACTTGCGCTTTTGGCAGAACGATCAGGATCTTCTCTGTGCTATTGCTGTGACACAGGGGTAGAACTGATACCAAAATGACAAATAGCACAGAACACTGACCCTGGAGGAGAAAATTATCCCATCATTCCTGCTAGGACTCAAACACGCAACCTTTCATTCATAAGACCAGCGTTCTATCCACTTAGCTATCCCCACTCCCCATTTGTTGATCTTCATTTACTGATGGGGTGTGGGTGTGTGTGTGGGGGGGGGGGGGGGTATCTAATAGCAACACATGTACCAGTAAATATGCCTCTGTGAATGAAAACCTTTGAAATAAATGTGAAGTGCAAGTGCATCAGATGTAATGCAACATAATCTTAGTGATATGCAACTCAAAAAAACAAACAGCAATAAAGTTAGACACTAAATAGTATTTCAACAAAATCTGAAGAAGAAAAAACGCTCAAAAAACATTGAACGAAGAAGAAAAATTGTAAGAAAAAAAAAGAGATCAGTGTGAAAACTGAAACTGACTCTAGCATCTGGAATATCTTCAAACTCAAATACCTGTCTGCTACAACATGGACAGCCGTCATTAATTCCCACTGATGGCACAGACAAAAATCCTTTCTTGGCAGAAAGACAAAACATTTGGACTATCTCCCTGACATCAAAACAGTGTTCAGCTACCATGCACTGTTCATAAAAAAAAACAAGGCCAACCCCAACCCCTCAAAAACAAAACAAACAAAAAACTCAAGGTCTGAAAGATCACACACAGAACAACAACACCTAATCAAGAAGAACACACAAGTCTGGCCTACTCGTAGAAAGAAAAACAAAAGGAAAACTGAAGAATGATGCATGAAAGACTGGCTACCCTACACAGACCAACCGCACCGAAAAACGAAAGGACTCCAACTTGAATGACCACGCAGGTAGCTATTTAGAGAACCAAAATCCAACAAGCTTGCCAAGAGTGGACCTAAAATCCAATCCCAACCAGCTGTGAACATGCAGTGTGCGAGTGGTATATATATATATGCAGCCAAGATCTGCTCTATGAAGGATGTTAAAAAAAAAAAAAATCAAAGAGAAAAACCACCACCACCCTGCCATGAAGGCACTGCCAAGCTGTGACATGAAGAGTGAAGTGCAGCTATGGGCGCAGCACTCACCTGAACGCGCAGCTGGCTGCACTCCTCACCCTGGCACAGACCTTTTCGTTCGTAGTATTCTGCCACCTCGTCTAGCTTGCCCGTGAAGTCGCTGTTGACTGTAGGAAACACGCAAGTCAGGGCAGATGTGCACGCAAGTCGCTAAAATCAAGCACAGCAGAACACCTGATGAAAGACCACCCTGATGAGATCAGCCCACCTTCTTTTAATGCCGCTTTTTCTGAAACCAATTTCTCTGTCAATAAATCACCTAAGACCAGTTTTTGCCCTGATTTGTAGGGTAAGCACATACACAAAGGTTCAGGTACTTAAAAATGTGTCTTTCATGGCAGGTGTTCTCTTCTTGGACCTCCCCCCTCCCCCCCCCCCCACTTCACTTCAGTCCCTAGCACCGGAAGAAATGATAAAGTTTGAAACATTTTTGCAGTCTATTTTTACAATACGTGCATGTGTGCATATTTGCAAGCTCTGGGTGGAAATTTTACTGGGGGGGGGGGGGGGGGGGGGGGGGGCGGGGGGCAGCAGAATAAACAAATGGTAAACCTTAAATACCTTGCTACCAATCCTTGCTTTCTAAGCAGCACACCAGTTGTGTAACTGCCAAAGAGAAAAGTTGTGTTCACAGCTGTACACTGGCCAAGTAACCAACAAACTGCAAAAGTTTTATACTCACACAGCAACTACTATCAGCACTTGTTTTCTCAGTTACACACTGGCAAAATAACCAACAAATTGTAAAAGTTTTGTATTCACACAGCAACTACTATCAGCACTTGTTTTCTCAGTTACACACTGGCAAAATAACCAACAAATTGTAAAAGTTTTCTATTCACACAGCAACTACTATCAGCACTTGTTTTCTCAGTTGCACACTGGCAAAATAACCAACAAATTGTAAAAGCTTTGTACTCACATCGTAGCTACTATCAGCACTTGCTTTCTCAGCTACATTTGCCAAGCAACCAACAGCAAATGTTTTGTACTCACACAGCAACTACTATCAGCACTTGTTTTCTCAGCTACACACTGGCCAAGTAACCAACAGAAAAGTTGTGTACTCAGCAACACACTGACCAAGTAACCAACAGAGAAGTTGTGTACTCGGCTACACACTGGCCAAGTAACCAACCAACAGGAAAGTTATGTACTCAGCAACACACTGGTCAAGTAACCAGCCAACAGAAAAATTGTGTACTCTGCAACAGACTGGTTAAGTAAACAGCCAACAGGAAAGTTATGTACCTGGCACCATAATGGTCAAGTAACCAGCCAACTGAAAAGTTGTGTACTCAGTTACATACTGGTCAAGTAACCTGCCAAGAGAAAAGTTCAGTGTACTCAGCAACACACCGGCCCAGTCAACAGCCAACAGAAAAGTTGTGTATTCAGCAACACACTGGTCCAATAGCCAGCCAAGGGAAAAGCTCAGTGTACTCACAAAGTAGCTACTACTGGTGCTTGGTTACTCAGCTCTACACACGGCAAGTGACCAACAAAGAAAGAGAACAGCTCAGTGTACTCACAAAGCAGCTCCTCCTGATCTGCAGAGAACTGCTGTCCCTTCTGCCCACACTGCTGCTGGCTGCTGCCAGCTGCAACCACCGCACAGACACACTGATTACCACACCACTCCCCTCTCATGGCTGTCTGCACAACTCTGCGCTAGCATGGAAACTGGAGTGTCACAAAAGAAATCAAGAGAGAGAGAGCGAGGGAGGGACGTAAGGAACTGGGTTACATTTAATTATGCACAGATGTATGTATTTGTGATGCTCAGCATTCTTCAGCCACAGTTCGCTGAGAAAGGTTTCAAGAAAACCGAAAATTCTAAACAAAATGTGGTGTTACTGTTGTTTTCATTTACACTGGGGGGGAGGGGGGAGAGAGAAAAAAAAAAACACAAGTCAGAGTTTGAAAAAGAATCCACGCATGCGTGTGGTTCTCACTGCCTGCCAGTCTGTCTGCACCTTGGTTCCCCTGGCAGTTTGCTAGTGTGCCAGCCTGTCCGTTGACAGTCTCAAAATGGCCGGCCAGCCGGCCTTGCCCTATCCTCTTTCTCTCTCTCTCCTATATCCTGCCTTTCTCTCTTGATCCCCATCCTCTCTCTCTCTCTCTCTCTCTCTCTGAGCAAGTCTCTGCTATGTCTATGTGACTCTCTCTCTCTCTCTCTCTCTCTCTCTCTCTCTATGAGCAAGTCTCTGCTGCGTCTGTCTCTCTCTCTCTCTCTCTCTCTCTCTCTCTCTCTCTCTCTCTCTCTCTCTCTCTCTCTATGAGCAAGTCTCTGCTGTGTCTGTGTGACTCTCTCTCTCTCTATGAGCAAGTCTCTGCTGTGTCTGTGTGACTCTCTCTCTCTTGATCCCCTCATCCCTCTCTCTCTTATATGAACTGACCAGATGTTCTACTGCCTTAGTTGCTGGTTGTATGCTCATAATGTATAACTGAGTGATGTATGGCATGTGTGCATCTGGCGCTATGAGCACGCTGTTTCGTGTGGAAATTCTCATGTATAATGTTTCACTCACTCATTCATGCCTATATATATAAATGATGCCTGTAATTTTATATTTACTCAGCAGCAGCTTAGCAAGGACTAGTTGTTAGACAGGTCTTTGACTGAACCTACACTATAATCCTTGTAAAATAAAGTTTTGGAGTTCAAGATCTCTCTCTCAGCAAGTCTCTGCTCTGCATGCGTAACTGTCTCTCCCTTCCACTCTTTCTCTCTTGATCCACCTCCTCCCTCCCTCACTCTCTCTCTCAGCAAGTCTCTGCTGTGTGTGTGTGTGTGTGTGTGTGTGTGTGTGTGTGTGTGTGTGTGTGTGTGTGTGTGTGTGTGTGTGTGTGTATGTGTGTCTGTCTCTCTCTCCCTCACACAAACACACACATACACACACACACGCGCATGCACACACACACACACGCGCGCGCGCGCACACACACACACACACACACATACACACACACAAACACACACATGCACACACACACACACACTCACACAAACATGTACATAATGATGCACATAAAACTTACACTTCTGAAACAAAGAGTACTTATTAATTTTGCTAGTCACCAAAAACTCATCGCTACATTACACATGTACAGAAGATGTTAACTCTCTTTGAACATAGTGAAAACACACACACAAAAAGCATAAATTAATTTCTTGCAATAACACAGCAAAGTACCTGGTAACAGACTCACAGTTGCATTCCACTGGTGTTCTTTGTTTTGCAGAAGAGGTCTAAAATACAGCACTACACGGACACATTTCTGTCACTCTTTATTTCACAACTTCTCTTGCAAAAGGTTATTAGGCTTTTTAAATAACAAAGAAAAAAAGAAAAGAAGTAATAATGCCTTCTCACTAGGTCTCATCACACAGTTGACAATTCATACATGCATGTCATTTTTGTCAGTTATTTGTAACTCCATAAGCCTGTACCTTAACCAAAGTAGAAAAGAGGCCTCGATCATCACCAACAGCAACACCAAAAAGCAAAAAAAGACCCCAAAAAACAAAGCAAACTAAAATGTCATGAAAAGTATATGAGTGCCTGCAAGAAATACTGCTCTGTGGGTGGATAGGAGGGCATATGGATGGATGCAATGAAAGTAAACATGGAGATGGATGCAATAAACATAAAATTCAGTACGTATTTTGAAACTGACCAATAAATTGATCTAATTCCCAGCTGAAGTTCTCAGCACCGTTCGTTTGACAGATGGAAAGTAAATAAGTGGGAAGCAAGCTTGAGGAGAGACTGGGGACTACAAAACGGCACTGAAAGCTTCAACTACAGGCTAAAACCACAGCCACCAATATGGCAGTTTTGAATTCATGAAGCATATGCAGCCCTTCAATTCCAGAAGGCTTATTTGTAGGCAGGTCTGAGTGGCATAGAATGGCAAGCCATGGCCAAGTGAGTCAGATGTTGGACTCTGAATCAAAAGGTTGCAGGTTCCAATCCTGGTCCAGACAGTAATTCTCCAAACTCATGACACTGCACTGAATGCAGACCTCTGTAACCCTCTCTTCAGATCCTCTGCAAACTCCTGATACTGCAATGCAGACCTATGTAACCCTCTCTTCAGATCCTCTGCAAACTCCTGATACTGCACAGAATGCAGACCTATGTAACCCTCTCTTCAGACCCTCTGCAAACTCCTGACACTGCACTAAATACAGACCTATGTAACCTTCTCTTCAGACCCTCTGCAAACTCATGACAATGTACTGACTGTAGATCTATGTAACCCTCTCTTCAGACCCTCTGCAAACTCATGACAATACACTGACTGCAGATCTAGGCAACTCTCTCTTCAGAAACCCCCCCCCCACCCCCCCCCACCCCCCATCCCAATTGTTTTACATATTTTTTAATTCACATGATAATGCACTGACTGCTGGTCTGCATAGCTCTCTTCAGAAAACTCATAAATATGCACTGACCACAGACCTAGGTAACACTTCTTTTTGAGACCCCACACAGACCCAAAAGATACGCCTATCTGCAGATGTATGTAGTCCCTCTCTTCAAACCTTGCACAAACTGATGAAAATGGTGTCAAAAGAGCGTGCCAACAATTCCCCATCAACAGACTGCCAGCAAAAAAAACAACCCCATGACATCATCTTGATGACACTCTTGGCAAATGCCGCCCATTTGCTGAAAGGATGCAGTACAATATCCTGCTTGAATTCAGACTGTTCCTCAATAGTTATACTGGGGCCCAGCTCTCAAAATGAACGTTTTCTTCTTAGCGTTTACTTTATTCAGGAGTGTTTTGGGAAGAACAATGCACCAACTCTTTCCTCAGTGGGGCTGGAAGGTGGGGGGGGGGGGGGGAATGAACCCTTCAGCAAATGATTCATAGCACCATGGGGTGTTGGGGACCAAAAGCAAAGCCCCATACATCTTTTTTAAAAATATCCAAAACAATAAAACCTGATGGAAAAAAAAAAAAATGGAAAAAACTGGAGGCATGCACACCGTGGAAAATAGTGAAAACTAATGGCAACGGCATGATCTGGTGCTTTAAAGGGAAGACAAATCAGCACTACATGGATTGTGCAGTTTTTCCTTCCTCCTTTTTTTCCTCACTTTTTTCTTTTCTTTTCTTTTCTTTCTTCTTTTTTTCTCCACCAAGTAATGCGCTTCACCATTGTTTGGAGTTTTGTCTTTCTTTCGAAATGAGATTTTACAGATTCCAGGAAAGGCAAAAAATAAGCATAAAATTACCGAATCAAATCAAAGTGATGCATGGATTTTTGGCGAGCCCAGCATTTTTCCTCTAAACAGTTCAAATGAAAGTCACTAAAAGAGGAAGGCAGGGTACTGTTCAACAGGGAATCGTGGAGAGGGGTCATTTGGTTTGAAGGTTTCAAAGAGAACCAGGGTGTCAACGTTGCAAACAGAGGCAGCCGTGAAAGGGTTAATGTGCCAGAGAACGAAGGGAAGGGTTAAGTAAGTAACGTGTTATATACCATTCTTGTTCAAGCCAATTCTGTAGACCCTATGGCGCTTTCTCTCACTGACTGCATCATCACAAAGTTACAGGCACACAGGTCAAGACATGAAATCTGGACGTGGAGCACGGGTGAGAAGACAGACTGTATTGTATGCAGGCATGCACAGCATGCGTGCTTGTGCATGCTTACATGCACACATTCATGCATGATGCAGGCAAGGATATGCACACACATGTGCAAAAAGCATGCATCCACATATTCACATGAAGCCCAGGGCTCAAAGTCATATGGATTTCACACACAGACACACACACACACACACACACACACACACACACACACACACACACACACACACACACACACACACACACACGCACACACACACACAATGTCCAGGTGCAATTTAACTACATTAATCAAAATAAATAAAGCACAGTGCCAGAACCTATACCACCAACCCCTTCACTGCCTTCCTTCTAGTTTTATTCATGTGTTGCACTTTAAATATCACATACATTAGCATGGACCAAAACTGAACATGTCTGCAGCAAATGCAACATGTCAGTCACGAAAGACAGAAAAAATGTGTGCAACAGGAAACTGAAAGCAAAGCAGTGAAGAGGCAAAGGTGCATAAGCCCACCCGCTACCCCCACCCTACAAAAGGTGCACTTTGAACTTACTGGTCAGACTACAAACCGCAAAGCTTGATACCGCATTTCCCATTTGCCCATGTCCGTGCAAGACCTTGTATCTGACAAGGCTTATTTATACAAGGTTTAGCAGTAATATGGACACAGGTTATTAACTCTTGTGCACCTGTCCAGCTTGAACCCCATAGCTGTTTGCACACGCATGCATGTATTGACTGTGTTTTCAGCACACTCACACGTCAGTAATCTTGCATGACACTCATGCTCACACTCTTTCTTCATCTGAACAACAGTTCACAAATGAAGCTAAACTACACCAGCACAACATACATATGTGCACACACACTATGCACACATAATGACATGTCTGCAACCCCCACTCCACCCCAGCACCCCCCCCCCCCCCCCCACACACACACACAAACAACAAACACACAGATGAACACCTACACAAACACACACACACTCCACCCACAAACAACACACACACACATACACACACACACATGCGCGCACACACACACACACATGCGCACGCACAACACACACCCTTATATGCACACACACACACGTGTACACACACACACATACACACACACACACAAGCACAACAACCACACAAACATACACTCACACATGCATACACACACACACACACACACACACACACACATATATACATGCACACCCGTGCACGTGCACACACACACACACACACACACACACACACACACACACACACACACACACACATGCTCACACACACACATATATATATACATGCACAACCATGAACACACACACACACACACACACACACACACACACACACACACACACACACATGTTCTACACATGTTCACACACACACACATATATATATATACATGCACAACCATGAACACACACACACACACATATATATATATATACATGCACACCCATGTACACCCCCACACACACACACACCCCCACACACCCCCACACTGAAGAGAGGGCAGCAGAGAGAAGAAGACTGACCAGGCAAAGCATCGAGGCTGATGTCCCCAGGTAGACCAGCACAGGTGTCCAGCTTGATAGGGGTGATGGTGCAGGTCTGCGTGCACTGACCGTTGCACTCTCCTGCCTTGTTGCGCATCCGCGTCTCAATGATGCACTTCTCCTCCCCATTCTCCTGCACAACGTGGGTTCACACTTCACGCTACCACTGACATCTTGTGTGGAGTGAAAGGAAGTGTGAGGCTGGGTGTGTGGTTTTATTGCTGTGTTGTTGCTGTTGTTGTTGTTGCTGTACCTTCCAGACTTCTGCATCACTAGAAGAAATAATACTGATCAGCCTGCTCCATACTTTGACACTGTCACATTATAAGTCCATGTTTCTTTCACCTGATCAATCCAGACCCCTTCCTCTCCAACAGCTGTGTCCACTATAACAACTTCATACCCAAAGAAACAAGTTTTAACAAGCCTGGATTAAGGAGTTTTATCTCCAAAGAATGTGTCTGGACTGACGAGTATTATCCCCAACAAATGTGTTTGGATTAACTATATCTCTGGACAGATGAAGCGTGAACATTCTTTTTCTTATTACATCCACATGACTCAGTGGCATCAATGTTGTGAAGCATCCAGATTAACAAGGTTCCGTCGTATTCATTTGTTCATTTATCAGTTTCAATCTATCTTCATTGCCAACATAAAACAAACATTATCTTGCACGCCGGTCATGTTCACATTTTCCCCATCATGAAGCTCTGAGAACTCGATACTTACCACCAGGGTGAAACCCACAAATGTCTTTCAGTTTCACTGACGACCATAACTGTACATTGTACAGCAGGACTGAAAGCAGCAGATACAAATCGTGCAAAATAACCACACTTTCGTTGTCAGGACTGGTATTCTGCACAAAGGAACACATGTAGCTAGCCATCGCACCAGGACCAACCGTTCACTGGTTGTTTAGGTCACATGCTTTACCTTCTAAATTTAGTGCAATAGCTAGCCATTTGTGTGACAGATGTAACAGGGCAGTGAAACACAAGCATGCATGCTGAGAAATTTTGTTGTCGTTTTAGCTGTTCTTCTTGTGCCTAACTTCATTTTATAGAGGCAAAACACTGATCATACAGATTTTAAAAAGCTTGCGCTGCTGTATGGAAATAACCTGTTTGCAATTTCTTAGCATGTGAACTTGCTTTCTTGAACTATTGAAATCTAAAGCAAGAGTGCTCAGTATTTTATAGTTTTAGTTGTAGCAGCATTTCACTCTATCCAGAAGAATTGTCGTCTGCAGACCTGATGCATCACATGCATAAAAGATGAGGTGACAACACTGGCCAACCAGGAAGCGAACGCAGGCCTAGATCTGTGGAGCACTGCACTGCACTGCAAGGGGGGAATGTGGATCGGTCCACTGGCTTAGGGCTAGGGCTAATCCAGTCATAAAATCATAACCCTAGCCCAAACACTAGCCTTTCCCAAACATGCAAAACGTGTGCTACTGAAGAACATTGTATAGTCTATCTAGATTTAGAAGGTAAATCATGTGACCAAAACAACCAATGAATGGTCAGTCATGGTGCGATGGCTAGCTGCATGTCAAAGAAACTATTGTACTGCACAGTGGAACCCCTTGTTTAAAAGGAGCCAGCCTTCACAGGTTTGGCAATCATTATTTTTTTAAATGGTATGAATTATTGTTATTTTAGTCATGATTTGTCTGTTGCATTTAAAAAAAAATCTGCCAGCTAATTTTACCAAAACATTATCAATCATTATGAGTTAAAAATAGACTGGGGTAAAACCCAAAAGACCACATCTTTTCTTCTGGGCTTTTGTTTTTTTCTATAACAGTATTAACATTGCAATATGTCATCAAAATGTCACTCCACAGAGATCAAAACAGTCAGTGACTAAAATTACTGCAATCCAAATGTTTTTCTTCTGCGACGTGTAGGCAAACAGAGAGTTTCTGGTGTTCTATCTGTGATGCCAAAGACACGTCAGTGACGTCAAAATTAAGCGCAGGAAAAGAGAGTACACAATGCAGCAATCAACTTGTGAAACAAGAGTTAGTTCCGGTGTCCCAAAAAGTCACCTCATAAAAAAAGATATCAAATCAACAGCACCTTTAATCACAAAATGTTTACGGCCAATAATATTTGTTTAACATGCTCCAGGGGTTCCACTATGCCTGTCCCACATGTGCATGTTATCACTGAATCACCTCACACCTTGCTGTGCACCTTCTCTGTTCCTTAGCTCTGTGATCTGAACCACCTTGCAGACAAACTGCTGTGCACTACCCGAGTGGCCACACTTTACGTATGAACCACCTTCCACCTTGTTTGAGAGTCCCACAGTAGTGCAAATTCCCATGGTGATATAAATGGGGGGGGGTGAGGGGGGCGGATGTGTTGAGAAGAAGGGAATCAAGAACAAAATGCAAAATGAGAGATGCACAACAGGGAGCTGGTACACATATAAAAACAACAGGGAGCTGGTACACATACAAAAACAACAGGGAGCTGGTACACATATAAAAACAACAGGGAGCTGGTACACATATAAAAACAACAGGGAGCTGGTACACATATAAAAACAACAGGGAGTTGGTAACATACAAAAACAACAGGGAGCTGCTACACACACAAACACATCATGCAATCCGTAATTCCATTGCCACCTCCACCTTCCTGTGTTTGAAACCCTCTCATCCACAGAGAGGATGAGTCCAACAAAATGGACAAAACCTGCCCAAAAACCACCATCTCCCCATCTGACATCAAAGTCTCACCCTTTCTGGAACATGAGCAATTAATTCTTTGATTTCAGCAATTTTCCGCATTGCTTTCGCTACTTTACTGGAAATGGTCTCAGCGTAGCTGCTGGTGGCTCCTGCAGCCTTCTGTTTCGATCAGATGGAACAAAAGACCGCCAGACTTGACAAATCATGGTAGCATGCTGTTGCTCTCTTAGTCTTTCGGGGTTTTCAACAATTTTAGCTAATTTAAATTTGACAGAGTCTGTACACAAGTATCTGGGTTTATATTCTGTCAACAGCACTGGGTCACCTCAGACCCAGCGTATGTGGTGGAATGGGGTGTGGGGGTGTGTGGGGGTGGGGGCAAGGGGATGTGCGTGCGTGTATGTGTGTGTGTGTGTGTGTGTGTGTGTGTGTGTGTGTGTGTGTGTGTGTGTGTGTGCAGTGTGTTAATGTATGTAGGTTGGTGTTTGAAACTGTGGAGATAGATGTTTGCGACTGTGTGTGTGTGTGGGGGGGGGGCTGATGATGTGTGCAGTTGGGGGGTGGGGGGAGGGGGATAAACTGGTAAATTGGCATTGGTGACTGTGGGGCTGTTGGGGGGGTGGGTCTCACTGTGTGTGTGAGGGGGTTGGAGAGAATGCATGCATGTGAGTGGCAGATGGACGGGTATGTCTCTATGCCCCTGTTTGGTATTCAACAAACTAAAACCATGTTTCTATATTAAAAGTTTAACTGCAATTCAAGCACAAAATGCATCAACGGCAAACAAACATCTTTACGTGAACCAAATCAAAAACCATGAACACATTCCTAAATTTTTAAACATAATGTATATTGCACGCAGAGGTAAGAATCAATTATTTAAGAGAGCTTACCCAAAACAGAAATAACAAGTATTTACAAAACTTACATGTTTACTAATGGTATGAGAAAACCTGCTTCCCTACAGGTTAAAAGCAACAAATCAACACACACACACACACACACACACACACACACACACACACACACACACACACACACATGCACGCACACACATGCACACACACATACACACACACACACACATACCACACACACACACACACACACATGTACACAAACATATGCACACCATTAAAACAGTTCAACCAAGGCTGACCATCTATGATGCACAAAAAACAACTGATCCATGATGCACAAAAAACAACTGATCCATGATGCACAAAAAACAACTGACTTCAATACAGACATCCTTGCATGAAAGGAAGAATGAGAGGTATAGTCTGTGAGGCCCAGTCAAACCACGCAAGTTATACCCTGACAATCAGTGAGGTCAGCGCAACTGGAAGATGGGTCTATACACTTTTTTTTCACATTCTAACATAACTTAATTGTCCCTTTGTCCTTTGTAAAATGCAGATTGGCACACTGCTCTGAATTTTAACATTCTCTGAATTTTGTTCTTATTTTCTTTCCCGCCTTCCTTTCTTTTTTGGTTTGCTTTTGTCTCATTTTGAACAGCACTGCTACAGATTGGTATGAGAAAAACAAAGCACATAATCTACACCAGGATATTATTATCATACAAGAAAGGGAGGGACTCAACAACAAAAAAAGAGAGAGAGAAAAGGAAAAAAAGCTCAGATGTGCCTACCGTTTTGCAGATGACTCGACTCTCTGTCTGCCCCCCTGTCGCTCCATTCCCGCTGGCCGGTTTCTGGATGCAGTTGTGGGTCAGGGGGGTGGTGGGGGTCTCCACGGGGGCAGCGCTCTGAGCAGCCTGGTGGTACTTGAGGTAGCACCGGAGGGCACGCAGGGTGTTGAATGCATCCTGCAGCTCTGGTTGAACCTCCAGGGCACGGCGGTAATGCCACACAGCGCCAGTGTGGTTGCTGCTGGCCCACAGCAGGTGAGCGTACAGCAGGTTGGAGGCAGGCTGTCCAACACAAGGGAAAAACACTGCCCTGGCAAAATTCTTTATTATTTCTACTAACACTAATGATCAGTTGGCTAGCGCGACTTGGTAGTAGCTACTTTTCAAATAAGAAGCAACTTTACCACCATTGGGAAAAATTCCCAATAACTCTATCCTTACAAATTTCATGTTTGTTTTTGGTTTGTTTTGAACACTACCAATCACCACTGCTATAGATTTGTTTGGGAAAAATAAAGCACATAACCTACAACAGGATATTAGCATTAAACAAGAGGGGGATGGACTAAAATAAATAATATTAAAAACGTTTTTCTACTGAGAAGGGGAAAAAAAGAGCAGAGAGCTAAGAATACTGTTTTGCAGATAACTCAACTCTGTCTACCCCCTTGTCACTCCATTCCATTAACAGTAAACCTCAACCACAGCACCCATATCTGTGACAATACTTTTTCAAACTTTTTTCAACTGGCTCTATTCTCTGCCATTTGCAGTCAGTCTCTCACCAACCAACAAGCACTACCACAACTCAGCGGTCAGTAACTTGGTGTTTTATGCCCAGTCAACCGTTAGGGTTATATCAGGGTGATCCACAACTCAGTGGCATACCTCAAAGTCACTGATGTTCAGGGCGTCCTTCATGACGATGAGGGCATCGTCAATGCGGCCCCAGCGGTACAGGATGTTGGCCAGGTTGTTCAGCGGCACGTCGCGATACTCCGGGGGGCTGAGGTGCAGGGAGCGGCGCAGGCACTCCACCCCATGGTAGTTGTTGCCGATGATTCTCCAGTACAGCCCAGCCAGGTTGTACAGCACCCACTGGGGTCCCACGTTCTGTCGGACAGGCCAAGGTCCAGTCCCCTCACATTTCTCTCTCTTTTTGTCTTCCCTGCTCAGACTCAGTGACTGCTTTGTGGATTATTGTGTAAACAACTGGTAAATGGACTGTCACAACAATGTTTCTCGCTTTTTTTCTTCTTCAGAAAGTTCATTAACTCTGATTCTACAAGTATACTGATCTCTCAGCTGAAAATGATGCCTTTAAATACTCTCCCTTAATCTCGCTTTTTTGTTCTCTTTTTTTTTTTTTTAGCATGTTCAGTAGCTCTTACTCTTCAGCAAGCTCTCAGTTAAAAATGGTTTCTCTGTATCTGTCCCAAAGCTAATGATTGGAAATCCACACTGAAAACACCACTGAAAGAGATGCATGTTTTTATTTCCTTGCTGACATTACAGAACTCTGCACTCCCATATCATACATGTAGAAGACTGAGTGCTGTACAACTACTCTTTATTGTTATTTCTATCAGCTTCTTTCTCAAATTACTCTCACAGTTCAAGTAACCATTACAGTGCAAATTTGTAAAGGCGCATTTGAAAGTGACAGAAATTTATTTTATGCAATCAGTACTTCCTAATTTAGTGTTCACCAATAAAAACTGACAAGGACAGAAGTGATTGGGACCAGAAAACCTGTTTGTAATAATCAATATTTTGTGTTACCAGCATTTGTGTTGTCTATTTTCACTAGGACCAGAAAATATGTGTGTAATAATCAATATTTTCTGTTACCAGTGTTTAAGTCATATTTGCATTGGGCCCAGAAAAACTGTTTGAGATAATAAATATTTTGTGTTTTTACCTGCATTTGTGTTGTTTTATTTTGCAGTGGAACCAGAAAACCTGTTTGTGATAATCAATATTTTGTGTTACCAACATTTGCATTAAGTCTTATTTGCAATGGGACCAGAAAACCTGTTTGTGATATTCAATATGCTGTGTTACCAGTGTTTGTGTTAAGCCTTATTTGGACTGGGATGGAAAAACCTGTTTGTGATAATCAGTATTTTGTGTTAGCAGCATTTGCACTTGGCTGTAGCAGCTTGTTGCTGATGTAGGTGTGCTTTATCATACCCGTTTGAGTGCAGTGAGAATCCTTTGGCCCACTTCCTCCTCAGTCACTGACCCGTCATTGACATGCTGCAGTAGGGTCTACACAAACACAAACAGGCCCACATAAGCAAAAAAGCATACACACACACACACACACACACACACACACACACACACACACACACACATGCACACACAAGCACACACACACACACACGCACACACACACACAAATGCACACACAAACACACACACATGCACGCACGCACGCACGCACACACACACACACACACACACACACACACACCACCAATGTACTATATGCACATGAGTGATTCCTTCGTACAATTATTGACAGGCAGAGAAGCAAACAGATAAAACTACCAATATAAAGACCTGTTTACTGTTGGAAAAGGTTGACTGATTCTTGATATATTTTCATCCAGTCAACTGCAAAGATTTATCAGGGTGAAACTCAACTCATAAAATCACCCCCAAGTCAATATTTTATACAGGAGAAACTCAGTTCATAAAATCACATGTCACAAGTCAGATTATGTTAAAAGAGGATTGGAATAAATGAACGAAAAGCTAGAAATTATAAAGGCAGAATTCCTGGCAACAGGCAGAGCATACTAAGCTATGTTCTGGCCTTGCTCCAGGCTTAAAACAGAGACCCTTTGATAGCTCTGGATTCTCAGCAGAGGGGATCTTAAACTTCTGTTGTTAATGTGCCCCAATGTGGGTGTGATTTTTTTAATATATTTTTTAAATAGAAAGGGAAAGACATGTATCCATGCACACACACACAATACTACAAGTGAATAAAAGATGGATTGTACACAACCAACCAGCATTGACATAAGAGCACTCCACCACCCAGTCCCCTGGAGAGAGAAAAAAGAAGGTTCCCCTCAAATTAAACACACAAAGACAAAAGCAAAGAAACTGCCTGCCCGTATGTCACACCCTGAAGACAACCTACTTTTCTAACATCACCTAGCCTTGAACAGCCAAATTAAAAAACAACCTACCTGTCTCATGGATGGGTCGTTGTACTTGAGAGGGATGCGTGAGCGCTCAGCGTAGCTGACGGACTTGAGGTGATCGTAGGTGTTTTCACTCCCCTCTGGCAGGTCCATCAGGGGCACACACACTGGCGGGTACCATGGCAATGGATGCTCTCCTCCTGCCGTCAGGCCCTGAGCCTCTGTCAGCAGTGCTCGAACCCTGAAACACGCAGCAGTACCAACATTTGAGACACGTGGCACCGATTCACCACAAACTCCCCCGGCTTTAAAACCCACTTTTCACAGGGAAAAACTTAACAAAAGCCATCATAGGGGGCGCTGTGCTGTGGCAGCTGGCAGCATTTGGTGTCGCTGTGACATTCTGGTGTTTTGTGGATGTTATATGTCTTGCTGACTTTTTGGTGTTTTGTGGATATGTCTTGCTGACTTTTTGGTGTTTTGTGGATGTTATATGTCTTTGTGACATGCTGGCATTTTGTGGATGTTATATGTCTGACATTTTGGTGTTTTGTGGATGTTATATGTCTTTGTGACATGTTGGTGTTTTGTGGATATTAGATGTCTGACATTTTGGTGTTTTGTGGATGTCTTGCTGACATTTTGTGTTTTGTGGATTTTATGTCTTTCTGACATTTTGGTGTTTTGTGGATATGTCTTTCTGACATTTTGGTGTTTTGTGGACATTGCATGTCTTTCTGACACTTTGATGTTTTGTGGATGTTATATTTATATATGTCTTTCTGCAATTTCAACTGGTACCAAATACATCTTCTCACAGGGGCATTAAGATGTTTTCTCTTGCCAGACCTCCAGAGTAAATACTGAAGCAAATAATTACATGTGTATGTGGTCAATTCAACAGTTTGGCCATACAAACAGTTAAGTACTTTAAGTACAGAACCCCTATTTTCACCACCAACTCCTCTGGTCTTACAACCAACCTTTCACAGGGAAAAGTAAACAGAAGCCATCACGGCAAACAATAAACAAGTATTTCATCTTTTATTTTTCTCATGTGCTTTTTCTTTTTTCTTTTCACTTTTTCTTTCTTTCTTTTTTTCTTTCTTTTTTCTTTTTTCCCCAACACAAACTTCTCTGGGAGAAGAAAATTTAAACAAAAGCCATCATAACTAATAATAAACAAGGATATTCTTGCTTCTTGCCAGACCCCCAAACAGAATACTGAAGAAAATATTACACACTTCTGGTTAATTCAACACGGTGTTTGGCTGTAAAAATACCCACATCTTCTGTGCAAGTAAAGAACATGCGTCCCTTGCCATCTCACTCCTTGTTATGTTAATTTCCATGACTCACTCAAATCCTTTGTTTTCCGGGGACAGGTACCCAGTGGAGAGGTTGCGCGGGTCTGGCACTTTCTGCACGTAGGTGTCACACTCCTCTTTGCTGGGCCATGCCTCCACCAGGTGCTCGGCATTTTGAAACTGAACACCCAAAGTATGAACATGTTCACTGCAGTCCTGACATTTGCATGTTCACTACAGTGCTGATGTTTGAAACAGATCACCACAAGCATGCTCGTATTCATCTTTATTTGAAACTGAACACCACAAGTATGAACATGTTGACTACAGTGCTGATGTTTGAAATGGAACACAAGTATGCTCGTATTCATCTTTGTTTGAAACTAAACACCAAAAGTATGGACACGTTCACTACAGTGCTGATGTTTGAAACAGAACACCACAAGCGTGCTCATGTTCACTACAGTGCTGATGTTTGAAATGGAACACCACAAGTATCCTTGTATTCATCTTTGTTTGAAACTAAACACCAAAAGTATGGACATGTTCGCTACAGAGTTGATGTTTGAAATGGAACACCACAAGTATCCTTGTATTCATCTTTGTTTGAAACTAAACACCAAAAGTATGGACATGTTCACTACAGTGCTGATGTTTGAAATGGAACACCACAAGTATCCTTGTATTCATCTTTGTTTAAAACTAAACACCAAAAGTATGGACATGTTCAATCAGTGCTGATGTTTGAAACAGAACACCACAAACGTGCTCATGTTCAGTGCAGTCTTGTTGTCTGAAACTGAACGCCCAAAGTATGATCATGTTCACTCAGCCCTGACATTTGAAATGGAACACCACAAACATGAATCTGTTCAGTGCAACCCTACTGTCTGAAACTGAACACCAAAAGTATGATCATGTTCACTCAGTCTTGACATTTGAAAATGAACACAAGTATGACCATGCTCAGTGTAGTCCTATTGTCTGAACACCAAAAGTATGATCATGTTCAACACAATCCCGACATTTGAAACTAAACAAAGGTATGATGGGGTCACTGCAGTCCTGCTGTTTGAAACATAATATCAAAAGTTTGATCATATTCACTGCAGTTCTATTGAAACCAAATACCAAAGCAATATTCATTACAGTCCTGTTGTTTAAAACCAACCACAAACAGTATCACAAGCATAAGAATCATATTCACTGCAACTCTGATGTTGCTTTGACGTCAGAAACTGAATACCAAAAAGTATGGTCATATTCGCGGCAACTGAACACCAGAAGTAGGCTACCGACGTATTGTGTGTACCTGAGAAGGTACTACAAGAAACATGGCTTCCTTTCACAACAGGATACCCCCCCACAGCAACAATGCACGATATCGACAATTCCTATAACAAAAGATTAATTTCAAAAAGTCTCCATTTTTTAACACAAATACAGTGTACATCCATACAACTGACCTTCGGCAATGGAGGTCTGTGTTTGGAGAAGCGAGGGGGATGCTGCGGCTTGGTGTAGTCCGGGGCATTCTTGGAGGCACCTTTCTTGAAGCCGTTGTCCTCCTCCTGGAAAATGGCACGCAACACAATGCGACACTGTCTGCTGCCCATCAGCATCCCGAAAGTTGGAGTGCAGCTGCTGGAGTGGTGTGTGACACTGCATTTGTATGTATAACAGTGGCGGGTAACACTGCTTGTGTATGCATGACAATGGTGTGTAACACGGCATTTATATGTATGACAGTGGTGGGTAACACTGCATTTGTATGTATGGCAGTGGTGCATAACACTGCATTTGTATGTATAACAGTGGTGTGTAACACTGCATTTGTATGAATGACAGTGGTGGGTAATAGTGCATGTGTATGTATAACAGTGGTGGGTAACAGTGCATGTGTATGTATGACAGTGGTGGGTAACAGTGCATGTGTATGAATGACAGTGGTGGGTAATAGTGCATGTGTATGTATAACAGTGGGGGGTAACAGTGCATGTGTATGAATGACAGTGGTGGGTAACAGTGCATGTGTATGTATGACAGTGGTGGGTAACAGTGCATGTGTATGAATGACAGTGGTGGGTAACAGTGCATGTGTATGTATGACAGTGGGGGTAACAACGCATTTGTATGTCACAGCTGTTCCACAGGCTTAAAATCGGGCGCTTCAGCTGCTCACTGGCTGAGCTATTTTTAGCTCCCCCACATAGCTGCTCTATCAGTGGAATCTAGGTCAGTACCAGCAGTGGTCAGTACTAGCCGGCTGCTTCTAATTTTTAACTTGTGGGCTGCTGAGTGTACACGGTGCTTTCTGTATTTTAAGTGAGCGTTTCCAGTAGTGAACATATTGATGTTGTGATGCATGTTTACTGTCTTTCAATGTTGCTTTGTTTCGTACGTTTTATGTGTGTACTGCGCACATTTTCATAGTTTGCATGAATGGCCCTCTTGCCAAAATGGTATACTGTTTACACCCCCTGTGAGTTTTTCTTTGAGAGTCAGGCCTGATTTTAAATGAGTGCTTCCTGTAGCAGATATATTGATGTTGTGATGTATATATGTTGTTTTGTTGAGAAAAAAAGCAGCACTTCACAATATTGGTATACGTTTCGTACGTTTTGTGTGTGTACTGTGCACAATGTGATGTTTTGTGTGATTTTTTCATGAAATGGTTTTGTTGCAGCATGAAAATTAAAACTATTGTACCAAGCATATTTGGTGTCTGTGTAAACTTCAAAATAAGAACTTTTCAATGGTCTGCTGTACAACTCTGTGGTGAGATGGCGCTGGGAAAGGGAGGGGGTGAAAGACGGCTGCTATAATTTACTGCTTGCTGCAGCAGCAGCATGTCCGTGGCCGGACCCGTCAGCTATCGGATATCTCAAGTGGGGCCACCTGTGTAGCTGACCTAGATTCTGGGGCACTGGCTTTAACTAAAGAGGTGTCTGGGAACAGCCGTGATGTATGACAGTGGCGGGTAATACTGCATGTGTACGTATGACAGTGGTGGGTAACAGTGTATGTGTATGTATGACAGTGGCTGGTAACAGTGCATTTGTATGTATGACAGTGGTGGGTAACAGTGCATGTGTATGTATGACAGTGGTGGGTAACACTGCATTTGTATGTATGACAGTGGTGGGTAATACTGCATGTGTATGTATGACAGTGGTGGGTAACAGTGCATTTGTATGTATGACAGTGGTGGGTAACAGTGCATTTGTATGTATGACAGTGGTGGGTAACACATTTGTATGTATGACAGTGGTGGGTAACAGTGCATGTGTATGTATGACAGTGGTGGGTAACACTGCATTTGTATGTATGACAGTGGTGGGTAACAGTGCATGTGTATGTATGACAGTGGTGGGTAACACTACATTTGTATGTATGACAGTGGTTGGTAATACTGCATGTGTATGTATGACAGTGGCGGGTAACACTGCATTTGTATGTATGACAGTGCTTGTGTATGTATGACAGTGGTGGGTAAACACTGCATTTGTATGTATGACAGTGGTGGGTAACACTGCATTTGTATACACATGCATGACAGCATGCCCACATCCAGAAAAATGTTTGCACATGCTACCTTCCCACCCAACACTGGGTGAACTCCAGGATTTGGACTGAGGAATGCTAACCAACCAACCAACCAACCCACTAGCTGCTGTGAGATCATTGAACCCTGACCTTTCATCCCTTCACCATTCTCTTCAAACATGAAACAGTGTGAGTCACCTATAGTGGATCAGACTCTGACTTTGTGACTGCAAGACCTCTGTTTTGCCCCGACAGGATCGTTGCGGTTGACCTGTGATTCACGCCGACAGGACCACTGCAGTTGACTGTAGGTTAAATACCACATCACTAACTTGTCTCACTTGGGGTTTTTCTGCACTCTCCGGGTCTTCCAGGAACTGGAAGTCAAAGTCCAGGGTGGGAGAGCGGCGACTCCAAGTGCACAGCAACACCTGCTTCCCATCTCGGTCCACCATGCGGCAGTACTCCCCTGCACCACACAACAAGCCATGACCGTTGTGAAACATCTACATAGGACTCTGACTTCACCATTCTGCACTCACCTGTAGCTAACACTACAGCTGGTCAATAATGGAAATTTGTAAAGCGCCTACCCTGCAGCTCAAAGCACTGAACAAGCAGAGTATAACACACATAATGTACATCAAGATGGAAATGTTATCAGCATTAAAAAATGTATATAAGAAAAAAGAAAATGCTTCCACATAATGCAGACAAGTCCTTGAAAGCTCTACTTGAAATGCCTTACAATATAAAATGTTTATGCGAAAGATGCACGCACATGCAAAAGATGCAAAAAGACGCGCACACACAAACACACACACACACACACACTGTACAGGATGATAGGGGTGACGGACAATGTTGCTTAGCTGAAATATTCTGAGAAGAGAAATGTCTTGAGTCTGCTTTTGTAGAGCCCTATTCTCTGCTATTGAGTAGACTCACTGTGCTCATGTCGCATGGGATTCTGAATGAGTGACAGTATCCTTTTATCGTGCGCTTTTTAATATCCACCAAAGTGGCGTGCCAACAGCGCTATTTGGTTGTTGCATGGCCTGGTGCCCATGCGAAACTGCTGCCATCTTGGTGCAAGTTCTGTGTACACCATAAAACCATGCATCAGTTTACAGTGCCACTTCATTCAAAGCCACATAGGTAGGGTGCATGTGAGTTTAGCTGTAACCTGCCACTTGTACTTTTGACACAAAGACCGGGATTTTTCACATGATACTGCGGTAACATAGGCATGGAACAGATACCGAAAATAAAGGTCAGCACAGAAAGTTGACCCTGGAGAAGAAAATTCGCCTGCCGCTCCTTTGGGGACTCAAACCTGGGACCACTGAGCTATTCCCACTCCCCTTTTGACAACAGCACCCCCCCCCCCCCCCAACACACACACACAAAACTGACATCCCCGGTCATCCTTACACCATTCCCTCCCCCTTCAGCCATTTACCCCCTCCACCCCCACCCCCCTAGTGTAAAGCATTACTTTCTTTGTCTAGTTACTTTCTTTGTCTACATCCTTAAACCGTTAATGTACATACTTGTATATATGTACATGTACTTTTTCCATCCTGAGGTGACCCTGTATAGTTGACCTGACATTAAAATTCTAATAACATGACAGTTAATGGTACATATATTTGGTTGCATTATGTGCCATCCATTTTCCATCATCCCCTCCTTCTTTCTCTCCCTCTTTCCGTCTAAGTCTTGACTGTCTGTGAAAGGGACCAGTGTACTGCACAACTTTAGTCCAGTTTGAGGTTTTCCTTATTACAGCCACTTACCCATCTCATTGTTGTTGTCTCTCATCTTGGCTGTTTCGTAGGCAATACGCTGAGCTATCTTCACCTCTGTGGGCACCTGTTCCGTGGACATCTTCTCATTCTGGGTCTGGTACTGGTCATGCTTCCGCTGGTAGTCCTTCAGCTCCTTCAGAGTCTTCTGCAGCGCCCTGAAAATGCCCCGCAAGCTTTAGCAGGAAGAGTTCAGTCCTTCTAACACCTGTCAGGCATTACCGCATAAGAATAGAGAGGCACAAAACTGTCCAGTATCCCCTAAAATCCCTTCAGTAATGCACCATGAAAGCACGATTTTGCAGCCTTTTAAACTGTAAATGAAAGACCCGTTTTTGAGCACTGGCTGAAGATTCTCATGCCTGACATGTGCCAGACAGGGACACATCAGACCTAGTGTTTAATTTTATCACAGTCTTCTCTGCAATCAAGGCAGCATATGGTCTAAAACACAAGCTTTTCAGTCAGCAGCAGGCATGAGTCAAATGCATACTGAAAACAATCTTTCAGGATAATATACTGCATTCTCTGATTCAAATGCCTGTCCAAAACGATCGCTCTGGATAATGCATTGAAATCTTGACACAAACGCATGTGTCAGAAACAATCTTCAAGGATAATATACCGTATGCTTGGGCTCAAATAAATGTCAAAAACAATCTTTCAAAATAATTAACAACATTCTTGGACCCAAAGGCTGTGTCAGTGCACTCATTTTGGGACTCAATTACTTGCTGAAAACAATCTACATTCCATCTGAAGCCATTCTCACAAAAAGAGGACCCAAGCCACTGGGCCAATACAGCAGATAGATACTTCACTTAGCACCCAAGACCAGTAATAAGCTACACTACAGACAAAGAGCTGAGGTACAATCACTGTATCCTCCACTTCACGTTTCCTTCCACAAGTGATCTGAACTTGTCACAAGAAAAATACTCTCAGGTGCAGCTCACATGGCTGATTCTGCATCAACTTCTCACTAGTTCTTGTCATTGCAAAGACATAAAAAAATTGGCATGGTCAAATTAAAGCTATCTGACGTACGATAATTTGATTACCATAATTGTAGCACACTTAGCTGAGAGTGAGAGTCAAGAGTGCTTGGAGTTCAGTCAACGACCAGTGAAAACTGGCACTGCAATTGCAAAGACAAAATAAAATGCATATGATTATTATGCTAATAATACTTCGTAGCTGCACTCCCTCTTCACCTGTGCTGTGCCTCGAGAGCTCCCTCTAGTTTGGAGTGACAGAGAACGGCGTGCTTTCTCTTGGCGGCTGCTTCAAAGTCCGGCTGAATCTTCAGGGTGTTCTCAAAGCAGATGATGGACTTGTTGTATTCCCCAAGCACCTGTGTTAAGCAATGTCACCACATTCATTTTAGAGCCAAGTATTTTCAAAACAACTGTGACGTGCTCCGACAAAATGAGGACAAAGTGTCAATGTTTGGGCTGAGCTCAGGCTGGGCATGGGTGGAACACTGTGTTCACACTTGGCCATCCAGGAACGGATGCAAGCTGCACTTGGTTCAGCATTGAAGTAGGGCTGAGACTGGCATGGGTTATATTGCGCATCAACTGACATATTTCTGGTAGATCAAAATGAGGGGAAGCATGAGATTTGCAAGAATCGTGGCAGCCAAATGATGCATTTGTAGCGATGCTGACATCAAGCTTCTGATTTAAGTCTGGTCCAGATCTCACATGCAACTGCAGCAGCGTAGGCCCAGCCAGGCCCAGGATCAGTATTTCTATCAGTGAGAAAACAAGAGAGGACCGAACAAAAATCAAAGTTAAATCGTTGAGAGTAAGTAAGTGACTTGGTGTTTTATGCTCAGTCAACCATTATGGTTATATCAGGGAGAGGAAATCAAATCACTGAGAGAGAAACACTCACAGCCAGACAGGTAAGCAGAGACTGCTCTTATGTGAAGTACTGCACGTACGTGTTTTGTTTAGGTTTGTTATTCCAAGGTAACCCCTCTTTTAAGACCAGCCTAGAAATCCTGAAAAGTGACCTTCAAAGAGGGGTGGCAGTCCAACATTTTCTTAGCTACATGGAAATTAAGTATTCACCAAAATATGACTGACACTGGTGATTAGCTAATCAGCACATGCAGACCTTGACACACCTTCAGGCAGTCATGCAACGAATTTGACCCTGGTCAAAGCATAAATGGTATTTGTAAAAAATAAACTCATATAAAAAATATCGTAGTACAGTATATACTCACAGCATAGATGTTGCCAAGAGTGAAGTGGTTGACATTGAGTTCCCGGGAAAGATCAAGGGCCGAGTGCACCAAGATGGCTGCCTCATTGGAGTAGCGGGCCCTGTGGAGGATGTTGGCCAGGCTGATGAGTGCAACATCCTTCTGGTAGCTGTAAGAACAGTATCATTCACAGTAATAACAGTATCATTCACAGTAATGACAACTAACACAGCCACTGCCACCCTCTGTTTCATGAAGCAGGTACTGGTTCATACACAAATCTTCGTTTATCAGTAGCACTGAATTAACCATGAAATTGATGCTCAGTCATACAGACATGGGCATACTTGTTTGTGCACACATATGCATGCACACACAAACATATATAGATATGCTTGTATTACATGCCTGTACACACACACCACATATCACATACATCACACAAAGACACAAAGACACACATACACAAACACACACACACACACACACACACACACACACACACAATCTTTGCATGGTAATTGGTACTAATGTTTAATGAAGCTGAGCTGCACAACCAAGCCTGGACAATTTTCAAATGCTGACTTTTCACAAACACAATGAGAAACTGAGCAAAAAAACTGCTGTGTCTAGTTTTTATTCTGTTCCTATCCATACAGCCTATGATGCTTCTTTGCTTTAGTTCTCCTTTAAAGACTGATGACAACAAAGGTGCTGAGGAAGCATACCGTGGTGAGTGATGAAGAGCACGCCTGACACACTCGATGGCCTGAAAGGGCTCCCCTTTGATTCTCCAGTAAAATGCTGCCATGTTGTACAGCACCCAAGATGTCTTGTTCTGCAGCAAATAGACACACGCATCATGTAGAGTTTCTGTGTATCTATGTCTATGTGCAAGCACTTTAATGTTTGTCATTTTAAACAACATTATTTAAACTGGCAATATGTCATAATTATGTCACAAAAGGCTACTGGTTTAACAACCCTTAACATATAATAATATTTCACATGAAGCTCTCCTTTTGCTTTTATATGTAAATATCACTATTTTCACTTCTGCACCAACCAACTCCTACATGATCATACTTGTGACTTCCGAAAATCAGGTGGCTCTCAGTCTCTGAACAGGAGAAAGTTTGTTTGGTATGTGTACCAACAAATATTCCATTTCTGGAAAGAACCAAACACGTCAAGAGTTATCAGACAGGAAAATGTGATGGCATAAAATGGTTTGAGATCTCCTTTAATTCCCCTGTAGCACAGCACAACAGCAGGACACTGCATGCAGGCTTTCACACTGTCAACAAAATCTGATGTTAGCACAACTGTAGGACACTGCACGCAGGCTTTCAGACACTTGCCTGATATCAGCACAACTGTAGGACATTGCACACAGGCTTTCAGACACTCAACAAAGCCCAATATCAGCACAACAGTAGGCCATTGCACCCAGGCTTTCAGACACTCAACAAAGCCTGATATCAGTGCAATAGTAGGACATTGCACACAGGTTTTCAGACACTCAACAAAGCCTGATATCAGCACAACTGTTGGACACTGCACACAGGTTTTCAAACACTCGACAAAGCCTGATATCAGTGCAACAGTAGGACACTGCTCACAGGCTTTCAGACACTTGACAAAGCCTGATATCAGCACAACAGCAGAACATTGCAAACAGGCTTTCAGAGACTTGACAAAGCCTGATGCCAGTACAACAGTAGGAATTGCACACAGGCTTTCAGACACCTGACAAAGCCTGATGCCAGTGCAACAGTAGGATATTGCACACAGGCTTACAGATACCCAACAAAGCCTGATACCAGACCAGGCTGATGGTTTCCATGCCAGAGTTGCGGGCAGATGCAGTTGCACCTGGACTGAGAGGAGGCTGTGCAGGAATCTCCCATACCTTGTTAAGTGCCTCAAAAACCAGGTGGCCGTACTCGTCCACATTTTCACGATGGGTGATGGCGTTCTTCAGCCCCAGCTCTGGAGTCCCTGACAAGTTGCGCCTGTCTTTCAGACCCTGAGCAACCAACCAAATCAATATAGTTATTTGTCATAAAATACTAATACTGTAATAAGCTTTGATTTCTTCAGTTAAACTACACACACACACATGCATGCATGCACATACCTAAAGTTCCCATCTCTTCAGCTGTTATCAGACTCAATGTTAGGACAAATTACTACAAACCATGGATGTGAAAAGGCCGTAAATAAATATTTAAAAAAACATCTAAACATGTGGAAACAAACTGTTCACATGATTTATTTCTGGAGTATGTGGGAAATGACAGCATGCTACTAAAACTAGAAGCATATGCGTATGTTGTTGTATAATAAGCTGTAAACATGTTCACTTTACACAACAAAACTGAAGAACGCTCCCAGGAATTTCACTAGGATCAAGTCCATACTTCATCTTTTTCTCCCCCTCTTCAGCAATAGCAACACTATGGTGAATCCAACTACAGATGCTGCCCCACTGACTGCTTGTTTACATGTTGTGAATGTTTAGGCAAGCGTAAATCTTACAATGCTTTGTGCTCTCCTTCAAGGCAGTCAGACTACCAGCAATCTATTACAAATCAGCACAAGGCTCATCATACAATCTCCCCTAACTCTCTAGGCAAAGTAACAGTCTTTCTTTTGTCTGCATCCAGGTTTGGTGTAGGCCACACAATGTACAGTACACATCAAGAGGCAATGCGGACACAAAAATCAGCCCACGCCAAAAAAGAACCCCCCAAGGGATGTATGCCTGTGACAGATAACGCTTTGATGTACTTGTGTGAATGGTTTTGGGATGACTGTCAGCAAGCGAGACAGGAATGTAGCTCAAGTAGGCCCTTCCTGCAGGGCATCACACAGCAATGTCACTCAGTTGCAGCAATGTAAGTGCACAGTAACAAAGAGCATCAAGAAAAACGAGTCAACACAGATACGTCTATGTCACTCAAATTCCAAGTTCACCCAAACTGACAGTTATTTCATATGTCCTTCACATTTATCACATGCATCAGTACAGCACAATTTTGGGGGTGTCTGTAGCAGTGATACAATTACAGTATTTTCAAAAAGTTTGTTTCACAGTGTAACATTAGTTTTGGTCACCCAGATGTTTCTTGCCTGTGGGGCTTGATGCTAACATTATGTTCAGTTCAGTTCAGTTCAAGATGGTCTCTATGCACTCAGAAAAGTCCATATACATACACTTCATCCTGTCTCTCAAAAGTGTTCCCGACACTGCCTTTAAAACAGTTCCAATGTTCATCTGATTGACAATTAACACTATGTACCACAAACATATATGGTGGCATGCCATGCAAGGAAACTAGCTGCCATTAGAAAATCTCAACTGAAAACTTTATAATTACATCAGATCACAGTGCTGTCAAGTCTTGTGATAGCTTCAAAGAAGGGCAAAACTGTGTTCAACAACAAAAGGGAACCTCACCTCCAGATGCTCAAAGGCATGGACACTGAAGTCGAGGTCAGTGGCACTCTGGCAGTCTGGGGGCACAGGGGGAATGTTGGGCAGAGGTTTGTTGAGATCAACATGCTCCTCCGGTCTGCCAACACAAAGTTAAATGAAAGCAAAGGATTTTATACATGTATAATAAACAGGGCCAGTTGGGGCTGATCTAAAACATTCAGCATGCATACACACACACACACACAGACACACACACGCATGTGTGAATGTTTCTGACTCACTCTCCAAAAAGATGGCCTAATAGTAATACACAAAGGTAAAACAATTCACAAGCAAAGAAGGAAGGGATAACCTGTCCTCAAACATGTGCATGGGGCTATGAACTCAGATGTATGGTACCCAAATCAAGTTGAAGGTGAAGTAACTCAGTAAGATTCATGCCATTCCCTAAACCACATCAAAGTGTGAAGAAGTAATCCAAGACAGATAAAACATGCAGTCTATGTATAGATTCGTCAGAGATACGTCACTGAGTGGGCGGAGCTTGTCGGAGGTATGACATTGAGGGGGCAAGGCTATCTCTCTCCTGGTGATACATTAATATGAACAGCAGGGTTTAAGGGGAAAAAAAGGTCTTGCAAGATGGTCTCCCACCATTTTGGCTTAAACAAAGCTTATTCAACATCATGTACACGTGCACAACTGTCATAAGCACACCAGCATTAAAGTGTGGTCTCTTTCATCAGGGCTTCCACTGCAATGATTCTCTTGAACTCACCTGATCCCTTTGTTCTCCAGCGGCAGAACGGTGCTGATGTAGAGGTCAAACTCTGGCAGTGGTTTCCCTGCCTCTATGCAGTCTGGGTCGGTCTGGTAGAATCTCTGTTCCAGTCCAGCTGCACTCACAGGACCAGCCATTAGTTGTTGGTTTGACCAAAACTAATAGTCATTCAAATGCAATCAACACATGGTAGTTTGACCAAAACTAATAGTCATTCAAATGCAATCAACACATGGTAAAGGCAGGACATCTCTTGATTACCTATTGTGCAGTGTTTGTGATCAGATCACCATCATAACCACCATTATCCATATCATCAAAACTGATGTGCTTAATAACAAAAAGCCAAAAATAATTCTGGCAAAGCATGATGAAAGGCAGAATGTGTGTATATATATATACATATCCAAGATGCCAAACCTTGTAAAATAGGTAGCTCTCCTTTATGCTATATTCATCCTAGACCGAACTTAAATAGCGTCCTGGAAAAGGCTCACATTGAAGTTTTTGTTGAGTAAGAATACAATACAAATCATTTTTCACCCTTGAAAAAAATAGCTTTATACACACAATATAGTGCCCATGTTTAACAATTATTCAAACTAATCAATGTCTAAACTTGATTAGATTAGAACTTATCCCCAAAACCAATAACATGTTTCTGTTTCAAATATCTAACACTGTCATGACCTTGTCAAGAACAGGTGAAGCTACAAAACTACAATCACCATGCTACACGCAAACTTTGGCATTTATGTAATTTACACTGTCAAAGAAAACTGCAAAGTTTTGTTGTTGTTGAGTATTTATGTGTTAATGGATGACCAGCTGGTTGGCTGGAGAGTTAAAGACTGATCATAACAGACACAGTTTTACACCAGCAAAAAGATCTGAAACAGCTTTGTGTTAGTTTAAGATTAGTGATGACAAGCAACTGGTCTCTATATATATATATGAGTCTAAGACAAAAACAGTTTTTTCTGGCTTCATCATGACTATATTCACAAATTATCATCATCACTGGCAATCATCACCATGACCACAATAATATAAACTAGCACTGTTTCTTTGTCTCTAGTTCACAGTCATGTTTCAGAAAACTTTCATGTCCAACTGCTCAATTTCACCAAAGAAGATTATAAAGATAAAAGACAGCTGATGATGGCACTATAAGCATTTTTCTGTGTCATATACTGATATAAATGCTCATTTCTTCACAGTCACACATAAGGGAGATGCTTTTGGCAGAACAGCAGCTCAGTCTCAGTCAGTCAGTAAAGATGTCGGTCCTAGTGCATAAAATTACAAATGCAATCAAAGATTCCTTCAAATCAAGCACTCTTCTTAATACCCATTTTACCTTGTTTAAGGCACAATCAAACACAACATTAAATGAATGCATGTGTGTAGCAAAGGTTCTTTTAACCAAAGCAAGACTACAAAAGCAAACATCCCCTACCTGAATCCCTATCTTCATGGCGATCAATCTCATTTTTCCTGTTCAGCAGCTCCTTCTTCAAGTTCCCCAGCATGTGAGCACGCTCCTCTTGACGCATGAAGGCCACCAGGTCGTACGGGCGTCGCAAGTTAAACACAGAGTCCATCTGGAAACCAAACATAAAGTCTGAATTTTGTGCGCAGCAATATGCTGCAACAGTAACTATAGATGTCACTGAAGTCTTCTCAATCATGGTGCTGGTGGTGGCAGTAGTTTTGATGATAATGTTGGTGCCGTGTTACTAAGTTTGTAATTAACTTGTTTTGTATGCCCAGTCAACCAGGACAAGAGAGGCAGAGGAAGAATGTGTATGTTTGTGTATACACATGTGTGCACATGCAAGCATACATGTGTGCACATCACCACATGTGTATGTGCTCCATAAAATTGTATGAATAATCCCCCCCCCCCCCCCCCCCCACTTGTATGTATACATGTGTAGTATAGTCACTATCAGCACTCATGCTTCCATTTGGGCAGAGTTTCTGTGGGGTGCATTGTTGTGCACATGCTTTGGGGTATTTTTAGCTGGTAAGTGCATGTGTGTACACTTGGCACTGTGAACATGCATTAGTTTGTGCAGTTTTTGTCTTATGTATGTAATTATTTATAACATATACATATATACTTTTTATTCATTCATAATGAGTGGGTCTGCTGCTTGAAATATTTAGTGTAAATCAAGTGATCTCTCCAGTGAGACATATCACATGGGTTCTCATTCCCAGTTTACCAGGAATCAACTGTTAATTAAACAATCCAGCATGCCAAGCAAAACCTCACCCTGGTACCCCACTTGGTGACAACCTACAGAAGATAAGGTGATTAATACCAGGAGAGATTTAATCACTTCATAATAAATAAATAATCATATACAGTCACTGGTATATATATATATGCATGTGTCATTATTCTCACAGTATTTCAACCCCAACTAACATCAATACCCACTTTCTGCTACATTCATTGAGTGAGTGAGTGAGTGAGTGAGTGAGTGTGTGTGTGTGTGTGTGTGTGTGTGTGTGTGTGTGTGTGTGTGTGTGTGTGTGTGTGTGTGTGTGTGTGTGTTGTGTGTGCGTGCATGTGTGTGTGTTTCCATATAATACCTTAGGTGGGATTGTGCTCTACATGTGTATAGAATATCGTAGTTAGGTTAATATGTATCATGTGAGATGGTAAATGTACATTATTACTATAATTATGTAAGACAAGCTGGAGGCAGCTGGTTCTGTACTTTATCAGCATCAGTGAATGATTACTATTGTGTTGTGTGAGTTCACAATCAGACACACAGTTTAGTATTTACAGCCTTCAACTGAGTGAAAATCAAACTGTTCAAATTTCTTTGTACAAGCAAACACACACACAACTGAGTGAAAATGAAACTGTTCAAATTTCTTTGTACAAGCAAACACACACACACGCACACACACACACACACACACACACACACACACACACACACACACACACGCACACACACACACACACACACACACACTGCAGCACAAGTGATTCAAACTTACGAATGCACATTGAAATATATATACTGGGAAATCAGGTGAAGGTGATTTACACGTTCAATTAAATCACCACACAGTACATCGTATCAAAGCTGAATTGGAGTATTTATATATATAAGTGTGTGTGTGTGTGTGTGTGTGTGTGTGTGTGTGTGTGTGTGTGTGTGTGTGTGTGTGTGTGTGAGTGTGTGTGTGAGTGTGTGTGTGTGTGTGTGTGTGTGTGTGTGTGTGTGTGTGTGTGTGTGTGTGTGTGTTGAGAAGCATACACTGACACAGTGTTCTATTTCTAATACAAAACTAAGCCAGTACATGTTTTTATGATATATAATTTATAAACACGCATGCAACACAGCCACAGTCTCTTCAACAACAGCAACATGATAACATAGTTCAACACCTTTCACTGTTCACACTCACAGCTTAAGCAGTTCTTCCAACAACAAAGTATCACTGCATTGATAATAGACACATCCTGTTTTTTCCACTGAAATTCTAGTTGGTATTTCACATAATGACATAAAATAATACACTGTATGATTATTCTACTTCCAGGTTATGGCCATATTATTAAATTAGGCTGAGAATTACCCCCTCCCCCTTTTCCACTGTATACTTCACTTTTTCTTTTTCTTTCTCAGTATCACTGTCAGATAGCCTTTTGCTTTAATCTGCTATTACTAGCATTGGTGTCATTGTAAAGGCAGTTAAACTCATTAAAAAAGAAAAAGAAAAAAAGATGAAGAACAAGAGAACTGAGTGCTCTGAGTCTGTTACAGGTAGAGAACTGCAGGCACTGTTTGCCAATACCATGGCAAATGCCTGGGTGGACAGCATTGATCTGCAACTTGAAATGCATGAGTGGTTAACCAGCAAAGAGGCTGGGGTTCTATTCAATACTCAAGGATTTTGTTGTGTGCAAATCATTGTGCTGCTGGGACCGTGGCTGTGTAGTATGCACTGGCCCCAGGCCCTGTCAGCTCATGTCACTAGGCCAGTACTTAAAACTGTGCTTTAATATCATCACCTGGATCAGGAAGCCAGCAGAAGATTATGCACACTGAAAGTGAAACTGAACGCTGAATAATTTATAAATGTTATTGTGAATGTCATTCTCATTGTTCAAAACGCGACACTGTGACACTGACAGTAAAACTGTTAGTAACAGTGTTATAACCCGATATGTGAAATGGCCTGGTATTATATATATACTGGCACAAGCACCAGTACAAGATCTTATACTAGCACAGCATGCCTAATATGATATCATATAATGATATATTGGAGCAATGCCTGTGTGAGAGAAAATGTCTATCTCAAACTAGGTCGCACCAGTATTAACGGTCAACCTAATGTGTGACAGCCTTTTTATAGGCTTTCATCTTACACTGGTACACAGTGATTCCCTTCCCAATGTAGCACACAAGTATAGGCCTATATTAAAGCCACAAAACACATGGAGCGACTCCTCACTCAAAACCCCCATAGACCAATCATTGGGGAAATGTGCTGTCACTTTTTGTTGTAGTACACTGCTTTCACAATTTTCACTGAAGTCAGTGAAGAAAGGTTGTTGTGTGTGTAACTCTGTATGTAAGTATGCCCCCCTCCCTCCCTCCCTCCCCATGCTAGTATAAGATCTCATACTGCACCTGCGATGGTCTATTTTCCATTTTACCTGTCAGTTTGTAACAAAATGACCAATTTCTCTGTGGTAATGGTATAATAATTAATATGTTCTTTCTTAATTATTTCCACTCTTAGCCAGCTGCCTTCTCTCTTACTATGTGCACCTTTCTCTGTTCTCATCCCCAAAACTTTTCACTATTTATATCTCCAGCCCTGCAGTCACCTTTCTTATATTTCACATAACCTCTGCATAAATGTGTACACTTTCATTTGCATTACTATTGTTGTTGTTGTTGTTGTTGTTGTTGTTGTTGTTGTTGTGTGTGTGTGTGTGTGTGTGTGTGTGTGTGTGTGTGTGTGTGTGTGTGTGTGTGTGTGTGTGTGTGTTTGGGTGCATGTGTTGTTGTTGCTTTGTTTTTTGTTGTTGTTTTTCACTGTGTGTGTGTGTGTGTGTGTGTGTGTGTGTGTGTGTGTGTGTGTGTGTGTGTGTGTGTGTGTGCGTGCTGCAAAAAGGAAAGTATATTATGTTTCATAATATATATATGCATCACAATAGCTGTGCATACATACAGTATGTGTACTCTAGCATAATTTACATTGACAGATGGAGGCGGCAAGCTACACTGCATTGGCATCAGAAATGTATGCCAAATCAGAAATGACTACAAATATCATTACAATTAACAATAAAATATATGCCACTGTTACCAGTGTTAGTATGTATTGTCACCAAGCGCATTACATTTACTTGAACTAGCTTTAAGTTTAAGCTTTCAATTTCAACACAATCAATGAGTTTTCTTCTTCTTTTTATTACGGTCTATTTCAAAACAGACAAACTAACAACTTATGCTGTAAACATTTGCGATCCGAATTAACCCTGATATCTGAACACATTATCAGTAGCCCTCACAGTACAGTACTAACACGTGATCGACGGTCGTTTCTGTTGAGGTCTCAGCCACTTTATCAGCAACCGTTATAGTCTGAAATGCTCTTTGTGGACGCATAAAACAGATGCGTCCCATTGAACTCGCTGGTAAAACCAAACACAATCAACACATATAAAATAACAAACCTGAGACTGAAGCCTCCCATCTTCTGTTACAACCCAGTGAGTAGACCCACTAGTTATGGTACACTGTTGTAGCAGGAGTTTCAGAAACACTAACACAACGATGGACGACGCCATGTTGTGTTTCTGAACTCATGAATATTCATCTCGGACAGCAATTGCTAAACGTGGCATTCGCTTGGCTCGTTAGATGTGACGTCAATTTTCCGTCGTCTGCTCTCGCGCTTTGGTCTGTTTTGCTATAAACTTTAGAAAACAAAATGTCGGCTGTTAAATGTATCCCCGACGACAAAATTTATTTTTTATCCAACAGTAGGCGCCTTGCTGCCCCCCGGACATGATTACACGTACTGAAGCCAAAGCGACTCTCCCCCCCCCCCCCCCCACTCATCTTTACTTTTAAGAGTTTCGAGTCGTACAGTCATTTGTCCCTAATATGTCAACCCGACATCCGAGGACATGAAGCCCCACATCATCATCATGTCGGCTGTTGGGGTAAATAATCTTTGCGAAAGTGTGAAGTAGCTGATGTGAAATATTATATTTTCTCCTCTCCTGTCTACTTGTCAGCCAAGTTGATGCCTTTACTCTTCTTTTTGCCAGAGTCATACAAATAGAGGCAAAATCAAAGAAACCCAAAAGAACAAATAGTCATAAATCATATTTTCTTTACTTAGTGTCTGTTTCTTATTTCTTTTTTTCCTCCCTCTCTCTGTATCAGCCGGTGTGAAAGGTGTGTTGAAAAAATGCCATCTGTCATTGTATGTATTAAATGTCATGACTCGAATAACTTACTCTTCTAAGTCATTCTTCTTCTCTTTTTTTCTTCTTTTTTTCTTCCAGTTTCAATCAATAAAACTGAAGTACCAAAACACTCAGTCGTAAAACAAAAACACTGGTGGCCTATAGTATGGCGGCAGATCGAGAGCGTATATTCTTATCAGTAAAATATTAACTTACTGCCACTCAGAGAACAGACACTGAAAATCCATGACTGTTGAAAACAAATACATGACTGATCCATAGTCTGACTGAATAGGGCGGTGGCGGTACATTAATATTTTACGTATGCGTGCTCGTACAGGTCTCCCAGGAGGATCAAGTTCAACTGAGCCATGTTTTTCGCAGCCTTTCTCAGAGCTCAGGAGCTGTGTGAAAGTCGTGGTGGACGTCTGGCTGGGCTCCGTTTCTGTTGACGCGGTAAAGCAACACTTCAACCAACCAAGCAGCCTTTCTTCCGGCTGCAAACACAAGGGATCCAAACACATAAAGAAACTTGAGTCGGGTTAAAAAAGAAAAAAGAAAGAAAGAAAAGGCGTATTTAAAATGATACTGACACAACGTGCGAATCAGTTTCGGGCTAAGCCCCACTTTCTCAAGCCGCCGCGACAAAACAACTCAGTTAAAAGGCGAAACAGTGAATTTAAATGTAAGCTATTAGTAACCGCTTTCTGTTGTTACTGATGTGTTGGTCACATCTTTTGTGTATTGTCATATTAAATAAGCGGAGTTCTGTTTAACCCGGCTTTTGTGAGTTTGTCCATCTTGCGGTTTAGAACGTGAGCAGTCATCACTGAGTTGTTTCAGACTCTAGTTGTTGTTCGGTTGTTTGTGTCAGTGTGTTTTGGGGTGGTTTTTGTTGTTGTTGTTGTTTGGATTTGTTGTTGTTGTTGAGGGGGGGGGGGGGGATTTTATTTTTTTAACACAGCGGACTGACTGACTCGAAACACCTGCAGAGACTCAGCCATTACGCAGTGGCCGGGGACTGATGGCGCTGCCAACTCGCAGCTCAGAGGCCAGAAGTGATGGTGGCCGTGGCCGGAGGAAGCTGCCCGTCCATGGACATAGAGAGAGAGAGAGAGAGAGAGAGAGAGAGAGAGAGAGAGAGAGAGAGAGAGAGAGAGAGAGAGAGAGAGAGAGAGAGAAGTCCAAGTACCAGGCGACTCTAGCATGTCTTTCTGGTTATACTTCGGCCGTTTCACTTGCGTGCTACCGACAGACAATAAGCCAGGCGGCCCGAAGGTTTTTGATTTTTGTTTTACCAGCGTTTAACGTCCACACTGATAGGCCACATACAGCCTATTACTGAGGGACGAGAGCGGGGGTGTGGGTCAGTGGGGGGGTGGAGGGATTGAGTACCCATGGCCCGGAGTAGCCGTGCGCCAACCGCTTCCAGGACCCGTAAAGACCGTCAGCCATCACCGGAACAAGTGACTGATAAATTATTCAGATGGTGGGGACCCCGCCTAGTGAGTGCGAAGCAGCTTGTGTCAGTACTTGGCGACGCCGCAACTGATTACTATTTTAACAGCTGTGCGGAACACTGTCACGGGGGGCGGGGATAGCTCAGTGGTTAGAGCACCGGACTCGTGATTGAAAGGTCGCGGGTTCGAATCCCTGCTGGAACGGCGGGAGAATTTTCTTCTCCAGGGTCGACTTTCTGTGCTGACTCTTATTTCGGTATCCGTTCCACCCCCTATGTTACCGCAGTAGCACGTAAAAAATCCCGGTCATTCTGCCAAAAAGTGCTAAACACGCATACACCTTACGTATGTGGATTTTATTGAACCGTGCTTCGGCATTGGTCACAACTTGTCCCTAATATGTCAAATGACATCTGAGGACATTAAGCATCAACTCATCATCACTGTCACGACTAAGGCAGAACCAAACGTTGAAGCGGAACAACTCAGCAGCAAGACAATCCGCCCAGCTATGAGAGCCCAGCTCCAGCTACCTTCCTGTTCAGTACGCTCCTGGTCTCTCGTGGACTGCCCTACTGACTGATGTGGGACAACCTCCACAGAGACCACATACGGCGGCTGCCCGATTGGTTGGTGTGGGACTTAACCTCAACAGAGACCACATACGGCGGCTGCCCGATTGGTTGGTGTGGGACTGACTTAACCTCAACAGAGACCACATACGGCGGCTGCCCGATTGGTTGGTGTGGGACTTAACCTCAGTCAACAGAGACCACATACGGCGGCTCCTCGATTGGTTTGTGTGGGACTTAACCTCCACAGAGACCACATACGGCGCCTGCCTGATTGATTGGTGTGGGACTTAACCTCCACAGAGACCACATACGGCGCTGCCCGACTGACTGATGTGGGACAGAAACCACATACGGCGGCTGCTCGATTGATTGGTGTGGGACTTAACCTCAACAGAGACCACATACGGCGGCTCCTCGATTGGTTGGTGTGGGACTTAACCTCCACAGAGACCACATACGGCGCTGCGCGACTGACTGATGTGGGACAGAAATCACATACGGCGGCTGCCCGATTGATTGGTGTGGGACTTAACCTCAACAGAGACCACATACAGCGGCTGCCCGATTGATTCGTGTGGGGCTTAACGAGTCTACAGAGACCGCATACGGCGGCTGCCCGATTGATTCGTGTGGGGCTTAACCTCTACAGAGACCGCATACGGCGGCTGCCCGATTGGTTCGTATGGGATTTAACGGCCTCCACAGAGACCACATGCAGCGTCTGCCTGGTTGGTGTGGGCCTTAACCGCCACAGAGACCACATACAGCGGCTGCCCAATTGGTTGGTGTGGGCCTTAACCACCACAGAAACCACATACAGCGGCTGCCCGATTGGTTGGTGTGGGGCTTAACCGCCGCAGAGACCACATACAGCGGCTGCCCGATTGATTGGTGTGGGGCTTAACCTCCACAGAGACCACATACAGCGGCTGCCTGATTGATTGGTTACTGGCACTGGTTTACTGCTCAGTTGTCTCAGAAGAGATCCTGGCGGGGACGCGATCCCTGGGCAGGAGATTCACGCTACACTGCCACCACCAGAATGACTCCTGCTTTCAGATGGGCAACGATGGGAACCACTTTAATGTTTCATAATTGTGAGGGACAAAGTCACAAGGCCGCAGTGTCCACACTGAGACCACAACTTTTGAAGAGAAAGGAGAGCCGAAGTCGGCGGTATCGAACCGACGTCTAGTCTCTGCTTACCAGGCTAACACGCCTTACCGCTAGGCCAAACCTGCTCACAAAACTGACGGTTGCCCGATGATGATGATGATGATGAAGATGTGGAGCTTAGTGGTTTCAGTGTTTGTTTTTAGGTGTCGGGCTGACATATTAGGGACAAAAGTTGCCCGAACTTCATGGGTCGACTATATGACGGTGGACGGCGAACTGGGGGTGGGGTGGGGGGTCTGCCCGAACTTGCCGCCGGCTTAGCAGTGTGTTTGTGTTGTACAGCTCCACCACAGCGTGTGTTTGTGTTGTACAGCTCCACCACAGTGTGTGTTGTACAGCTCCACCACAGCGTGTGTTTGTGTTGTACAGCTCCACCACAGTGTGTGTTGTACAGCTCCACCACAGTGTGTTTGTGTTGTACAGCTCCACCAGTGTGTTTGTGTTGTACAGCTCCACCAGTGTGTTTGTGTTATACAGCTCCACCACAGTGTGTATTGTACAGCTCCACCAGTGTGTTTCTGTTGTACAGCTCCACCAGTGTGTTTGTGTTGTACAGCTCCACCAGTGTGTTTGTGTTATACAGGTCCACCACAGTGTGTTTTGTACAGCTCCACCAGTGTGTTTCTGTTGTACAGCTCCACCAGTGTGTTTGTGTTATACAGGTCCACTGCAGTGTGTATTGTACAGCTCCACCAGTGTGTTTCTGTTGTACAGCTCCACCAGTGTGTTTGTGTTATACAGGTCTACCACAGTGTGTATTGTACAGCTCCACCAGTGTGTTTCTGTTGTACAGCTCCACCAGTGTGTTTGTGTTATACAGGTCCACCACAGTGTGTATTGTACAGCTCCACCAGTGTGTTTCTGTTGTACAGCTCCACCAGTGTGTTTGTGTTGTACAGCTCCACCAGTGTGTTTGTGTTATACAGGTCCACCACAGTGTGTTTTGTACAGCTCCACCAGTGTGTTTCTGTTGTACAGCTCCACCAGTGTGTTTGTGTTATACAGGTCCACTGCAGTGTGTATTGTACAGCTCCACCAGTGTGTTTCTGTTGTACAGCTCCACCAGTGTGTTTGTGTTATACAGGTCTACCACAGTGTGTATTGTACAGCTCCACCAGTGTGTTTCTGTTGTACAGCTCCACCAGTGTGTTTGTGTTATACAGGTCCACCACAGTGTGTATTGTACAGCTCCACCAGTGTGTTTCTGTTGTACAGCTCCACCAGTGTGTTTGTGTTGTACAGCTCCACCAGTGTGTTTGTGTTATACAGGTCCACCACAGTGTGTATTGTACAGCTCCACCAGTGTGTTTCTGTTGTACAGCTCCACCAGTGTGTTTGTTTTGTACAGCTCCACCACAGTGTGTGTTGTACAGCTCCACCAGTGTGTTTCTGTTGTACAGCTCCACCGTGCGTGAAGTGCATGTATGCAAGGATCTTGGTTTTTAAAAAGGTCGATTTAGCTTGTTGCAAACATGAACAAGTATTACGAAAGAAAATTATGATGCTGCCACCATGCACCAGCTTTTGAAGAGGCTTTCTAAAGCTGATTTTTTTTTTTTTTTTAAAGTTAAAAAGCATTTTTTATACCTTTTTAATACATTCAGTAAATCGAACCACAGATAATAACAGTTCAGTTTAAGGTAATATCTATGCACTCGGAAAAGCCCCTATGCACTCTACCCCGTCTCTCAAAAGTTTCCCTAAAGTTGCCTCTGAAACGGTTCCAATGTTCATTTGACTGACGATGACCTTCTCTCGTCCTTTCAAGAAAGATCGTCTAGCACTTCCTCTTTCCGCACCTCTCTCCACCAGGTGATCGATGGTGTGACTGATGTCCTTAGCTTTGTGCCCGCAGGTAGTGTCTCAAGCTTCTCAACATTTCAGATCTTCCGAGAAGCAAGCCACTTCCGAGAGTATTAACGATTATCAGGACTGGCTGTGTGACACCACTTCCGATTATCAGGACTGGTTGTGTGACATCATCAACTGTCACAGCTGACGTACCCGCGGCCGTGTTATCTTGTTCATCGGGCGATTCGTCCAGCCCAGTCTTACATTTCCCTGTGTAAAAACCTGGATGACGAACTATCAACTGCAATTACTAAACAAACGATCTTGACTGCAACATAAAAAGCTTCTCGACTTCAATTATGACACCGTCCCTAATATTAATAAGCCACCTCGCTTCTATGGACGTAAAACAAAATGTTTACTTTAAGTTAAAAAAAAAAAAAAAAAAAAAAGGAGAGAGAGAAAAAAAAGAGACCCTCAGTCCATCAACCTTGAAGGCTGTGACAGTCAAATCTGTCTACACAGTTTGCAACCTATTTGTCCCACTTGATCTAACCCTAGTTTTCCAAAATTAAATCACCTTCGTCGAATCAGTGCACAATGCAATTATATCTCTGAAGGTGTCACCTGTAATCCTCAGTCCCTCAACCTTGAAGGCTGTGACAGTCAAATTTATCTACACAGTTTGCAACCTAGGTGTCCCACTTGATCTAACCCTGGTTTTCCAAAATCAAATCCCCTTCGTTGAATCAGTGCAAAATGCAATTATATCTCTGAAGGTGTCGTTAGAAAATATGCCCTTTTTCTTTTTCAAAATTAGATTACTGCTCCCTTTTGGCGAGCTGCCATATCTTCTTTCAAAACTCCAAAATGGCCCAGAACGATACTGCCAGACTCATTTTCTGAAACCCAGATATGCTCACTTCATTTTTCTGCTTCACTGGTGATCCACTCAACACAGAATCGAATACAAACTCGCGTTCAAGTCATCTCTGATATAGCCGCCATCTGAATCTCTGAGCTTCTTCACCTTTACACTCCTTCCTGCCCTTTCTTCTGTTCTTTTTCTAACAGAGAAGTCAGGCAGAAAAAACAAATGGTCACCATTCTCTCAAAAACAAAATGACCACTCTTCAGTCTCAATCATTCTTTCAAACACAAAATGGTCACTCTTCTCATCATACAGAATGGTCACTCTTCTCATCATTTGTTCAGAAACAAAGTCCACAATAGCTTCTTCCCTTTTAATGGTCAGCACAAAAGCAACATCATATCAACAGCACTACAACGTTTTCCAATTCCATCACTTTCACAGCCAGTCTCCCATAGCTGGAATAGTCACAATCCATTAACCACCAGAACTACTTGTTTGCTGTCTTCTTCTCTCCTAGTTGCTTAGTTAGGCAAATGCCTAATTACAAAAACAGAACTGACCTAATTTTCCTTCTCTCCAGTACATCTCCCCCCCCCCCACTCCAACAGCTGTATCCAAATTTCTTTACAAAGCCCTGCAAGGATGGCTAAATAAAGGCTGCATGGTCACATGACCCAGTTGTTTAGTGTCAAGATACCAATATCCGCAGTTTTTTTCTTTTTAAAAATGATGCAATCAACTTTAACAAGCAATTAGAACTGCACTTCTGTGATTACATTCAACCACAGATTATCTTTGTGTCTTCGTTTGCAGTCCCAATCAAAACTATTAGCTTAACACTCACACTTTACTGAAATATTACATTCCTATCTAGAAACCTAGAACGAACCAAGTTTGCTGGTGAAACACGACATTCAAAAGAACAAATTCCAACTAACTTTTCCACCGGTCACCTTGGTCAGTGTTTGCCATCAACAGTTCAGACTACAGTAAACAGTTTGAATTCAAAGTTAGTTAGTTGGTGCTTCGAGCCCAGTCAACCAAATAGGGTTATATCAGAGATACTGAATTCAAAAACACTGTATAATCCATACAAATGATATACTCCACCTTCAAACTGTATTTCACAATTTTATTTCCACAATGTACTAGCTAAACATAGATTCCGCTTGGTTCAAATTCATGTGCCAGGTTCAGAACATGGCTACCCATGCACTCAATCAGCATGGGATATCTCAAAAAGTCCTCTTTGTTGATCCAGTATCACTGCTGGTTACCAAATAATTATGGTATGTATCTTGCAACTGGAAATGAAAAACATGGAAAAATTATTTCCATGCCAGCAAATGGGTCATGAAAACCAAGCAAAAAAAAAAAAAAAAAAAAAAAAAAGCCCAACAACAAACATGTTTTTTTTACAAAAAACAAACAAACAAACAACAATTCAGGCAGATTACAGGACATGACCTCCAATCTATATTTAATGCAGCCTGACCCCATTTTTCCAGTTGGCTTTCAGCCAACCCTACAAATACACTAGACTACACTAGACTACACTACGCCAGTGGCTGAACGACTTCATAATGTTGTACCATGAAAAGCAAGCAAAAACAGCAGATGCACTAAACAAATGGAGTTTGAGCAATTTTGACAATGACTGCTTTACACTGAGACAGGGAGAGAAACAACATGCTTACTGTCGTGTAATAAAATAGTTCCAGTATTTCTGATGACTACACTGCAGACAGAGAAGAACAACGGAAGCACTTAAGTATAATAAGATAGTTATTATACTTAAGTAAGTGCTTCTGTAAGTATAAGATAGTTACAGCAAATCTGATTCACACACAACCCCCCCATAAGATAGTTATTATACTTAAGTAAGTGCTTCTGTAAGCAAATCTGATTCTGACTGCTTTAAACAAAGACATGGACAAAAACGAAAGCACTTAGTGTGGTATAATGAACTGCAGCTACATCATCATTCCTGAATAACAATGATTTATTTCTAGCCATGATAAAAGCCCCTGCAGCTGACTGGGCATTAAATATCAAGAGTGAAAATATTTTGATTGCTACTTTTCAAACAAACAACAACAAAAAACAGTTACTCTCTGTATGTTCCTGATTGGCTGCCACACCAGAATCAAGTTACATGCTTGGCTGCTGAAAGCATCTGCTTTGCAGCTGCAAGTATAGAAGAGGATCACTGTGCACAAGTGCGTAATTACCATTCCAGCAATGCATCCACTGTAGTTAGCACCATGTAGCATGTGCTGAACTGACCTTTCACCTATTTACCTGGGAGCTTAAAACACAAAACAGCTAATTATCTGTTTTCAGTGTTCAAGGCAGGTTACAGTCTGACCAGTCTGTTACACAAATAATACACTGCTATGAATGCATCTACAGTGCTATGCTTCACTCTTCACATACAAGAAGAGCATTTTTTGGTTCTGTTTGTGCTCAGTGTTGTTTGGTGGGATTTCTGTGTTTGTTTTGGCTATTTTGGGGGGTTGGGGTGGCATTCAAGATTACAACTATTATCTCACCAGAGAGAAAAAATTATGATGTATAATATAGACATTCACAAAACATATAATGCAAGCACACACAAACCTCCCACAAATGGTCAGAACTGGCTCACTAGTGACAGTCAGTACTTCTAAGGTGCAACTCCAAGATAAAGAAACAACTAGGGCTGGCTACAACAGGTAAACACAAGCTTACAAAAGATGATCATATGATTAATAAATAAACACATGGAGATGGTGACTAGGCAATGGTTCTCTATAAACTTATAAGTTATCCAACAGATTGCCTCCTGAGTATGGAGAAAAACAATGAGCTTTGGAAAGTTTATAAAATGTTTTCATAAATTTGGCTTGGATAGTTGAGCAAAATGATCAGACTATATCCCCCAGTGGAGTAACGTTTTTTGTCTTTAATTTAAAGGGTAACATTGGTAAAACTTCTGAGACAGGACAGAGTGCATATATATGGGCTTTTCTGTGCACATAGATACCATTTTGAACTTAAAGGGGATCCAAGTGAAAAATCATCAGACTTAGTAGTAGTTTTTATTTTTTACTCCAATTTATGACTTGGTTTGTTAAAAAAAAAATGAAAGTAATGAAAAGACAATTGTGTCTAGCAATCTGTGTGATGTGATGAACAAGGCCAACATGTGTAGAAGAAGTGTCAACTACGCCACAAGCTATGCTTTTCTTTTGTTTCACTGATAATGAGTGAACTTGCCCCTGAGGAGCCTAAATTTGAAGCAAAAAAATGACTTGAACCACCAAAGGCTGTAAATGGAAATATTTGCACATTTTCTAAACTTTCAGGCCAATCTTCACATGCACATTTTCTAAACTTTCAGGCCAACCTTGTGTGTGTGTGTGCGTTTCCAAACAATACTTTATGTAATTGTTTTGGTAGGACTGTGCTCTATGTGTGCATAGAATATTGTATTTAGGTTAATATGTATCATGCGAACGCTCGGGGCGTTGATGAGTGCATAATAAACGTACATTATTATTATCAATATGCATCCTTGCTTTGGATCCCCTTTAAGTCAACTTATTCCACAGTGCCTTCAAACCTAACTCAATGTATAGTAAATGGCTAGGAAATATGTTTTGTATGTAGAAATCAGACATGAGAATGTAATGAAAATGACAGCAACACACACACACAAAAACACACAAAACACCACCATGAAGTCCTGCTGTAACACACATGCAGAGGTGTTCACACTCACCAATTACCGCCAGACCATTGGCTAAGATTCCTATGCCCAAGTCCAGCTATTGGCTAGGATCAGTGGGTCTATTTTCTGGGACACTGTAGTGCACATCGAAAAAAACTAAAAACAAATAAAGACTTAGGTGACACAGAGGAAAGGACCACTCTATTAAACTATGTAAACTTTGTGGTGTCAAAATATTTCATTACACTTTTCTACACCTAGCGGTTTTGCACCCAAGTCTGGGCAAGTAGTAACACTAAGAGGGGGGTCAGTGCATGAGTGTGGTCACAAACATAACTTCGTCTGCATTGTTAAACAAACGAAACATGTGCCTCATGAATAATGAACATTTTACCAGGAAACAGAATGCTGGGAAAATCAACCATTGGTGAAAAAGAAACAAAGTCACATCAAGTTAGTTTGCAATTGGATTTTAATGTTTTGTCAACCTCAGGAAAATCAAACTCTGTCATAAGCAAATGCACACTTCAAAAGTCTTCTCACCCTTTCCCAATCCACAAATCCAATCCCTACACGAACACAAAACAAAACATGCATACACAAACATCAGACACAATTTTTTGAAAAGTTAGTCCCTTTAATATTACCCCTGTTAAAAGAGCACACAAGGCTAGGACATGCTGACCATTCTGTCTAAATCACTGATACCAGATTAAAGAAAAATATAAAAAGGAATGGACAGAAACACTCCAAAATATTTTTAAACTGTATAAAATTGCATAATGGCAAATACCAGCGCCATATGGCAGCAAGCTGCACATACTACCTGCCATCTCCTAGCTGCTCAACAAGCGCCATACAAACAGGCCCAACTATTAGAAAAAATTGTTTGAGAATTTCTGTAGAAGAATAAAAGAAGTCAGGAGAATAAGCACACACAAAAAACCTATATGTATATATATGAGAAGAGAGGATAGAACAGCAAGAGGAACAGGCAGAAAAACAGGAAAGGACACAGGAAAAGGAAATCAAATGACAGCATTGAGATTCCAGACAGCAGGGAGGCATCAGAGGAAGTCACATCAAGAATCGACGAAAAAGAAACAAAGCTACTGAACAGGATTGGGTAGAGGGAAGTGGGTTGGCTTTGTTTTCTTTCTTTCTTAGTTTCTTCTTTTGTTTGGCTTCCTTGAAAGACACAAAGGGTTAAAATGACTTCATGAGATATGACAATAGAAATCGCAATGTGCAAAACTCTAAAGAAACAAAAGCCTTCTATTTTTTCAATTTTTTTGAGTGCAATAAATTCTAGTCAATCACAAATTAGTTTTATTTCATTTGAAAGAAAATGTATATATACTATATGCAAGCAAGTAACATAGACTGGATATTAAAAAAGCATCAGAATTCAACATACAACAGAGATGCAACCGGTGACAATGAGTTTTATTTCATTTGAAAGAAAATGTATATACTATATGCAAGCAAGTAACATAGACTGGATATAACAAAAGCATCAGAATTCAACATACAACAACAGAGATGCAACTGGTGCCAATGACACACAAGCGCTCAAAAGCAAGCCATATCACTCCATGACCAACTGTTTAAATGAACTGTCACTCTGATTATAAAAGAAATAATAAAAGATGGCACTCGCATAGTGCAAATCTTTCCAAAAGAACAAAAACTCAGTGCTAGAAATGGGCAGAAAAATCAAACCAAGAGGGAAAAAGAAAGGTATGGAAGAACACACATAAAAGAAAACAGAAAAGTATGGGAGTGTGTACATGTACAAGCCAATTTTAGTAGGCACAAAGCAGAGCTAAAACTAAAAGAGAACAGTAAATTCATTTTGCAGCTTGGTATGATACAGTGCAAGCAATCTTTCTTCACCTGACAAATACCGGTCACATGACCAAATGACAATGACTGTTAAATGCACAGGCAACTGTTTCCAACGAAATCTAGTAACATGTGTCTTGCACAGAAAATAGTCACTTTAGTGACTCAAGAATTCACCAAATTTCAAACCTACATGGATTGTTTCGTTGTCAATGATGAAGACTTGTGTGTTTTTTACACCCAGTCAGCCATGACAGTTATATCTGGGTGAAGAGTCAAGACTTCCTGTGACCAAAACAAGGACAAAAGCAGTAGAAGTAATTGTATTTATTTGTTCAACAGCTGGTGGTATAAATCAGCAACAGGGACAAATAAAAGTGACACAGACGTCATAACCAGCCAAAATTGCCCAAAGTGACATAAAAATTAAACACCCTAGGTTATGACCAAGCCAAAAAAAGAAAAATTACTCCTTTAGCAAAATGGTTGAGGTCATTCAGTGATATGATTTGTTGACGATGCATTCATATCTCAACCAAAACTAGGACACTCATCCAGAGCCAGGTGAGATTTTGCATGTGTATATGATTTTCCTGCACCATTGTATAGCATCCCCAGCTGTTCAGGTCAGAAACTGTTGCCCTTACTGGTCTAAGAGTAAGAAGGAACCAAATCAGCTGGCAAGAATTTTATTTTACGTCTTACCAGTTTATACATCTCAACAACAAAAAAGAACCAAAAAAAGAGCCTGTGGGCGTATTTCCACACAGGGAAGAACGAAAAAGTGTTTGTGGGCATATTTCCAAACAGGGAAGAAAAAAGCAGCAACAAGCATAAAACGTGCATGTGTCATTAATTTCCATGACCAAATAATATCCACATATTTTTGCAGGCATTCTTACGCTGCAAAACCCCAAAAGAGACTGGTAAATGACTTGTAGCATGAGAACCATCAGTGTTCATATCAGGAATCAAGCAATAAGAACGGTTACACAGGTAGTAAGCACAATTTACAGTAAGACATATTATACAAAATAATAATGCATGCACTACTGTTATGATAATCAAGTATATCCTGACTTCTTTTTACTAAATACTTGTGTATGTTGTAAACAAAATGCACATTCCACAGGATAACACTTTACAAACGAATATGCAATGGTAAATCATTTTGAACTAAATGGACATGCCTCAGTAAAAATAATAATAACTGAACTACATGCACGTATGGCTTTGTAAAATGTTTTGAAGTTAATGTATATGCCTCAGTAAAATGTTCTGAATTAAATTAGTAAATGCATATATATCGCAGTAAGTTTTTTTTTTTTTTTTTTTTTTACTAAACTGCGTACATACCTTAGCAAAATATTCTAAAATAAATAAACATACGCCTCAGTGAAAATACAATCAATGTAAAGAAAAATCAAAATGCAAAAAATGTGTATATATAATATATAGTGCTAAGCCAAAACATTTAATACACACAGGTGGGAAGAAACAAAAGGTGATAGGCAGAGTCTATGAAAATACTAACATTAAGGTTTAACAAGGGCGGAAAATCAAGTCACATGCCAGTCATTTCAGGTCCAAATGTATTTAAGACTAAAAACTTTAGTTTGCCTGAAACATGCCCTTTGTTCATTTTATGTTGACAGTTGTACTGAGATTATATCAATAAAACGTCATTACTTCAGTGTATAATATGGCACTGCACTGGACAAAAAAAGAGAGAAAAAAAAGGAGAAAAGATTGCACAGAGTTCTTTTGTATTCTTTTTCAATTTTATGTGTCAGATGCATTCTGCTGATGCAAATGTGGCGATGACTGACAACTTTACTAGCATGGACAATATGGCACCAGAAAAAGTTATTTTATCTTCATTCAATTTTATGTGTCAGACACATTCCACTGATGCAAATGCATCCAAGATTATGTCTTTAGTTTGTCTAAAACACATTGTGCATTCATTTTCTGAATTATTAATGAAGTATTACAGCTTACAGATCAATGTCTACAATAATGATGATCAACAAGTAAGAACATTCTTTCTTGCTCTAAAAATGTATCTCATTAAAATGGGTCAATCCACAGTAACAGACTGCCCACAAGTGTGTTCTATTTTATTATGATCATGATAAATTACAGGCTGAATAAACAGACAGGCCTAGTTCAGTTCTCAATCTGTCTCATTAAATTCCACAAAAAGTCACCAGTTCATTACTCAAACTGTCTTTTCTGGGGAAAAAACATGTAGCTGCAGGAGCTGTGCTACCAAATCTCTGTGTATGCCCTCATGACTTGCTCTGTTTGTGGTGGACCTTCAGATTATCACAAGGCCATTTGGACTTCACAGTTTGGAGGCTCCTCTAGGTGAACTGTGATTTCTGCAAAGGGCAAACCAGTAGCATGCCAGGCTTTACAGTGGCAGTGTTTTTGTTTTACCAATCATATCCATTAATTCAATTTACCATCAGGCTTCATCCATCACAAGCATGCTGCAGATATGGAGTTTTTGAAAAACTGAAATAACAAATCAGCTATGGAGATGAATAATTACAGCAGCCTCTTCAAAGAAAAGCAAGCCATGCCAAGTAAAGACACATTAGCTAAACCTTTGTTCAAACTGAATGCCATTCTGATTGTTTACACAGAACAGACATTAGACTGCAATGAAGTACCCCCCCCCCCCCCCCCTCCACAACAACCCCATTTTCTAACACACCAAGACCATGGGATTTTGCCAGTCTTCACAGGGAGGTCACTCTCTGAAACAGTCTGATACACAAGCAGTCTGAAGCATCTCATACCTAGGATGAATCACCAGCATGGAAAAAAGCCATTGGTCGAGCTACTACTACTAAAGGTCATTCAGTACGTTTGAAATCACCTGTGCTTAGCTCACATAATTGGCAGTATCATTCAAGAACCCTTGCAGCTGCCATTTCATTAAGAAGTGTCCATCTATAAAGAAAACAGACTCAATCCATGCATGTCTACTTTCATTTGGCAAGAGGCTCATTTAAGACTCAATGGGCAACTTGGCGGCAGATTGCCCTGCTTGGTGGCACTGGGCATATTTGGGGTTTGACAAAGCTCAAGTCAGCTGCAAATGATCTCCCCTACGCTAGCCAGGCGGCGCTGGGCCTATTGGGCAGTGCAATGCTCAAGCCAGCAAAGTCGCTCATTCATGCATGTTTACTTTCATTTGATGAGAGGCTCATTTCCTTTGAAGCGTAACCTATCTTTGGGCTAGACATTTAAGCCAAATTGTCTCATAAGACATACTTTAAGGTACCAGAATCCCAGGGGGTGTGACAGAAAGAGCCCATACCCGAAGCTGCACTGCCACTACTTCAAAATGTTTTTGCATAAAAGGGGTTTGTCCATGATTTTTACTCCTAAATTCCCAAACTTTTGGGGAACTTGAAGACCATTTTCCCAGACCAAGCTATTGTTCATGGCTGATGGAAAACGTCTTCCCAGACCAAGCTATTGTTCATGGCTGATGTAAAAAGTACATGTCCAGTTTAAGGATGGCAACTGTTGCCTATGTAGTTGACAACATTCATTTTGTGTTTTCTTTTATTGTCATCAATCACTTGGCCACCCAGCTTTTGGGGGTCTTTATTCCTAAATCCCCCATTCTGCAGATTTTCTGTTGCCCATTATTATGAAATTCCCAAACTGTTCAGCCAGGCTAAAAAGGTATCTCAGTTTTTCATTTTTTTTAAACATATGAACGCTGGTCCACAAGCACTCCAATGTCATCCTTTTTTTTTCTTTTCTTGCATGGGCTGTGAAGGATGAAGTTGCTAAGTCACATTTGAAGTGATCTCCTGTAAATAGCATTTTGATTTCACCATGAATTATCCTGATTTACTTTGCATCTTATCCTCGTGCTGTCTGGACGTATCTTAATCAAGTCTAGGGACATAAATTTGCATTGTATAAAAGTTGAAAACTTATATATCACTGAAAAGATTATTGGTGTTTTATATCGGATCAAAATACAAAATCAGTGCCTGCAATGTATGTAAACTATTAGAAGCTGTAAACATGGCCAAAAAAAGAAGAAAAAGGAAATTAACCTGAGATTTATCACAATGCACGCACCTGCTCAGCAGATTGCATGCAGGCAGTCACCAGGAAATGTTATGCATTTTCTAGGTGTAGGGGTTTTGTATGATGTGATATAGGTGTGTGTTATGCATGTGTGGATCATGTATATGTATATGTGTTTATTGGTAGTCTGGATTTGATCACTTTATTTCACCCCTGACAGAAAATAATAACATCTCAAATTGTGTATAAGGGTGGGTCACTCAAAGCTTGAAAGCATTTGCAAATAAATCTTTGACAACTGAACTCATTTCAGAGATGCAGCGATAAGCTATGGTAGCTTATCGCTGCATCTCTACTATTTCACTATCATCTTGAAATTCAGCTGGAATTCCATTCACTCCATTGCTAACACCATTCACATGGTGAGAAGCCCCTTTCTTTCCACTGACAAAGCCATTCTTCAAACCATTGACACTTGGTTTCTGATGAGAGGTCTGGTGAATTCCATTCACCACACCATCATGTCCATTGATCGTGCCACTATGAACACCATTCACTTCGGCATCCACATTTGCGTGCACATGGGTGCCACACTGCTTCAAGGTGTCTGAAATGGTTTCCGTTTTGTATTCAAGCAGCATGTGGTTGACAGGGGCCAAACCGACACAAGCCCGCAGAATGTTCTCGATGCAAGCCCGCTGCCGGAACAGAGCATTGATGACTGGAGTTCCTGGGGGGACCAGCGGAGCTTTGCACAGAAAGGAGAGGATGGACAGCACAGGGTGAAAGGTGTGCAGTGTGGATTCCGATCCAATGCGGTACTGGATACGCTGACACAGCTCCGTCAGAATGATAAGGTCAAGGATGAGAGGGGCAGCTAGCAGCGAATCTTCACAGGTGTTGTGGACAACAAGTGTGTTGCGACCACCCATCATGATCTCCGAGGTGTACTCATCCATGGCACGCTTGGAGTCGCCTACAAAGGGCACGTACTTGATGACGACACAGTGGTCTGGTTTCTCACCAGGCTTGTACAGCAGGGAGTTGGAGGCCACCATATCATCCACAACATTGCTCTTGGAAATCTGTAGACAATGAAATAATAACATTTCTGTGTAAAAAAACAAACTTGTTTGCTTTAGAATCTATATGGCTTGAGAAGACTAAATCCTGTACATTTTGTAAATTTGGACACAACAGGCCTCTACATATAATGTATACCCCCTTTTTCCTTGTATTTGTGTGTCAACCCACTTGTCCCCAGACCAGCCGCTGCCCTTTTGGTATGAAATCCCATGTGAAGGGAAGTCAAATGATCCCGGTATACAACGTTAAAAATCAATAACAAACACCAAATAAAAGATTCAGATCGCTTCACATTTTTCCCAGTTTGCGAATACATTGTTCTTGTATGTCCAACAGGTTTTGATTTTTTTCATTAAAAAATAACAGCAGATTTTTTTTTTTAAATCCCAAATCAGAAATGTCTGCATCTGAATGTCGGGTTTTAGGGTGCCTACAGAGTAACCAACAGCAAACATTTTTTTTTTTTTTTTTTTAATCCAGTTTGAATCTCCAAAAATGAAGCTCTGTGAGTTTGTTAGGGTGCACAGGATCAGCGACTGAGCCAAATTTGCAATTCAAATCTCGAAGGATGAAGCTCCAATGCACAGCTAACAGCAGGGCTTTTGTTCATTTTCGTGCATCAATCGTGTGTCCATCTCGCAACTTTGAAAATCCACAGCATCTCTCAAACTTTGAACAAAGGACATTGCTGATGTAGTGAACAATAGCGGGAACGAGGCTGCAAGTCTCGCAAGAATCCTGTTCCTATTTGCATAAACTGGGATGCCAGTATGAAGCGTCTGTTAAGAGGCCATTACCAGGCGATCTGGGGTCACACAATAAGGAAAAAAGTGGGCGGTGATGGGCGGTCTGGGGCAAAGTGGGTTAATTGAGTGGAGAATACTTTTCTTCTCCAAAACCAAACATTCCTTGGAAAGTCTGTAGGTATCAAGTCAATTTTTTCTTCTACCTCATAGTCATTGTCTTGTTACATTGAGTATTAATTAGATAATATCAGGTTTGTTTATCCCTTCTTCTAGGCTGGTCTGTATCCATTGCAAATCTCTCTTATTACAACTTTCTTGATTTTCTTCTTGGATTAGTTTTCTTCTTCCACAAGAAGTAGCCACAATCACCATTTTGATTATTCTGTTACTAAAGTGCATTACTAGTGCGTTTCATGCTACCAGCAATCTGGCCTTCTCCCAACAAAAGATGGACAAGGGACCTTCAACATTTGCAACAATCTTGGTGTAAGCTGTGCATACAAAGGTGTGACAGGCACTGACAAACCCGCACAAATGGCGGCATGGAAGAATCGGAAAACAGTCCTTCACTCTGTCGTGTCCAGGAGTTGAACCCTTGGCCACTTGATTAGCACCGCATCAGCAAAACTAGTGCATCTTTTCCCCTGAGTTGGCTCACTCACCTCCTTGGACCTGAAGGTTTGAGGAGCAGAGAGGTTCATGCCATCATTGTTGCCTAGATGATTGTAGCTGACGATGCAGGTTGGCTTGAGCCCTGCCCCCACCAGGAAGTCCACCAGGACTGACTTCAACTTTGTCTGTCCTGACTTGAAGTCATCACCTGCTATGAACACCTGAAAAAAGGTACAGGAATATGCCATTGGCAAACATCACACTTGTGCTTTCATAAAGATGCATAAAACAGATCAGATAAGAAGATGGTGTACTCATAAGTGTTACGTTTCTTTTCTTTAAAATTTCTTAAACTGTAGTCAGTTTTAAATTTTGTCAAATAAAAAATAAAAGTGGAACAAGCTGGGGTGGGAGTGGGGGTGGCAGCAGCCCCTAAAACACTTAAAGGACAAGTCCAAGGTTAGGGGTGATTTTTGACACGATTTCCGTTAAAGCTTGCTGAGAACGATGATGTAGGTTAAACTGTGATCTGAGGGTTATAAATGCACAAAAAAAGCAATTTCTGTCATACCAAAAGCGTCACCATGACGCCCAAATCACGTGACCATATGCCTACTACGTCACTCTGGGGAATCGCTGCAAAATGGCCAACTTGAGCTCCGAAGACGAAACGGATACTTTGCCTGAGAGACCCACAAGGATACAGCCGTATCAGTTTGAGCCTGTCAGGCAGGATTTTGAAAGAGTACCGGAACATTGTGTCAGCTTCAAAGCAAACCCCATTCGGTATTCCATAGGGTTTGCAAAATCGCACTCACCGAAGTGCTCGCTACACAAATGGGTGTGATGCGGCACAGCAAGAAAGTCAGCTCGTTTGAATTGTATAAATTTAATCCACTTTCACCTCACTGCAAGTCGATTGCGTGGGAGCTCGTGCATTGTTATACCTGGGGTCGTCTGCAAATTGTTACAGTTCGCAGCAACACAGTAGGCCGGCATAGTTAACTTTTTTGTCGACCACATGCATACACAATTTACTGAAGAATCTAAGATGGCAATCGCACCGACTCCCCAGACTGACGTCACTTCTGGGAAAGTCACGTGACTAATGGAGAACCCGAGACTGTAGTCTCGGCCAGCCTACAGAAAATAAAATTGATTAAAAACCCAATCAAAAATTATTATTTTTTCACGAAATCTGAAACTAGTGACTCATTTGTCAATCATTTCGATGGTCATTTTGCATACTTAAAAATCTTGGACTTTAACTAAAGGAATTATGACTTTATACTTCCATAACCATCAAAATGTGAATATAACCATGAGTTCCTCAGCATTTCATGCATCAAAAAAACACATACTCTTTACTTTTCTGCCAGTTCAACATGATGTCCTGAATATTGACAGCATAATCAACCCGATGGGTATCATCCATGAAAGAGGAAGAAGAGAAAGAAAAATAGGAGCAGGAGATCCCAAGCACAGAACTCACCTTGTGCTTTTCTGCCAGTTCAATGCAACCAGGCACAAAAGTATTCTGTGGTGATCCATTGATGTATGCAACGCCTTCAAGGATGCTTGCGACAGCAAAGATGGTGGAGGGGGACACCTCTGCCTCATCTCTATAGATGCTGTTCAACAGATTTTCTGCCGTGTCATTAAGTCCTGCGCGCACATCACAGAAACGCTCTGTATTCGCAGTCCACAGAACGATCACCTGTGGAAACAAAGCAATTAAAGTGAAAATGATGCTGAGCCCAATTTTTAGTACACTACTGAATGCAGCAGAATTGATATAAGAGCAACAAATTCAATTCAAAAAGCCAAATTTCTGTTTTGCTTGTGTGTACATTTTACTACTTAGTTTATTATTAGAAAAAAAGAAGTTTGAGTATTATTACAATAACTTTCAGGCAATAAAGCGATACCTTCCCCCTCAGATCTGAACCCTGTGTCTTATAGTCAGGAGTGCCATATCTGAGAATAAAATCTGGAATGCATGCTTTTCTAAAAAATGATTATTTGGAACCAGAATCATACCAAGCCAACTTCTGGTAGTAACATGACCTGCAAAATGACACCATGTCTTCTATGGCTATTTGCAGGTGTCACGATGTGGGCCACTAATGACAGACTGACCAATTTGATGTTTTACAATAGAAAACCAAGCACAAGAAAGGAACAAACAACACAGAAACATGGCCAACTGGACAAACACTCATCAGTTTATAAGCACACGATTCTTTTCTGTGTTCAAAGTGTGATGAGGCTGTTCAGTCAAAGGACCTGCAGAAGTCTGGATTTATTGTTACTATTATGGGAGTTAAAAATAACACATGCCCAATGGGAAAGAGCCCCCACCTCCAAATCTTCATCTACATACTCCCCCCCCCCCACTCCACTGACCTTTTCCACTCCAGAAGACTGTTGAAAGTCACGGATATCTTCACGGATTTTTTCCAACAGTTCCTGCTTGGTTCCCTTCAGAACGTTGTCAGCCCGCTGCTCCTGATTGGCTGCAATGAAGTCTGGGAAGTAGATGGAGGGGCGGGGCTGCATGCCTGCCATGAGGGGGCGCAGCTGTTGCTGCAGGTGGTAATCCAGAACACGCGCTCGCTGCATGGCATCGGCTATGTTCATGGATGAGATGTCCCAGCCTGTAGGAGAAATAGAATGCAAGCTATTTATTCACTGTGGTATTAAAAACAAACTGAAGCAAATATACAGAGTAGTAATACCAGGCAATACCAAAAAGAAAAGAAAAGAAAAAACAACAGAAGTTAGAGTAGTATAAAAATGAAGAAAAGAAAAGGTCAGGGATGTCAAACCTGCATCTCTCACAATCATTCATGTACGATGTGAACATTCTACCACTGAGCTATGGCCTGGATAGGGCATCTGATCATCAGAGGATACTTAAAGTATCATAATGTAAGCAGAATACCCAAAGTAAACAAAAACAAAAACCATAGTATTTTTGTAAGTGCATCAAAACATTGAGTCTGACAATAGTCTTGAACATGGCAGACCTGTGTTCCAAGTATTGTAAAGATTGGACCAAGGCTTTTTGAGATATCACCTGTGACAGAGAAAGAGAAAGATATACCATACACACACGCACAAACAGCAGATTTTGTAAATTCTGCCCATAGTCTGAAAAAAAGAAAAGCAAAACAAAAAGAAAGAGAGTGCAGTGTATAATAAATAAACAATAACTTTTATTTATAAGTACAGGTCTATGAGCATGACATTTCAGCCACACACTTTGACCTAGGAGATTTTAGCCACTGACATTTCATGTTGGTCATTTCACTTCTTCACCCCAAAAGTTTAGGTACAAGCACTGTGGCCTGGGACATTTAGCCTTAATATTAATCGCAAGGTAGTGGAGTTTTTTTGTTAGAACGACATTCATTTTTCTTTACACATTTTCAAATGACAGGGGTCGCAAATACACGCACAGAATAATGTGTTTTAATACAAAATAAATCCCTCTCATACAATTGCTCAAACCCCACACACTTACTATATATTATATGCAAAAAAGTCCAGATCTGTACAACAAAATACATTTTAATTAAAAAGCTCTAAATGGTCTCTCTCACTCAGTTTTTGTCTCTCTGATGATGACAGGGAGTGAAGTTAGTTGACAAAACATATCAATTTTGACAGCTGCCAGGCCAGGGTAGGTGACATCAAATGAGGTCAGTGGTAGTTTGCTATGTTAGTTTCCCCACCATTCATCTGAATGTGGAACCAACCACATTTCATAGCTCAGCATAATTTTATGAAAGACAACTCAGACTTGTTTTTTCGTAGTTGTGATGATAGTTCTAAACCAGTTCTTTCCACTAGCCACCTATCAAGAAGGTAAACAAACCAGCCAGGAACCTGCCAGTTCCAGTGAAAGGCAGAGATCTAACCAGGCACCAGTGAAAAATGTTGACTGCCATAGAGGAATCCAAGCTTGAAGATACTGAAAGTAGTGCTGCTATCCATAAGGCTTGCACAGAATTCTGTGGCAGAACTTCAACTAGATAAGCACAGGACTTTTCTTTTTTAAATTAATATCATTAACGAGCATATCAAACGGATATCTGTCATCACCTAAGGCATGGAACCCATGAACAAATCTGTAGCATTTTCACCAAAATTGTGTCAAAATAACTCCTGTACTTCAGAATCCAACCATTACAAGTAAATAATTAGATTTTGACATCCTGCCAACCAGACAGGGTCACCTCAGAATGACAACCATCATTAAAAAAACACCACATATACTATATATACACCATGGGACAATGGCCAAGTTCCTTTGAAGTGTCAGTAAAATAATAGTGGGGTTTGGAGCTGCTGACAATTTCCACAAGTTAATTTTGTTTGTACTGACTGCTTTAGTCTGAGAAGAGAACAACATGTGCATTAATAATCTAAATGCATGTTGAGGTTCCTGAAGTATATTGTGCAATGCAACTGTCATGGTCAAAATGAAAAATCATGATGATGTTGAGACTAAAATGTTCTTGTATGAAAACTGAAATGTCCAAAGGCAGGATCCTATCTGAAAGAACCGAAGCCAAACTGTCCTGGACCAGAAGATTCCAGTCTGAGGTCCGTGAAGCATACTGTGCAATGCAACTGTCATGGTCAAAATGAAAAATCATGACGATGTTGAGACTAAAATGTTCTTGTATGAAAACTGAAATGTCCAAAGGCAGGATCCTATCTGAAAGAACCGAAGCCAAACTGTCCTGGACCAGAAGATTCCAGTCTGAAATGTCCAATGCCGAAAATCCCACTAGTCCAAAATGTCCCAGGTCAGAATGCCCAAGGCAGGAATCTCTCATTCTGAACTGTAAGAGCTCTGGTCTAAAATATCTAAAGCTAGAATCTGCAGGCTGAAATGTCCTCTTTAACCTAAGTTCAGTTGGCAGTGCATTTGTACCATTTAAATTTTCTAAATTTTTTAACTCATTTTATTTTGGAGTACCCAATAAAATGAAGTATAGCACCTTCCACACATAATGATTTGGAAACAAAAGCATTTACATATCAAATTTTAAAAATATAGCACTGATTGCAGTCAAAACAACTCCAATGTTGAGGTTTTTGAATCAAAAAGATATGTTCAAACACTGACAATTTTAAGACATACTTTTCCGTCCAAGTGAAAAAGTAATCATTCAAAACAGGTGTTAATTGGAGGTGTGTTCAACTGCACACTTTATAACCTTTTTCAAGATTCAAACACCTTTTTTAAGGTTTTGAAGAATGGCCTTAAAAGTCAGGTGGTTTCTCACAAGGATGGTCACTCACAGCAAGATACTGCAATATTTGAGTAGCAGAACATCTGATATTGATCCACATGAGACACTAGATAGTCAACCTTTTAGTGCTTGTGCACAGACTGTCACAAGCATAAGACATTACAGTCGAGTCAGAACAAACATTGATCATTTCACCAAGCAGTACATCAGCCATCCACATGTTTCTATTATCAAACATGTCCAAGCATCACAAAATCAATCAAATTAAGACAGATGTTGCAGGCTCACACAACCTTGGCTGTTAAAATTACATCTTAATACAATAATAGCTTGAAATGTTGACAAGACAAACAAAAACAGGAACAATCTCTATCCACATCCTTTAGTAACGATTAGGTTACTGAATTCCCACATGCACTAAAAAAATTAACAAAACAAGGTGGAAAACACAAACTTCAGCAGAAAAGCGACAACAGACTGCAAAAACAAAATACAGTGGAATTTGCAATAAACGGCCACCCATCTTATAAGAACTTTAAAAAAAAAAAATCAGAACTAAAACCTTTTCTTTTAAATTTCCTAATGTAAATGAACCCCTGACCTATAAATAGCAGGATAACTTTAGCTGAATTTGTAGAATGATTTTAAAAGTGGAGTGTAAATTCTGACTTTACACCTTTGTATTTTCAGTTACCTCACAGCACATTTCAGTACAGAACTAGAAATAATTCTGATGTTCCCTATCCCAGCTGCTTTGTATGACAAAGGTTTCTACCTCTAAATTATGTACCTGAAGCTGGAACTTTACATGGGCAAAAGCTGATTTTCACTATTCCCTTTTTGATAGTAACATTTTTCCTTTTCTCTAAGCTATTGTCTATTTTGTGAAGATATATTTCATGAGCACCAAAAACTATACATAAGATCAAAATCTCAGTCTTCTACTTCACCTTCAATGCCACAATGGTTGTGCCACACTGAGAACTTCACAAACAAGGACATTTTTCCAAAGTATTTCAATGTTTTTCACAGTTTAGTCTTTGTACCATGAGATTCGGTCAGCTACATGAGGTTTACATTATACAGTCATTCTTTGATAACTGCAAAACTCCCCCAAAATTTAACACCTTGCCCCAAGGTTGACAGCAGTCAGTCAGCTCTTTCAAAAACATTATTGAATTATAAATTTGGTCAGCATAGTATTAGTAGAGCAAGCTGTTACTTCTTTGTGAAAATTATTCACTTATGTATCACTGTGAAAGAATTTGCTCTGTGGCTCTGTTGACATGTTAATACTATAATAGCTCATCATCATAATGACGAAGAGGTGGTTGGTTGCTGCTGCATTAAGGAGAAAATGGAGCATTCTTACCATCAAACACAATGTCGTTGCCATGCACCATGGGAAGCATATCACGCAGTGGCACAAAGACCTCGCCGGTGGGTCCAGTACCAAGGGAAACGGTAGCCGAGTGAGTGATGGAACCATAGTAGTCAGCATGGCGCAGTCCCTCTTTCGTTGGCCAAGACAACCTGTGCTTGTTGGCCAGAGTGGCAGCGGTGACTGTCGTTCCGTTGTTACCTCCCCACCCGACCAGCATCACCCCCAGTTTAGGCACCTGCCCAAAGAAGCAAGGTTTCTTAATGTTTGTTGTTTGTTTCAGCATTTCTGTCTGACAGTGTTCCTTTGCTAAAATTATTTAGCAAGAGCAGGGTTCCTGAAAACTCTTCACTTTTGAAAACTGTTTTGCAAACTCTTCACTCCAAAATTAATGAACTTCTGAAGAAAAGAAATCCCCCTCAAAATTCAAGGACCAATTTTGATATATTACTACCACATGTGGCACACATCTTTTTTACTTCAAAATTCAGCTGCCAAGGCATTGCTGTTTCTGAGATTTCATGTTTATAAATTATATCAGCTAAGGTTTAAAGCTATCTGGTAACCATAATTATTCTCAAAATAGTCAAAGTTAGGGATTTTTTGGCTTTTCAATTTGACAGCAGAAGCTAACCCCCCCCCCCCCCCCCCCACACACACACTTCACAAGCCTTGAAAATGGCAGGCCACATTCTAAAAACTCAACTCTCAAAGACGTCCAAAGATGGCAGGAACCCTGAACAATAACATCTGGAATATTTTGTAATCTTCTTAGTTGACCTTCACACCATGACAAAGTGTTCATCTTGAGGCTCAATTCCCACAGGCAAGAAAAGACAAACAATGAATCAACAAACTGAGGAAAAACTGTCGTCACCTACTAAAAGCAGCATACCAGTCTTTTCCAAGTCTATGAACATACAATGCTTATTTTCATTATATGTAATAAAAAAATCCAATAAGAGTTTTATCATTAAATTTTACATATATATATATATATACCCGCAAAACAATGGCAACTTTTTCTTCACGTCTAACAAAGAATGTGGGATCCAGATTTTGACTATCAGATTTACCAGATCAAAGTTGGTAGTGGAGAGGTATGGGGGTACAGAGGTCTAAAAAGGGAATCATCAAGTGAAACTCAAACTTCGCAAGCTCATTTGGCACAGGAGCCAGATGCTTGCTCAATAAGCAGACAGATCACAATTTAAATCTACCTGTGACATACTAAATACTGTGTTGTAACTTTGCCCCCCTCCCCAAGTGCCATCAAAATGACACAGTTTCCATTATACACCTAACAACTCATCTGGCATCACGATAAGAGAGAGAGAATAAACAATCAATCAGCAAAATCAGCAACACCAAAAATTCAACAAACCTGTCGCTTTGTTTGAAAGGTGAAGCGTGTTGTCTGTGGTGTTGCAACATAACCTCCATCTGGATTGACCTGAACTTGTGTCGTCTCATAGTCGTAACAGGCTTCGATGTGCTCTGGTGTGTATGTCACTTTCTCGCTGTTTACGTGCACCTTCACCATTTTTGCTTATGTTGTGTTGAGGTGCTGATAGATTTGGTTTAGACCTGAAAGTAAACAGTTTTGTTTCAATTAGACTGGTTCACATCTGACAGCACCTTGGCAACTGTTGTCTTACTCGATAATCTGTTCTTTATACAAACTTTGTTATGATCTCAAAAAACACCCAATCTCTTGATAGGCTCAAAATACAACACTCAGCCCCAAAAAACAGTTTCTGAGTGATAGTTTGCACACAAAGGATTACAAGCCTTTTATGAAGACACATAACGATAAAGGCTCATTTGACCAATGGGTTTGAGCAAGGCAAAATTCACATAATGCTTGGAATTGGACCAGTGTGTGTTGCACTCTGTTGCAACCATTCCCTTTTGTTTGCAACCAATGCATGGTCTTCAAATTTAGGAAGTGTGTGCTATAAATAGCTCAACTAATTCCTTTCAACTTGTTGGTAAGACTTGCTAGCCAGCTTTACACAAAATTTAGAACTGTACTCTTGAATATGAGGTGCCACATTTGTCCCAAGCATCAGTACCATTACCTATTCAATTACAATACATTCTCCATATGCTGTAAAATATATTGGAAACTGTAACCCAAGCAATTTGGCCTTTATATATCTTGAAACTTCAATGAAACAAAAGACCTTTCAACATCATTTTAATTTTTATGATATTTAAATTTAACTGTATTTCTTTCATTCTGTCACTAGCATCAAAGAACAAGCCACATATAATTATGTTATATATCGTATTGCAGGACAATTCCAAGTATGTAGGCACAGTGTGCGCGCACACACACACACACAGAGGTGCCTGCACACACAAACAGTATATGCAATTTACAAATATAATCTGACATAAAATAATGAACAGGGGCTTATGACAGAGGAAAACTAAAAGATGTTTGGGTCTTGTGGTTCTGAAAAGTTCAATATCAAAAGTCATGTAAAGAAACAGCATTCAGTGCAGAGCTTAAAAAATGCATCACAAATATGAGTTTCTTTAATAAAACTGTATTTTTTGTGTTTAAACATGCACCATAATAATGAAGGAAGGCAAATTTTGAACTTTGGTGTGGTTGTAAGAGATGATACATACATTTAATTACAGAATCAATCTTAGCTTTAAATTCTTCATTTACAGCTTTAAAGCTAAAAGCTTTTTCCCTTTCATTGTCTGTCTGGTTTTTGTCTGTTCTACAAATTCAGAGCACTTACTCTAATTTGCTTCATATACACTGAAAAATCCTTGAGAATACTGACAGAGGGATGCTACTAAAACACATTTTCACAGTTGACAGGGCTTACAACCACTAGATTAATGCTAAAATAGAGATCAATGAGAATGAACCTTTGAAGAAATCTACTACTCATTTTACTGCCACATTAACCCATCATAGATTTATACCCAAAAGCATACAGTCAAAAGTGGCAGTGTTTCACAAACTCGAACCCAGAACTGAGTTGTCTAGGGGAGAAAAGGGTACCATAATGACATGCAAAGCACTGAGCAGTAAAGAGCTACACAACTGATGTTTCATGCCAAAATTACCAAGGGACTCTCTCTACATTGCAGCAGGGAGTCCAAGGGCCCACCTAAAATTCTCACTAGTGGGAGCCCTGATTCTATTACTAGTGATACTGATTAGTGACAGTGTAAACATATGATATTAGTTTTATTACACATGTATAAAAGTTTTTTAAACAATATATATCGATTGGCATCTATCATCTACTAATCTAGTAATAGTACTAACAATCATGATCAAATTATAACCGTAATAAGTTTATTGTCATAATCCACCTAACAATTTTTGTTGTTGTTTTTAATGTAGTACATGATGTACTCAATGTACTTGTACAAGCTACCAAGGGAGTGTACTCGAGGTTTTGTTAGGGGTATGGTTAGAGGGGTAGTTCAACAAGCGCCATGTTACCGTTACATTGTGCGCAGTTTGGATTTCCAACTAGTTTTACTTCTTAGGGAGTATTCGCGTCAAGAAAGTTCCCGTCAAAAATTATAAACAGCGCCACATTATGCATGTTCTCGTTCCCCCAAGCACTCTCAACAACGGAGGAGGGAAAATGCCAGATGGGCGGAGCTAGTGAAAGCCAATGTTAAGGTCATTCTTTAGGTTCATTTGCACTCGGCAACCTACCAGACTGTTCTAGTCCACAGCTCTCGCCGTACGCGATCTCGATGCACATTTTTAACACAAAATGAACAATAAATATGTAAACAGTTAACAATAAAAACAAAACAACCTTGGTGCTTGTAAACAGTAAACAATAAAATAAACTGGCGTAAATCAAAATTATGCGCACCACTGACGAATGACACCACACGGCCGCCAAATGAATACGCGCAAAAATCAATGTGCCACAACCTGTGACATACAATGATACAAGCAGGTGCAGGCATCTTTGTATCATAGCTCTTGAATAATAACCAGCAATCAAACGAAACTTTTACACACATTTATCGATGCATGTAGCACAGTCACCGTAACTACTATTAGCGATAGTGAGTGGAAAAAAACGGACCCAGGATTATTTTAATTTTTTTAATTTTCAGCCCGCTTTTTCTTAGTGAAACCGGACCAGCTACCGCGATGAAAAATACAAACACCAAAAGTCCAAGTAGCCAAACACCAATATACTATAAATTTGTCAAATTTGACGACGGAGTAAAATATCAGACTGGAAACTGGAGAGAAAACAAAACAAAAACGACGACAATTACGTTGATGTCACCTGTACCACTGTTGTAACACGCGATGGTCGGTCCGCGAATGAAGCCGGCGCGAATTGAAAAACTCTTCCAGAAAAGATTCTCAGCAATCAACGATCCCTCCGAGTCTCGTCGAGGCAGCTGAAGTTCAGTTCTTGTGGAACTGGCAGTCCGTTTATAAATCCCGTTGCGTGATGGAATAGTCTATTTTGGGTTGCTTTACACGTGGAGGAAAATGGTCGTCTGCTACATCGTCATTGGGAAATTTCCCTGCCCTCCGCGCGCGCGTTTCGCGTGGTGTGAGTGAATCCTCGACCAATCAAAGCACTCGACTCAACCACAGCAGAGATTATTCTAGAAATTCTCTTGGTCGTAGGCTACAGACACTATAATCCGTGCTATTACGAACAGCTTTTTGTCTGCTTTAGCTGATCGTTTTTTATACCATTCTGTTTGCTAATATTATGCGGTCTGTTCGTCGTACTATTTCTACCGCGTATGTATCTCACAATGACGGCATAGTCCACAGGAAGTCATCAAAGGTGCACCAAATTTGAAAACTCATCTCTAAAGAAAAGAATATTCGCTGGTCACACACACACACACACACACACACACACACACACACACACACACACACACACACACACACACACACACACACACATTAATGGCATTCGGCAGGTGGACCAACGAAATAATAATAGAGGGCAGTTTGTATATAACCGCGACCATCGTCGTCACTCAGTCAGTGACTGTGTTTGCGGGCGCGGCCGCTCGGCGACCACCTCGGTGGACTCACCGCGCCGGCAGTTACAGAGTCGGGTCGGCAGGGAAATCAGCTAAAAAGCTGGGAAAAACTGACCCGTATGCACGAAATAAGGGCTTCATAATCTGACACAATAAAGTCACGTACACAAAATAATTAACAAATGGGTACATGAACGGCCCGGCCAAAGAACGCTTATAGTTTCACTTTTAACTTCAGTCCGTATAGGGCCTACACTGATGCGGCGTGCGTGTTTCTGTTGCTGGCCTGTCTTGGTCTCTAACTTAGTGATGTCAGTTATGAGATCCACTGACTCAGTAGAGCCGCTACCCTCACCAGTTTGGGACTATGAGTGGCGGACTGAAACAAGTGACCGAGACTACTGGCCAAAGCATAGATTTTCTCCTTGCCGCTGAGATGACCGACGCCCCAAGCCCCGCCGCCTCAGTCACGGAGTCAGTAGGAGGCTATGGCCGGCCTTGCCAGGCCCAGCCCCTCGGCTCTCCCCGCTCCTCAGTCGGCACTGCCGGATCGGCCCCTCGAGTCGCAACAGATAATCGATAGGCTTGGACGGTGTGACCCAGACTGACTGGAATATGGCTGACGTGACTCGGCTACTCGGCGTTACTCAGTGACCGACTGACTCCGTGACGACGACATACAGTTCACGTTTTTTGTTTCTGTTTTTTGAGTTTTAGAGAAGATCGTCGAGAACCGTTTGTATCAGTTTCAAATCAAGTTAAATAAATCTTGATTATAAGTGACTTTGACCTAGTGATCTTCATCAGTGAAGCAACCCAGTGAACTCGCGGCCGGCGTCACGGCGCGGCCGCCGGTCACGGACTGCTGCCGCAGTACGGTATCCGCGAATGCTGACGAGAGAATTTCATGTTTTGTCAAGTTACTTGCTTGTTTGATTTTGTTTGTTTCTTCACAAACTGTTGGCTTTTTGTGGCAAATCACAATAACCTGACTGCTTCTTCGAGAGTGGGCGTAAAACACCAACTTACTTCTTCGAGAGTGGGCGTAAAACACCAACTTACTTACTTCTTCGAGAGTGGGCGTAAAACACCAACTTACTTACCTCTTCGAGAGTGGGCGTAAAACACCAACTTACTTACTTCTTCGAGAGTTTTCTCGGCGGATTTTCGTTTTGGCTGGCCGCCTTCTCCCCGAGTCTCCCTCACTCTCTCCTTCTCAAGTTCTTCTCATCCCGATATAACTGTGAGTCTCTCTAGTCACTCTCTCCCGCTTCTTCTTCTTCTCGCCCTGATATAGACCGTACTGATTAACTGGGCGTAAAACACCAAGTCATTTACTCTTCTTCTTCTTTATTGTCAGTTCACGGTTGTGGTTGTAGTAATAAGCAATTTGAGGTAACACCTCTCTCTCTTCTTCGGTGGGCGGGTGCCAGGGAGAAGGGGCTGCATGTGGGGGAAGAGGGGGTAGCTTTTAATAATAACAATAATGTACATTTATCATGCGCTCATCAACGCCCCGAGCGCTCACATTTTACAAAAGCGACGACACGGCCGGTCATATAAAGCACGGTGTAACAGCGGTGCAGCTAAACTGAAGTGGCCCATTTTGAGCTCAGTCACTGCCTGAGTTTTCGAAAGCAGTTTTTTTGTGGGCCGACTTCGTAGCGGCCTGCCTGTTGTGTCGGTTTCGCCATGCCGGGAAGGCAGTACCCTCCGTCTTCCTACCCGCACTACGCCACCTTCCTGTGGAGGGCCTGAGAGGGCCTTGACTGTTTACACACCGTTTCGTTTTCAGCCCACTTGACCCCCCCCCCCCCCCCCCAACAAAAAAAACAAAAACCAAAACAAACAAACAAAAAACAACAACAACAAAAAACTGAAAAAAAGAAAAAGAAAAAAAAAAAAAAAGAAAAAAAAAACGGCCGGCAACTGGGCCGCTGAGCGTCAGTTGCCGGCAGAGTCTAGAAAATTCTAGTCAGCCAGGTTCCGTCTAGACTACTCCGAAGTTGCCAACGAGCTGCGAATAGTAGAAGTGCTGTCGTCACTCTGGAACGATAGCGGTGCATCTTTTGCTAAATCCGTTCAGCTGCTCAGCACGTTTTATGTTTTCAAGTGTTGTGTTTACTGCTGCCAGACAATTTCAGTTCTCTAAATCCTCGTGTGTGTGTGTGTGTGTGTGTGTGTGTGTGTGTGTGTGTGTGTGTGTGTGTGTGTGTGTGTGTGTGTGTGTGTTTGCAGTGAGCAGTTCCAGTCATTTTGTAGCTGTTTAATATTTTACCACTACACCACACATACACACACACACTAGTACACACACACACACTGGTACACACACACACACACACACACACACACACACACACACACACACACACACACACAATCACACACAGACTGTCACTCACACACACACACACACACACACACACACACACACACACACACACACACACACCGAGAGCCGGCCGTACCTTCGCTGTCGGCTTAGAAAAAATAAAATAAAAACGATAAAATAAAGTAAAATAATAGTCCTCACATTGCCCCACTGGAATTTCGCAGCGTCAGTCAAAATCAGTTTCACCCTATAAATATGAATCGGCAGCGTCAAAGGCGGCAAAAACGCGCCACCAGATACGGCAAGTTCACGAATGGTGTGAACTTTGTCCTCCACCCTCTCCCCTCCCCCGGCCGGCGCGAAAGAGGAGCTAGAGAGAGAGAGAGAAAGAGAGAGAATCTTCTGGACGGTACGCGAAAAGCAGCGCTGACGCATGTCCGGGACCAGTGAATCAATCAGTGACGTGAACCGACTGACGCCGCGTCATATTCTGCCGGCAAGTTACCAAATGCGGTCCAAGCGGGCCCATGGCACGGTGGACCTGCATACGAGTTCTAGTCACAGACATTGACGGTATTGGTCGTAACTTGGAAGCTCGTTCTCACAGCGTTGTTAGTCGAGTTGTTCGTTGATCATCTTTTATCAGCTTGAAACCTGCCATGGTTAGAGCTGCGCACGTCACATTCACGCCGGGGGGTGGGGGGGGGGGGGGGGGGGGTGGGGGGTGGGGGTGGGGGGATCAAAAGTTTTCTCAGTGGGCTTTTCAGTAACCAGTCTTTCTGGATAATTCTCTAGAAACTGGATTTTAACGTTCTGTCAGCCGCACCTCAGCGGACGATCAAACTCTGTCGTCCAGTATTGTATGTTTTTGACGAGTTTGTCTGTTATATATAAATAAAATGCTGGGACATGCTGGTATCGTTTTCCCCGGCTTCAATAGCAGATCTAGACAGTATGTATGATTATATAATATGGGGTGGACAAAAGCAACCCCAAAGTGAAAAAAAAGAAGGTGGGTGGGGGGGGGGGGGGAGAAGAAAACATTTGCTCAGTGGGCCTTTCAATAACCACTGTCTTTCTGGGTAATTCTCTAGAAACTGGATTTTAACATTCTGTCAACCGCACCGGGTCACCTCAGCGGACGACCAAACTGTCGTCTAGTATTGTGCGTTTTTGAAGAGTTTGTCTATTATACATAAATAAAATGCTGGGACATGGGGGAGCGGGGATAGCTCAGTGGTTAGAGCGCCGGACTCGTGATCGAAAGGTCGCGGGTTCGAATCCCTGCTGAGCGATGGGAGAATTTTCTTCTCCAGGTCAACTTTCTGTGCTGACTCTTATTTCGGTATCCGTTCCACCCCGTGTTACCGCAGTAGCACGTAAAAGACCCCGGTCATCCTGCCAAAAGCGCAGGTGGCAGGTTACAGCTAAACACGCATACACCTTACGTATGTTGGCCCTTTGCATAAAGTGACACGGTGTATGGTTGTATGGTGTACACAGAACGCGCCGAGACTGACTCTCTCTGGCAGCAGATTCTTGTGGCACCAGCCATGCCAGCGCTGTATGTGGATATTCAAAAAATAGCGCTATAAAAACTATTCACTCACGTAGAATCACATGCGAGCGCAGTGAGTCTGCTCGAGAGCGGAGAATAGCGCTATATAAAAGTGATTAATAATAATGCTGGTATCGTCTTCCCGGGCTTCCAACCGACTATCAATACCAAATCCTGAAAATATGTATAATTATATAACAGGGGTGTAGGGGGTGGACAAAAAGGCAACCCCAAAGTGAAAAAGAAAAAAAAAAGAAAAAAGGAAAAGAGGCCTAATGCTGAAGAACTGTCTGGAATAAGTCAGGAGATGGGGGGCTATATCAGCGAAGATCAGCATACACACACACACACACACACGCACACACAAAAGTTGCAAAGCACATACATAAAAGAGGCTACTTATTTGTTTCTGACTCATACGTACATATATTATGTGGCCCGGCTACATACACTCACGATCACTGACACACTCAGTCCCCTCGCCTTTCACACCCACTGTCTCTCGCCCACTGTCCCCCTTTCCCGCCCCAAACCACGGGGTCACCGTGACCTTAAGACCAGCACGTTCTAGAAAAGTCGTTGCAATGCCCACCAGTTCAAGCCAAAAATAGATTTAGCGGCTGGTATTTCAGCAAAGTGCAGTCAAGTAGCCAGGGGCTGTCGAGTTGTAGCACAGAAAAAGATAGTTTGTACTGGATTCGTGAATCAATGATCATTTTCTGGCGAGAAGCAAGATGAAGAGAAGAAGTATGATCAATTTTGGGAACTTCATGACGTTTTTCGGTGCGGCAAACAGACTTGACAGTAGCTGCGGCTGCAAGATGTGCGCAGATAGGTAACGACAGGTAACGGGATTCGTGGCCGAGAGAGCTTGCAAGGATTTCAGCGCTGTTCTTTGTTATCCTCGCAGTGATGAACGGCTCGTTTAAATTGCGTGTTTCTGGTTCAACATAGAAAGTTCTTGAAAACGCGGCGATGCAGGTGTTTCGGTCGGTATGAGCAGGCAGAAGCGTATGAGTTTTTTATATATATATATTTTTTTTGCTAGTGAGCACGCGGTGGGTTTTTTCCAAACAAGCATAAATCTGGCCCTCGTTCTGTCCGACTACACCAGTTAGGGAGGGGAGGTCACCCTTTGCCCTTGGGGAAACTCGTCCTTTCTCAACACCGAACATTTTTACTGCAAACAAAAAGTCACGTGCTAATTACTCAGTCATTACAGTGCGATGACTGAGTTGAATGTGCACTTTGTATTACCTTGAAAAAAGCCTCCCCCCCCCCTCCCCACAACCGCCCCCCCCCCTCCCCGCTTTCAATCCCCATTCCGCTCTCATTTCCGCACCGTCAGCAGTTTATCATTCTTGCTGACCGACCCCCACCCCCAAACCAAAAAAACTAAAATCCGTGTGACCATGCAGTAGACAGTCAGTCATTGTAAACGACTTCGTGAAACAAAACATGTGTAAAAAGCTAGCAATGTTGTTCGTCGTGTACAGCTGACCTTATGTACTGTTCAAACTGGCAATTAATCATTGATCACTGGTAATGCGGTATCCCCCCCCCCTTCCCCCAACCGGGGGGCTCAAACTCTTTATTTACAAGATAAGTATGTATGCGTTTTTACATCCAGCCCGGCTCGCCCAAACTGCAATGGACTATTCTAGACTGACCTAATTATACATGTACACATTTTCTAAGGCTACGAAACATCTAAGCTACGAAACACAGGTACACACATATAATAGCACTTGCCCTCCCTGACACCTTGTTATATTCCTTCCGTGCGCCCGTGTGTGCGTGTGGTGTGTGTGTGTATGACGCGTATTAACCCTATCGCCAGTTCCTTCAACTGTAACAACCCCTCCCCCCCCCCCCCCCCCCCCCCCCCCCCAAACACACATACACACACACTCACTGCCCCAAACCACTGCCGAACAATAGCAGTAACTCGTCCCAGGAACAGTAATCAGAGCTTCCCTCCTGATTCGATGACTTGTGTCTCTCCGATGTGACTTTCACGTTTGAATGCGGCCAAACATTAAGTAATTTACCATCACGTGCTTTCCATCCTCCGACCTTGAAAGGCTAGCGGTTCTGCACTGCACCCTCTCCGTTCTTCCTTGTCCTTCTTTCGAACTGAATGACTCCGCATTCTGGACTGTTCCCGCGGGACGAGTCACCGACAAGCACGTAGCCTTTGCTCACCCAAAAGCAAGGTCTAGGGGCCTAGAAACTACTCTCCTGTATCACGCACTCCTTGCCTGCTGCGGGAAGCCAGCCAGTGGCTGATTGGTCAATCCCCAGCGGCTGATTGGTCAATCTGTGTGCGGCTGTGATTGGTTTAAACTTATCAATGTTCTGGTTAGCTGGTCTTTCAAACACAAACGAAAGACACTGTGTAGTGTCAGATCTGGGTATGTTCACACGTGACTACTGCTGCATGCAGCTCAGTGAGTTGTTTCTGGCTTTTGACTACGTGGGTTGCAATTTGCCAAGCGAAAACAGAATATGCATGAAGTACAGTTCATCTGTTGTTGAAGATGAGTTTCAATTCTTTTTTCAACTACCCTGCATATACTTGTACAGAATGTGCCCCGGAAAAAAAAGAGGAGAAAAATAAAGGTCTCCACTGCATCACATTCAACGCATACTTTTTTGTAGATTTTTTTCAAACACAAAACAAATTTGGCTTTCTCAAATGTGTAAGGGGAGCAAAACGTACAGAAAGCCATAGACCATTATTAAAAGACATTAATTATTATCGTATTGATGTATTACTTCTGTAAGTATGATTAATGTTTGGTATGAATTAAGTGCATTTGCTACGTGTTAACTATGCTTTCGGTGTTTCTTTTCTGTGTTGTCCAAAGCAATGGGATTCTCTCCCATCTGACATCACATTTCGACACCGCTCCCATGCAAACTCACTTCCACAAACAATATCATAACAGGTAATTTCAAATTCTGTCTTCTTCCTTTTCGTCACCTCCCGCCCCTCATCCCCGTTGCATTCCTTTTGTGTGTGTGTGTGTGTGTGTGTGTGTGTGTGTGTGTGTGTGTGTGTGTGTGTGTGTGTGTGTGTGTGTGTGTGTGTGTGTGTGTGGTAGGCCAATACAATATTGTGCTTATATATTATTTTTGAGGTTTTATGGTACGTTTTTTGTTTGTAAGCCGAGCGTTGCGTTCACCATTGTCGGCGAGATACCGCGCAGTAGAAATGACCGCTGTTGTTATTGTTTCATCCCTCTTCTATAACTTTCCTTCCTTGCTGGTTATGATGTTCCTGTTATTAATGCAAGAACTGCAAAACATTTTCAAAGCTACTGTGGGAACAAAGGGCGAGCACGCGCGAAGTGAAATGTTTTATGAATCAGTGACTAAAAATGTCTTCTTGATGTTCATTAGCTGTTGCCTTTCACTTTATCCAATCACACGAACTGTAAGTGAATGTGAACGTTGTGTGCGCGTTTAACGCAACGGCGCTGAAGGCATGCTAATCGGTACTCCAAACCGAAAGCAAAGGCAGCCTGGAGATTCAGCCGACGAGTTTAAGACTCGTATATCACAGTGCTTTAGGAGTGCGTGGCTAAGTGAATTTGACTTTGCTAATCTACGACAAACATCGAAGAGCCGTGTTTGCACAGAGTGATTTGCGTTATGCTCCCACAGTTAAGCTTACGAAAAACACATCTGTACTGGGTTCCATGAACTTTCACCATTCAGCGCTGACAAGAGGTGAAAAAGAATTAGTGACATCTAGGATGCTACACCGTCAAAACAGCCACAGCCTCTGGTCGACGCAGAGGCAATAAGGTGCCAGTAATGACCATGTCAGTAACAACGAGAGCCTCTGATCGAGGCTGGCTAGAGACAACACACGGCCAATACTGGCCATGTCAGTAAAAGGAAAGCCTCTGATCGAGGCTGGCTAGAGACAACACACGGCCAGTAATGACCATGTCAGTAGCCTCTGATCAGGATGGCTAGAGACAACAAAGGACCAATAATGACCATATCAGTAGCCTCTGATCGAGGATGGCTAGAGACAACACACGGCCAATAATGGCCAAGTCAGTAGCCTCTGATCGAGGATGGTTAGAAAAACAGACGGCCAATAATGACCATGTCAGTAGTCTCTGATCAGGGATGGCTAGGGACAACACACGGCCAATAATGACCATGTCAGTAGCCTCTGATCAGGGCTGGCCTAGAGACAACACACGGCAATAATGACCATGTCAGTAGCCTCTGATCAGGGCTGGCTAGAGACAACACACGGCCAGTAATGACGATGTCAATAGCCTCTGATCAGGGCTGGCTAGAGACAACACACGGCCAATAATGACCATGTCAGTAGCCCCTGATCAGGGCTGGCTAGAGACAACACACGGCCAATAATGACCATGTCAATAGCCTCTGATCAGGGCTGGCTAGAGACAACACACGGCCAATAATGACCATGTCAGTAGCCCTGATCAGCGCTGGCTAGAGACAACACACGGCCAATAATGACGATGTCAATAGCCCCTGACCAGGCCCAGACAGGACGTTGAAATCCAAGAACTAGCTAAGGTTCTGGCGTGTAAGGTGTTGCAGTTTATTGTTGTTTTGTCGTTGTTGTTGTATAGTTAGTGTGTGTGTGTGTGTGTGTGTGTGTTGTGTGTGTGTGGTGTGTGTGTGTGTGTGTGTGTGCGTGCGTGCTGTCGTGCGTGTGTGTGTGTGTGTGTGCATGCGTGTGTGTGTGCGTGCGTGCGTGTTTTGGGGGGGGGGGGGTTACT